>OW240917.1:136120063-136152901 GCA_933207985.1 Pelobates cultripes | reverse complement strand
GTCTGTGTCTGTGTGTGTGTATGGACTCGGCAGTCTGTCTGTGTGTATGGACTCGGCAGTCTGTGTGTGTGTGTGTATGGACTCGGCAGTCTGTGTGTGTGTGTGTGTATGGACTCAGCAATCTGTGTGTGTGTATGGACTCAGCAATCTGTGTGTGTGTGTGTGTGTATGGACTCAGTAGTGTGTGTGTGTGTATGGAGTCAGCAGTCTGTGTGTGTGTGTGTGTGTGTGTGTATGGACTCAGCAGTGTGTGTGTGTGTGTATGGACTCAGCAGTCTGTGTGTGTGTATGGACTCCGCAGTCTATCAATAATTAAAATTCCTGTGAGTTGTTGTGTAGGAAGGGCCCCAGTGCATTGCTTTGCCCAGGGGCCCTTAACTCTGTTAAAATGGTACTGCTTGTGTGTGTCCCTGAACTTCTTTGTAGTGAGCCTTCTGTTTATACAAGTGAGTGTCTGTAGTAAGCTTGTGTGTGAGTCAGAGAGTTTTGTCTGTCAGTAAGCCTATTTGCGCATGTCAGTGAGCTTGTGTGCTTACTGTACTATATATATATATATATATATATATATATATATATAGATAGATATATAGATAGATATTTATATATTTTGACTTGTAGGAATGGCATATGTTTTTTTTCCAGGGCTGCTTTGGATTCCCAGGGATTCCTAGTTTGGCTCTGCCAGCAAGTGAACTTTACCGCTGAATAATCTGTGTGAGCTGCCACACACTTTAGCCCTGTTACACGCGTCTGGGAGCTGCTGTTGACAGGTACTAGTAGTCTAGAGATTGGGGTATATGCTCAGCTATCTGTAAATAGTCAGTGCTTCCTGTATCTCTGTCTTGGCATATTATACACAAACAGACCTGTATTATACAGAGAGCAGCACTATACAGGGAGCACTGAGTGTCCCAATTTATTATACACACAACCCTGTATTATACAGAGAGCACTGACTGTCCAGGGATATTATACCCAGACAGTAATTGATAGCTGTGCTGCAAAATGTCCTTGGAATTTTTTTTAAAAATGTTGGCAACTATGGCACTGTATCAAGGATAATGTGTTTGTTTTTTTAATAATCCCTGGTGGAAAATAATTAATCCTCCACCAGGTATTATTAAAAAACCAAAACACATTGTGTCGGGGGCGTGGCTTAACATGCGACAGGGGCGGGTTCAAACTGCGGCGAGGGCGGGGTTAAATGTGCCCCCCTACTTTTGTCACTGGCCCTCCATGTGCCCCCCTGAAAAATGAATCCTAGAGACGCCACTGGCTAGCAGAGGCTGAGAAAGAGCACCAAAGTAAAGAGTTAAAAGGAAAAGTTATGGACGAAGACGGAAGCAATTCACTCTCGTATGTTATTAGAGGTTGTTTTTTACTTTTATCTTGTCCAATAAATAATTTTTACTTCACCTATTTCCTGCATCCTGGAGTATATATGGTGTATGATTTATACAGATGAGATTGACAAGGAAGTATCCAGACCCATTACCAACATCCACTGTATCCTCCATTCCATACTACTATCCTAAACCAGCTTTGTTTAAGTGGTTCAGAATCATGAGAGTTGTACCAGTAGAGTGTATGCATATATAATTGAAGATTATGCTAGCTTTAGTGTACAGATAATCTTAATTTTAATAATGACAGGAGGCGAGTATTTTGCATAATCTCTCTTTACTATCTCCATAGCAGCAAAGAAATGAGTGACAAAACTTTTAACCAATCACAACGTAGAATAGGGTATAAGAGGTGAGACCTATGACATCATTTCCTCTTTAAAATTGCGACATCACAAGTTCATAAATGTAGAAAAATAACCGAACAGCTGAGAAATCCATAGAACAAGAAACTGGAAACTTAATCAGAATAAACTGAACCGGAACAGGTAGAATGCAGATGAAGACGTGTCCTTGTCAAACGATGGTCTACGAAGACCTGATGATGAATCTCCTGATGCAATGATGACGACATCTTGCATGGAGACTTTAATGATTCCGTGAAGCTTCTGGTTAAGCTGAAACGAGAGTATAAGGTGCGTTAGAGTCCAGAAGTGATTGTATAAAACAAAGGATGTCTGTCCCGTAATTCAACTTTAATATCGTCTAGTAACATGAGAATAAAAATAAACTAAACGTCCTCCCTAGAGGTGTTAAATAAGTATCCCACCCATACAATATATATATATATATCTCTATGATGTAAATAAGGCAGTTAAACAAGAGCTACTGTGTCAGGTATTATACCAACATATGAGAGAGCAAAGTGTAGTAGGTAGAAGTGAAAATAAAAGGGAGGGAAGAACGAAAGAGAACAGGGAGGGAAAATACTTGCCTCCTGTCATTATTAAAATTAAGATTATCTGTACACTAAAGCTAGCATAATCTTCAATTTTATCACATGACAGGAGGCTTCGTATTTTGCAATTTCAACGCTGTGAAAGAAAAGCGAATGCCGGATTATCAAGAGGGCGAAAGTAGAATGTCCTAAAGGTAGATTCTCTGGTCCAGTCCGCCGCTCGTAAAATGTCCGAAAGGGACGCGCCTGCCGCATAAGCGGAAGAGGCCGCTGCCCCACGAACGGAGTGTGCTCCAAAAGTTTGGTCAATACCGGCAAGGGATAGTAGCCACCTAACCCATCTGGCCAGTGTAGTAACCGAAACCGGACCATAAGGGCGGACGTAAGAGATGAGAAGTTGATGAGTTGAAGGCTGCCGCAACGTCGCGGTGGCTTCCACGTAGTGACGGAGGGTTGAGACCACGCAGAGTTGAGGGTCAGAAGGGAAGAAAGGGTAGAAGACCGAGAGAGAGTTGGACTTAGTGCGACGTGAGATCTGAAAGGTGACACCCGCCGGACAGAAAGTAAACGCGTTGGCGTCAAAGGCGCGTACGTCCGCTACCCGTCGAAAGGAAACCAGACAGAGCAGGAGGGTGAATTTTGCGGTAAGCTGGCGGAGTGATAGTTTCTCGTTGGGAGGCCAATTACGTAAAAATTGAAGGACCACACCAACGTCCCAGAGACTAGAATATTTAGGTTCCGGGGGGCGCCGTAGGCGCATGCCGCGGAGAAGTCTGCAGATGAGCGGGTCCTTACCAACAGGAATCCCCTGTATCGGAGTATGGGCCGCTGAGATGGCTGACCGTACCACGTTGATGGAACGGTATGACTTTCCGGCGGTGAAAAGTGAAGTCAGGAAATTCATGATGGAGTGAGTAGGTGCAGTAAAGGGATTGAGGTCCCGTCCCACACACCAACTTGTCCAGGAGTGCCATGCTGATAAGTAGCACCTCCTAGTTCCTGGTGCCCATGAATCCCATAATAGGTCCTTAGTTTCCTGCGATAATTCTTCGGTTCTCCAGGAGCCCCGGAAAGAGTCCAGGCCACAAGGGGCAAGCGTTCCTGCAGGACTAGTGGGTGAGGTAGGCCCAATGGGTTCCTGAGGATGGTTGGGGCATCTGGTAGGAGGAGGGGGTCGTTGATTGAAAGTTCCAGAAGGTCCGGATACCATGGCTGGCTCTGCCAGAGCGGCGTGATGAGAATTATTCTCACTCCCTGTAGACGGATCCGGTGAAGGACCCTCGTTATCATTGCGAAAGGAGGGAAAGCGTAGGCGCCGTCCCTTGGCCATTGTTGGAGAAAAGCGTCCGTTGCGATGCTCTCCGGGTATGGGAGCCAGCTGAAGAAAACCTCTGTCTGTCGATTGTTGCGGGACGCGAAAAGGTCTAAGTAGAGAGGTCCCCTCTGTGCATCCAGTAGCGCGAAAATATGAGGGTCTAGCTGCCAATCGCTGGCGTCCCGCCAGTGGCGTGAGTACCAATCCGCCGTCGTATTGGAGTCTCCTGGTAAGTGCTCTGCCAGCAAGGTGATGTTGCGTGGTAGGCAGTAGTCGAAGATCTCTTTCGTGAGATCCGCCAGTGCCTCCAAGGCGGTTGATGTATCTGACCGCTGAGACGTTGTCCATGCGGAGTAGGATGCAGCAGTTGGATCGGTCCTTTGCCAGGCTGCGAATGGCGAAGGACCCGGCCAAGAGTTCCAGGCAATTTATGTGCATCGAGAGCTCTTCGGAAGTCCAGACTCCTCCTGTGGACGTGGTTCCGTCTGTTGCCCCCAGCCTGAACGGCTGGCATCCGATTCCAGCACGAAGTCTGGCTGGTTCCCGAATATGGCCCTGCCATTCCAAGCCTGCATGCAATTCAGCCACCAGTGTAGTTCTTCCCGAACTTCGACCGACATTGGAACCGGTTGGTCGTATGTTGGTTGTCTGCGAAGGAAACTTGCCTTGAGGCGTTGCATGGCCCTGTAGTGCAGGGGCCCGGGAAAAATGGCCTGGATGGACGCGGAGAGAAGGCCTACGATCCGTGCCAGTAATCGTAGGGGTATGGTAGTCCGATGAAGGACTTTCCGGATTTCCCTGCGGATTGCCGTAATTTTGGTAGCCGGGAGGTGAAGAGTGCATGATGTGGAGTCTATTACGAATCCGAGGAATTGAACAGATTGAGCCGGGGTCAATGCGGACTTAGGACGGTTGACGACGAAACCCAGAGAGTCCAAAAGGTGTAGTGCGTATTCCGTATGTCTCCGCAGAGTGTCTGCATCCTCGTCGAAGATCAGGATATCGTCGAGGTAGATGATGCATCTTATACCTTGGGATCTGATTTTTGCCACTACCGGCTTCATAATCTTGGTAAAACACCACGGGGCCGAGCTGAGGCCAAACGGGAGACAGGTGAACTGCCAAGGGATCCCGTGCCAGAAGAAGCGGAGGTAGGGACGGCTGCTTCTGTGTACCGGAATGGTAAGGTACGCATCTTTGAGGTCCAGACTAGTGAACCAGTCGTCGCGTCGAAGCAAGTCCCGGAGGAGATGTATACCTTCCTTTTTGAAATGTCGATATACCAAGTGCGAATTGAGCTCCTTGAGATTGATAACGGGGCGATATTCGCCTGTTTTCTTCCTGACCAGGAAGATGTTGCTGTAGAAACCGGTGGCATCCGGAGCCGGTTGGATGGCACCCTTGGAGCGGAGTTCTCGGAGTTCCGCGTCTATGAGGCGGGCATCTGCCCGTGTAGTCTGGATTGGGCATGGAGGGGTCAGCTGGAGCGGGGTCGAGTCGAATTCTATTCGATAGCCCTGCACCGTTTGGATTATCCACGCATCTGAAGATAGTTCTTTCCAGTTCTGGAAAAAAAGAGAAACACGACCTGCGATATGACAGGGGGTTAGAGGAAGAGTAAGATTCCGACTTACCGTTGGAGAATCTTGCTTGTGAGCGTCCTCGGGTGCCTCGGCCACGATCAGATCCCCTGAAGTGGTTGAATCTATTTCGACTAGATGAGTCTGGGTAGAACATCTGAGTCCTTGTTGTACGGGGGCCGGATGGCCAAAAACGGCTGGCGGCACGGCCCCTCTGCCGTCCAGCCCTTCCAAAAAGGGAACCGCGGAAGACTTTCCGCATTGAAGATTGTGCCTTGTTAAGGGACGTGAATATGTTGACCCTTTTATTTAATTCCTTAAGGAAGGCCTCTCCAAATAATTTACCCTGTGCTAAGGGTCCTAATTCCTTATCCCCCAGTTCGACCAGTTTTTCGTTGATACGGTAAAGTGCTGCTCGGCGCCTCTCCGAAGAGAGGGCTACGTTGGTGCTCCCTAGGAAACAGAAACACCTTTGTGCCCATTCACGGGTATCTCGTGCCCATTCACGCACCGTATCTGGGGTAAAAGTGTCAGCCCTCTCATAGGCTTCATCCGCCATATCCATGATTCTGGCTAGTGGCCCAATGGCATCTAGCAGCTTATCTTGCGCTCCTTTAAAGCCGTGCTCTATGCCCTTGCGCGGATCCCGACCCCCTCGGGACATGAACGTAGTCATGAGCGGGTCAAACTCGGGGGTGTGCGTCACTTTGTCCGGTAGACTAGGGCAAGGGCATTCGGATCTCATCCGGTTTCTTACTTCCTTGTCTAGCGGTTTTCTGAGCCAGAAGTGCATAAACCTTGCCAAATGCTCAGGTGGTGACCATTCTTCCGAACGGGGGTGCCGGATGTTTCTTGGGTCAAACATTTGGAGGCCCGAATTGTCGAAGAAAATCTCCGAGCCCTCCTGTGGGTTATCCATGGATGTTGCCATGGAGTCCTGGGGCTCACCCAGACCCTGTTCCCTTATGAAGTAAGGGTCAGAGTTGGCCGTGGAATCTCTGTCGGAGTCCCCCTGGTCAGAGGCTGCCGCCTGCCATTCATCCAGCACAGCTAGTGCCTGAGTGGGTTCTACATCTTCCTCACCTGAGGAAAGTTGTGTGGCATCGTGGGTAGCACGAACCGTGGCTTTCCTGCGATCAGCAGGGGCTTTCCCTTTAGCCTTGCGTGGGGTTACATTGCCCTTCCAATGGCGTTTTCGCGGTTGGGAGTGTTCCCTGGAAGAGTCGGAGTCTTCGGAGTCCGCCTTATAATGAACCCGTTTAGAGGTGGGCCTGGGAACTTCAGAGTTTGTTTGGAGTGACTTGGAAGCGGCTTGTTCCATGGCTGCAGCCACGGCTGCTGTTATCATGGCCTGGAGGTCTGGGGTTTGTGATTCCTCCATTATGAGGAATGAGGATTCGGGGCTCACCCGGTAAATTGCGTGAGGGCACTAGGCACGATTAATGGAGAGGCCTGGGGACCGGGGTGGTATAGTATCAGGACTAAATAACCTGTGGTTAGAGACCGGTAGGTCGTAGAGGAGAGGGCTGATTCACTGGGGCTCACCCAGGTGATCGGAACCTGCATGAACAGGACCGTTTAGCAGCGTAAAATGGGGGCTCACCCCGGCCAGAATAAGGTGCAGACCAACTGGCTAAACCAACCCCAAGTGTAAGGCACTAACCTGGTCCCACTGAGTGAAAAGGGTAAGGCTTTTCAATTGCTTGTTGGATTAGCAGGAGCAGAAAAATCAGGCAGTGTCTATCTCTTTAAGATGGCCGCCGGACTGACAGGCTTAGTGTGTGGAGAATAGTACCTCCCCCAGTTTGGGCGGCAAACTGAAGCTTGCCATGCGCATAAAACTGCCGAACGTGAATAGAAGATCTATGCGAACTGCCGAACGTGCAAATAGAAATAGATGCGAACGCTTAAAAAAGGCGATCGCGTCAAACTGCCGAACGAAGCGTTCGGTAGAAAGAAACGAATAGTCAATGTGCGGTCGCGCGGGCATTCGAGTAAAACAGGTGAATGCGCAAAACTACCGAATAAAGCGTTCGGTAGAAAGAACAGAAAAACTGTTAAAGAGAAACAGAGAATATTGAGGGAAAGTACAGACGGCGGGAAAGCCGTGAAAGACAGTTAGGGAGCCAGACAGGGTCCCCTGGTATACAGGGGTTAAGAGCATTAATAGGGCAATATATAAAGGTACAGTGAAAACAAAAGGCATGTAAATGAAAAGTGTATGTAGAATAGATAATACAAAATTTGGTACTTAACTTGTGATGGAGCAGCAAAGAAAGAGGAAATTATGTCATAGGTCTCACCTCTTATACCCTATTCTACGTTGTGATTGGTTAAAAGTTTTGTCACTCATTTCTTTGCTGCTATGGAGATAGTAAAGAAAGATTATGCAAAATACGAAGCCTCCTGTCATGTGATAAAATTGTGTTTACTATATTACCCTATGGTCTTTCTCCTATTTATATTTTAGATTCCACAACATCTGTATACCTGTGGTATTTATTTAGTGTGTGCTCTCACTGTTTTTACTTCTGTATTTCTGTTAGCGTATTTGGTCACCCTCTGAAAGTGACAGCATTTTAAGAAATGCCTTTAAGGGGCAGATATTGACTGTTCCAGCCTCAATGCTGTCAGTGTTAAAATATTCTTGTAGATTGCAGCATATTCTGTAAACAATGACGTGCTGGGACACTCAGCCCTCCTCTAGGGACAGTTTTGTGATAGTCCTGACTTATTTAGCATGAAGGGGTTAAACCTTAGATCTGGCAGCTACTGTTTTTTTTCTATTAATTAATTGACAAAAACAATGTGCAAAGTGCTAGACAATATCATCCTGCTTGTCACTGATTACACTTTAAGAGTTAACACTGGAAGGTTACATGTAATTATGTTGTGCTTCTAAAGCCTGAATTTGTGTAAACTAACTGGATCACTTCCTTCTTTTAATGCGTGTCTTGCAGCACTCAGGAACATTGATACTAAGCCAAGTTAAGCTTGGCTCAGCTCTTTATGTTTTCCAGAGGCTGATATTGGTCTAATTAATATAGTGCTGTTTTAACATACAGCTTCTCTCAGCTTTGTGCCCAATATTTCAAACATCTTACATAAACAACAAACAGAATAGCACTCTTGTTGTTAGTGGATTTAGGTTTCAAATGCATATTTTTCCTGTGCATTAATTAGCCTTTTTATCCTTTAGTTTAGCTTCAAGAAAGCATTCAAGACCATATATAAATTCATTAGCATAGCTATTCATTCTACCAGTTATATGCTTTGCCATAACTGTTTCTACTTCTTTCAATCGCTACCTCTGTTTCCAGATAACCATTGAAATAATAAGTTGTAACCTTTTTGTAGAGTCAATGCTGATTCCAAATTGTTTACAGTTAGCAAGATCATGTGACTAGGACCCTTACTAAAAAATGTCTCATTAAGGCATACTTACAAGGGGCCCTACTAGGTCTCTTTGTCCCAGACCATTTTGCTATCAAACTAAGAGTGAATGTCATTCCAGGGCTATTTGCCATAAGTAGGTCAACAACAGCATACCCTTTTGTATGTACCTCTATATTATTTTCATTATTTTTTAGTAGTCTTCTTAACTAAGTGATAAGTGTGCTGACAGAGGGAGCAGAGATATGACATTATGTTATAACCCCATAAACTCCTTACAGCACCCTGTATCTGACAAAGCACGACTATTACTCCCTTTTTTCTTGGCCATGTTATTAAAGACATGGTAGTGGTGGGAAAATACAAAGGGAGACAGAAACAATGGAGTGATGGACACATAGACCCAAGAGGGGTATAACGGGACTTGGACAAAAGGGGGGACAATGGGACATAGACAAGAGGTAGGGAAATGAGGACATAGGCATACATGGAGATGAGAGACCCAAAATACAATGGGGATAAAAAGGGAATATGACTAGAGTTTAGCGGACACCTGGATGTTCGGGTCTGGAGGGTTCGGCCGAACTTTTCAAAAAAAGTCCGGGTTCGAGCTCGAACTTGACCCTGAACTTGATCCCGAATCCGAACCCCATTGAAGTCAATGGGGATCCGAACTTTTGGCCACAAAAATGCCTCTAAAAAAACTCTTGGAAAGGGCTAGAGGGCTGCAAAAGGAAGTAAAAAGGGGAAGAGAGTAGGACAAGTGCCCTGCAAACAAATGTGGATAGGGAAATCACTTAAAATAACATAGAAATTAAAAATACAGCTGAGCCATAAAATAGCACTAGATGGAATCTTTGAATTTTGAAGCTTTGGAAGAACATAAATCAAAATCTAAAGCATGGCTGTCAGGAGGATCAACAGAATTATCCATTTGAGAGAGGGTTGGAGTACAGGGTATTCTCTTTCATTGTTCAAACTGAGCTCAACTCCTGATGCATGGAAAAAAGGCCTTCACAAGCCTCTGCTATTGTGTACATAGTTTATACTAAGTGACCCATAGGTTGAGGAGGCGGTGACCGTGGCGGTGGAGGAGGATGAGGTAGCCAACACTGTTTTTATATATATATATATATTTTAATTGGAGTAGCTGTTTACATTATAGTTGCGCAGGAACTTTGTTGACTCTAGAGAACCTCGGGCAAATCGCACATCCCCGTGGCGGCAACTTTGCATGCGGATGTCATCCATATCAACATTCGATGCCAGTTTCTGCGCCTAGCATGGTGACCACGGGTAACGGGGAATCAGGGTTCCATTCCGTACAGGGACCCTGAGAAACGGCTACCACATGCAAAGAAGGCATGAGACGCGCAAATGACCCACTCCCGACGCGGGAAGGTAGTGACGACAAATAACAATACAGGACACTTTAGAGGCCCTGTAATTGTAATGAGTCCACTTGAAATCCTTTAACTCTGATCAATTGGAGGGAAGTCTGGTGCAGAGCCACTGACCTGTTCGTACTGCAGCTTAAACTCCACTATCGCCTGCTGCTGCTCTCAAAGTCTCATGAGGCGGTGAGCGGGACGGCCAAAGTTACTTTTCAGTGCAGACAGGCGAGTAGTAGCAGGGTGACAACGCCAAAAGCGCGCACAGCCGCTACAGTGAATGTCACATCCTGACAGTGTCTGGGTCCTGGTCACTGGACTGCCCACCTCACTGTGAAACTACGAATGGATCGTTAAATCTGGTACGTACCCGAACTTTGCAGTTCGGGTTTGCTCAAGTCTATTATGGATCCTTTGATCTCTACATGTATTACTTGGATAACTGGTAATTCTCGAGCTAATACATGCTGACGAGCGTTAGGGGATGGCCGCTCTGCTTTTGCACCCTGCTCCCTCTTATGCTGTGCTGGTGCCTCTGTGCCACAGCGCCTCTTCCTCCAAACTGCACACGTCACTCGCATGACCTTCATTCCATGTGGGTTATAGAACCTCATTATCCTCCACATCATCTTCCACCCACTCCTCAATCCTGTCCTCCTTGCCGGTATGCACACTGCAGAAAGCCACAGCAGTTGGCACCTGTGTTTTTCCAGCATGAAAAGTCTACAAAGGACATATGGAAATTGTTTTAGAATTTCCTCCAGGCAACAGTTTTCCCTATAAACTGACCTCTCAGTTTGACTTGTGAGGGTATTGCCCCAGAATTACAATATTGTTAAAGTACCTCTTAGCTATTACTCACTGGTTTAAATATAGCAGCTTGTTATCTGGTAGTTTCTAGTGTAGAAAATATCAATCAATTTTCTATCATTTAGATCTGCGTAACAAGTGTTGTAGGTGTGAAACAATATTACAAGTGACCGATGTAGTAAATTCAGATCAAAGTTACGCTTCGATTTGACGCTCAGATATGAAGTGAACACCCCAAATATACTATTTAGCGCCAAAAATAAATAAAAAAAATTGACTTTTTAATACTCCAATGTAAGCAGCAGATTAGCAGCAAACAATTAGAATGTTTACAAGTGCGCAGTAAGCACACTATTTGACGCTTCTATTTGACTCTCAGATATGAAGTGCACCGCAGACCCCAAAATGTACTGTTTAGCAGATTAGCAGCAAAACAATTAGAATGTTTACAAGTGCGCAGTAAACGCACTATTTGACGCTTCTATTTGACTCTCAGATATGAAGTGCACCACAGACCCCAAAATGTACTGTTTAGCAGATTAGCAGCAAAACAATTAGAATGTTTACAAGTGCGCAGTAAGCACACTATTAGACGCTTTGATTTGACTCTCAGATATGAAGAACAGGCCCCAAAATGTACTATTTAGCAGATTAGCAGCAAAACAATTAGAATGTTTACAAGTGCGCAGTAAGCACACTATTAGACGCTTCGATTTGACTCTCAGATATGAAGAACAGGCCCCAAAATGTACTATTTAGCAGATTAGCAGCAAAACAATTAGAATGTTTACAAGTGCGCAGTAAGCACACTATTAGACGCTTCTATTTGACTCTCAGATATGAAGTGCACCGCAGGCCACAAAAGGTACTGTTTAGCAGATTAGCAGCAAAACAATTAGAATGTTTACAAGTGCGCAGTAAGCACACTATTAGACGCCTCAATTTAACTCTCAGATATGAAGAACAGGCCCCAAAATGTACTATTTCGCAGATTAGCATCCAGAAAATAAGAATGTTTACCACTGAGCTGTAAGCACACTATTAGACGCTTCGATTTGACTCTCAGATATGAAGTGCACTCCACTAAAATACTATTTAGCAGTTTAGGATCCCAAAAAAGTTTAAGTTTTAAAACTGCAATGTGACAGCAGTATTTGACGATTCTATTTGACTCTCAGATATGAAGTGCACCCAACTAATGTACTACCCCATTAATGTACTATTTAGCACCAAAAAAATATTACTTTTTAAAACTCTGATGTAACTGCGGTATTTGAAGCTTCTATTTGACTCTCAGATATGAAGTGCACCCCACCCCACTAATGTACTAGTTTGAGGAATTCTTTCCTAAGCTGTCCCTATCAGCGGCAGCATCCTCTCCCTACACTAATAAGACCGCATGTGTGTGCGGCGCTACGCGACTCCAGCTTATATATAGAGGCTGGGTCACATGCTGTACTGGCCAATCACAGCCATACCATTAGTAGGCATGGCTGTGATGGCTTCTAAGGGCACACGAGTCAAACACTTGTTGATTGATTGCCCTGCAGCCTTTCAAAACACGCCATTAAATCGCCAAACACCGAACTCCAAGTAAGGACCACTGGGGGAGGAGTAAGGACCACTGGGGGAGGGGGGTAAGGACCACTGGGGGAGGGGGGGTAAGGACCACTGGGGGGAGGAAGGGGGGGAAGGTCCACTAAGGGTTTGGCAGAGGGAGGACCCACTAAGGGGGGGGAGGGAGGGCCACCAAAGGAGGGAGGACCAATGAGGGAGGAGGGAGGGAGGTCTACTAAGGGGTTTGGGAGAGGGAGAACTACTAAGGGGGGGGAGAGGAGAAGGACCACTAAGAGAAGGGAGGAGGGTAAGGACCACTGACCACTGGGGGGAGGGGAAGAGAGGAAGGACCACTAAGGAGGGAGGACCACTAAGTAGAGGGATGAGGGGAAGGACCAATAAGGGGTTTGGGAGAGGGAGGACCACTAAGGGGGAGAAGGGGGACTGAGAAAACTACCAAGGGAGGACTGCAGAGGGACAGGGAGCCAAGGGAGAGAACACTAAGGGGGAGAGGGGGAGAACACTGAGGGACAGGAGGGAAGAAGAGATCACTAATTGACAGGAGGGGGGGGCACTATGATTTTTGTTAAAAAAAAAATAAAGAGCTGCTCCCCTCTCAGTCCCAATTCTACCCCACAAACCCTCTCTTTTACACTACACACATACACAATGCATCCCCCCCACACACACAGAAACATACAATGCATCCCTACTCACACACAGAAACACACAAAACACACAATGCATTCCTTATGCTCACACAAACACTCATTCTCTTACACACAGAAACAAAATGCATCTCTTACACACTCAATGCACCCGTTACAGACACACACTGCATTCAATTACATACACAGAAACACACCTTGCATTCCTTAGACACACACACACACCCAGAAACATACAATGCATCCACTATACACACACACTACATCCCTTACACAAATTGGTATCCCTATACACTACATTCTATAAGAACACACACACACACATTACATCCTCTACAATAACACATCCCCTTCACACATACACTCCACTCCCTGTGAGAGAACTCATTGGTGGGCCATGTAGGTGGATTTATGGGTGGGCATTGTAGGCATACTTATGGTCAAGCTCTGGGGGCCCAGACCTTGAGCTATGTAAGGGGCCCCAAAAAATGGAGCTGCTTCCTGTTCGTTAATTGTTGTGAGCACTGTTACAAACAGTGTTCAGAGAGCCTCTTCTACACCAGACCTGTGGATCATCAGCCTTTTGTCCTCATCTGGTGGTAAGTAGGCAATCCAATATATTGTTAGTGGCACTAATCTCTAATTTACCTCACATTAAATGCATACTCTAGTCACCAGAAGCACTACAGCTTAATGTAGTGGTTCTGGTGTCTACAGCCTGTGCCTGTAGGCTTTTTAATGTAAACACACTGTCTTTTCAGATAAAAGACACTTTGTGCAGACTGGCGTTGGCCCATATAGCAGAGCGTATGGGCGGGGCATTGTGATGTCACATGGTGGGCAGGACATATGGGAGGTGGCAAATTTTTTTGCCTTGCACCAGCCCTGAGTGGATGGGGAACTTCTACTGGGACCTAGGCAAAATTGAGTTAACACTCCTTTCTACTACTACTTTTAAATCTTTCCCACCAATTTTACAATAAGTAAAAGGACTCAATAGTGTTGGGAATCCAAACAAGTTAGAGCAGTGGTTCCCAAACTTTTTAGGTTCAAGGCGCCCTAAATATTACACCCTAAGTCAAAATTTGTAGGTTGTATATCTGTACAGCGCTGCAGCATTTATTGGCGCTATAGTGTAATGTACAATGTTGGTGTTTGAAGGGGTGCTTGCATATAGTTTTAGTGTTTTAATACAGGGGTGTGTTTGTATGTAATGTTTGAGTTTGATTGCAGGGGTATGTCTGAATGTAATGTTCACTTTTTAATGCGGATGTACATTTGTGTTTGAGTGAAGGGGTGTGTTTGTATTTTTTTTTGGAGTTTGAATGCAGAGGTGTGTTTGTATGTAATATTTTTGTTAGATTGCAGGAGTGTGTTTGTATGTTGTGCTGGTGTTTGACTGCTTAGAGGAATGCACACACTACCACATACATACATACTTACACAGATATACATGCACATTAACACACAGATACATAGATACGTACGACACATACACACCTTTACACATGCATACACCGACATATATACACACGCACCCCGACACATACAAACATTAATACATGCACACACCCTGACACACAGATGCACAACACAGATGTGTGCACACACATATGTGTGCAGACACACACTGACAGATATACACAGAGGCACACTCATACACACACACTTATACATGCATACACACACTAATACACATATACACACTCACACACACACACATCATATACACACACTCACACAAGTGTTATTTTTTTATATCTCCAGCCATCCTCCTTTTAGATAACTTTGTATGTCCAGGTGGGTGGCTTGGAGTCCTGCTGGCTGCTGTGTTTGAGGGGTTTGGAGTAACTGGACCTATATGCACACACTCACACACACACACACACACACACACACACACACAGATAAACTTATACACACACACTCATACACACATAATCATACACACACACACACACACACAATCATACACATACATAAACACACACACACATGATATTTTTTATATATCCAGCCATTCTCCTGTTAGCTTACCTTGTGTGTCCAGAGGTGGCTTGGAGTCCTGCTGGCTGCTGCGTGTGAGGGGTCTGGAGCAACTTTGGAATGCTCCTCTCCCCTCATGCTGCGGCTGCCTCCTCTCCCTCTCTCTGCAAGATGCTCTGAGGAAGTGACAAGCTGTCACTTCCTCTCAGCCGGCTGACATTACAGGGGACAGGTTGCGGTCTTAAATGACCGTGGCACCTGACCCCCTGCTCAACAGTTATTGTAACAGACCGTTTTGCCCAAAAGAGGTTAAAAACCGTTTAGGCGATATTCCACTTTTTCAGCTGCACCGACAGCTACTGCAAGCACCAATCTCCTGAACTGCAAACCCACGAATTCACCAACTCCCGAACTGCAACCAAGGGAATACTCGAAACTCCCGAACTGCATACCAAGGAATACTCGAAACTCCCGAACTGCATACCAAGGGAATACTCGAAACTCCCGAACTGGAGACACACGAATAGCTGCTAGCAGACGAACAGGAAAAGCCCCCAAGCGGCTTACACTCCTGGCAATCAGTCTCTAACAGCATACAGTAAATCCTCCCCCAATAATGAGACGACACTTCATTTTGAGGGTTAAGCAGGAACTCCTTTACTGGGGCTAACTGCCCGGCTTTTATGCAGGTCTCCCACCTGGTGGACACTCCCCTAGGGGAACAAATGGGAGACTGGGACACAAAGGGTAAAAGGACCAATCACAGACTTACACATTTCAGCCATCCCACAATGCATCACAATCCCTCCTCTCTGCCCTGAAGATAATTTGGGAACTAATTCAATTATCTCCAAAGACAGAGGCAAAACTCCATTAACCACATGGCAGAAAACAAACAGTAAAAGACATAAAATTACCTACAGTTACATTCAGTACATAAAACATATATGTTCTACATATCCCCAGATAGCTCAGGTCTGAGCGCACATTATTAAGCGAATGGCGCTCAAACCACACGAATACAGTTTAATCGCCATGGAGCCAAAGTCTTTACACAGTCAGTTTCATGCGAATGGGCTCCATGGGATTCCTATCTGGGGCACAACACACTCAAACAAAACTACCGAACACCGGGCCGTTCGTGCACTTTCACCAAACAAGAAGGGAGGTCGACGGCTTCAGCGGTGTTCGCGCAAAACTGTGTCCGATTTCAGTTCCATGAATTAAGCATTGAACACCGCTGTGCATTCGCATGTTTAAAATGGCCGCGACCTCGTGTTCGTGATACGAATGGCGGCCACCCAGCATTCGTCAATTAAGCTGAGGTTAACCGCAGCTTCAGGGAGGTTAATTGCCGGCACACTCCAGCTCCCAGGTGGTCTATTCATTCGTGCGGTTCTTCGGTAGATTGAATCTACCGAACACCCGGCAGAAAAGCACGAATAAGTCTTTTCTGCAGGGAAAAAAAGATGTCTTTTAACATGGGGCCATAGTCCAAAGGCAGCAGGCGAGCAACCAGGCTTCTCCAGTGTACAGTGGCGAGGTTGGTTTCGCCACAGTTATGTTTCCCGGTTCTATAGTCATAGCACTGGGGAAACAGTCCACGGCACCCCTGTGTGCATGTTGCGGCGTCCCAGGGCGCCATGACACACAGTTTGGGAACCGCTGCTCTACAGAGTGGACCACATCTCTTTATATTTAATTTGTGTTATTAAAGGCCTTTTTTCTACTGAGACACAGGCTAGAGTCCTGGGTCATATCTCTATTACTGGAGTTTGCATAGGAGGTGAATTGGAAACATCAGAAAGGTAACTTCCTTCCCCCACCACCACCACCATCAATATGCTCATTTAAACTTCAATTCTGTGAGTGCACTAAGTTTGGTGCAAATGTATTTACGTAAATTGTATTACACCATGATCTGTCTATTAGTTTTACAGCAACAGTGTATTCCTTGCACATATTTTGTATGGTATACCAGTGTATATAAGGAAAGCCTGTTGGGAGATTTATTTGAGGAAATCTGATAACAAGCTACCAGTTGTTCTGTGTTCTGCGTGGTAGTGAAAAATATATACTTGTGTTTTGCATTAAATGAATGCCTAAAAATGAATAATTCTGAGCATGATATGATAATTAAAGAAACACTGTAGTCACCATAACAACTACAGGTTATTGTATTTGTTCTGGTGAGTAAAATCATTCCCTTCAGGCTTTTTGCATTAAACACTGTCTTTTCAGAGAAAATGCAGTGCTTACATTATGGCCTAGGGATACCTTCACTGGCCACTCATCAGATGGCTGCTAGGAATGCTTTCTGGGGCAGTGCTGCACAGTGTGCAGCACTGCCATTTAGTGTCTCCACCTTCTGCATGAAGACACTGAACTTTCCTCATAGAGATGCATTTTCAATACATCTCTATGAGCATATGATGATTGGTCAGGCCTATGGGAAAGCATTGGCTCAGATCATAAGGTCTGATTATATCAGCCAAGCATGCAGATCCGGGGCAGAGCCAGCAGCAATACACTAGAGTAAAGGAAATATTATACTATATTTAGGGAGGGCAAGAGGAGGGGGTGGGGCAGAGGCTAAATTGTGTTTTTAATACTTTAGGGTCAGGAATACATATTTGTGTTCCTGACCATATAGTGTCATATATTTTTCCATTCTGATCATCCCAGTTTCTTGTAAAACTACTTGGAGCAAAGACATGTTCATACTTAACCCTTCAAGCACACAACATCACACCGAGGGCAAACATGGCTGATATAAGAATAAGATGGCAGCTGAGGAGCTAAGACACTTTCTCAACATTTACAGAGATTTATACAGAACACTATAGACTTGCTCAATAAACTTAACCAAATAAATGAGCTACCTGAAAACACTATAATAGTAACAATGGATGTGAAATCCTTATACAGTAACATCCCACATAAGGATGGTATTGAGGCCTGCAATAAATTTCTCTCATCACACAAACTAACACACAAATATGATTAATGCATTAATTGCCCAGCTTATAGAATTTATACTCACACACAACTATTTCAGTTTTAATAACAATAACTACCTACAAATGACAGATAGGGATGGGCACAGAAATGTCACCCACAATACGCTAATCTTTTCATGGCTGACATAGAAAATAGATTTTTATGTACACAGCCCAAAAAAACATGTACATATTATCATTACATTTATGGTATTTTCATAATATGGACAGAAGGAGAAGAAAGCCTTATAGACTTCCATAAACCATTCAATTCATTCCACCTGTCAATAAACCTTAAAATGAAATGTGAGTTTCTTGGACTGCAGAATAACTGTCACCCATGGCATTCTTCATTCGTCTGTATATACAAAACCCACAGACAGGTACAGCTACCTCCACAATTCCAACTTCCATCCCAATCACACCAAACAAGGTATTCTCTACAACCAGGCTATCAGATATCACTGCATTTGCTCTGACACAAAAGACAGAGATCAGCACCCGAGTACACTGTCAGAGTCATTTAGGCAAAAGGGCTCCAAGGAAAGGACAATATCTAAAAAAAATTAAATTTGTCCTAAAACACCACGGGAAAGGCTCCTACAGTACAAAAAAAAAGGAAAACAAGAATCTCTCTAGTAGTAGTACATAAAATTATTAAAGAGCTAGGACCATTAATTTCAGAGGACCACACACTCAAAAAAATATTTCCTGACCCCCCATACTAGCATTCAAACAACCACCTAACCTGAGACAGAGATGGTTCCACAGCAAATTGACCACAGAACAGGAGCTCGCACAGAATGGCACTGTATGATGAAACAAATCACTCTGCAAACTGTGTAAACATATATGTGGAAATAACACAGCCAGACACAATAACAAATCACACAACATTAAGGGATCACATTCGTGCACATCTGCGAATGTGGTGCACATGATACAGTGAACAGTGTGTGACAAAGGTTGCTACATTTGAGTAACTAGCCTTAAGCTGCATCTCAGAATGAATCTACACAGACACTAAATCAAGAACCACAAGGAAAGCGGATATTGTACCCCTGTTGGTCATCACTTCACCCAGACTGGTCAAACTATCCAAAACCTCAGGATTAAACTTCTTAAAGGGAATTTCAAAGACTCTCATGAACGAAAGACATAACTGACTTGTAATGTACTGTATGCACGTATGCTTGTTCTACTGGTCATAGGCAAATTTACAGTTTGTTCAATATTATTATTATTTTATTTATATAGTGCCAACAAATTCTGTAGCCCTACAATGCCTCTAACACATGGTGCAAGCATTTGATTACTGAATGTTTTCTTTGTTTGCTGGCCACATCCGGCCCACATTCAGCTGCTCATGCACTTTAAACTTTACAAACTTGCATGCGTTCGCTTCACGTTCTATGACTCAGGTTCCTCATCAGCATTTTAGTAACGGTACACATCTTTGCCATCTGCAGACAGCATGTTTTCTCTGTTACACTAACTTGTTTCAATTGTGTTCGACTGCATTTCAACTGGCCCAGGTATTGTAATTACTTTTACTGTCATATTTATACGATCCACATGCGTTCAGTTTATCTCATGCAGTCATGTTCATTAAGCAATAAAGTTATAGCTTATGCTAATATTACTGTTATTCTATGATTATTCTAGCATGTGCCATTACCTTCAACCTTATTCTTCTAGGCTAATTATAAGTATTTATCATTCTCCTAAGAGTTCCATAAGTATGTAAGTAACTGTTTGTCTTATATCTCATTAAACTCTTATGTATGGTATATGGCAATCAAAGCCACTAAAGCTTTTCGCCCACTGTTGCATTCTAGAGGCATGAGCTTCAGTTCCCGTTATGAGTCGGTCTGCAGATACCACGATTATTTGGATCAATGGGTAAGTATAATACTAAGTATAGTATATTCTACTAAATTATACTAAAACTTACCCATTTAAAAAAAGCTAATTTCAATAAGATAAGGGCAGCTCTACAAAATATCGACTGGCATAAACTCCTTAGTGAAAAAAAAGACTGAGGATAAATGGAAACTAGTCAAACAAATATTAGAAAGGTACATTTCTCAGGATGTACCACTGGGTAATAAATATAAAAGAAACACATTGAAACCAATGTGGCTTAGTAGAGAAGTAAAACAAGCATTAAAATATTTAAATCAGACAAATCAGAGGCATCCAATATAAGACAGAGGAAGCAAATAATGCTTGCAAAAAGTCAATTAAAGTGGCTAAACTAAAAAATGAGAAATTGATTGCCAAAGAATGCAAAACCAACCCCAAAATGTTTTTCAAGTACATTGATTCTAAAAAAACAAAAAATGAAAGTGTAGGTACACTGGAAACTGAGGTTGGTCTGTTAGTTAATGAAGACCAGGAAAAGGCAGAAATGTTAAATAAATATTTTTCTCCAGTATATATGGCAAGCGATTTGCAAATGATTTCTGCAAAAAACTTGCAGATGACTTGTGATTGGATAACTCGAGACAAGGTGCAACAGAGAAAATTAATGTAAATAAAGCTCCAGGGCTTGACGGTATTCACCAACAAGTACTTAAGGAGCTAAGTAGGGAAATAAGTGAACCACTGTATTTAATTTTTCAAGATTCTTTTGTTTCAGGTATTGTACTGGAGGATTGGAGGAAGGCAGATGTTGTGCCGATATTTAAAAAGGATTCAAAATCCTTGCCTGGAAATTATAGACCTGTGAGCTTAACTTCTGTGACTTGGAAAATATTTTAAGGGCTATTAAGGGATAATATTCAGGAATTCATTGGGAAGAACTTGGTTATTAGCAATAATCAGCATGGTTTTATGAAACCTAGGTCATGTCAAACTAACCTAATTGCATTCTACCAAGAAGTAAGTAGAAGTATAGATCAGGGTGTTGCAGTGGGTGTGATATACTTGGATTTTGCCAAATCATTTGATACGGTTCCTCACAATAGGTTAGTCTTCAAACTAAAATAAATTGGTCTAGATGATTATTCTTGTTCTTGGGTAGAACATTGGCTTAAGGATAGAGTACGAGTTTCATTAATGGCAAATTTTCAGGCTGGACAAAAGTGGTAAGTGGTGTCCCTCATGGCTCTGTTTTAGGGCCGCTTCTTTTTAACATCTTTATAAATGATCTTGAAATGGGCATTGAAAAGCCATGTTTTGTTGTCTGCAGATGACACAAAACTCGGTAAAGTAATAAAATGTGAGCAGGATATTGCTTTGCTGCAGAGGGATTTGGATAGATTGGGGGATTGGGCACTAAAATGGCAGATTAAATTTAACGTAGAGAAATGCAAAGTTATGGACTTCGGAGTTAAGAATGCACAAGCAATTTACACCCTAAATGGTAGTGAACTAGGGATAACCACACATGAGATGGATTTGGGAATTGTTGTAGACAACAAATTAGGCAGCAATATGCAATGTCAATCTGCAGTTGCTAAGGCCAGTAAGGTATTGTCATGCATGAAAAAGGGCATTCATTCTCGGGATGAGAATATCATTTTGCTTCTTTATAAATCACTGGTAAGACCACATATTGAATATGCTGTGCAATTTTGGGCACCTGTTCTAAAGAAGGATATTATGACACTAGAAAAAGTGCTGAGGCGGGCTACAAAATTAATAAAAGGAATGGAACATATCAGCTATGAAGATAGGTTAACAAATTTAAACCTCTTTAGTTTAGAAAAACCATCACCTGAGAGGGGATATGATAACATTATACAAATATATTCGGGGCCAATAAAAAAACATTATTTGGAAATCTATTCACAAACCGGACTTTACACAGGACACAAGGTCATGTGTTTAGACTGGAAGAAAGAAGATTTCGTCTAAGGCAAAGAAAAGTTTTTTTTTACTGTAAGAGCAATAAGAATGTAGAATTCTCAGTCTGAAGAAATGGTTTTATCTGAGTCCATACAGATGTTCAAACAGCAACTAGATACATACTTGCAAAAACAGAATATTCAAGGATATCATTTTTCAATGTAGGGTAATAGTTGCTTGATCCAAGGATTAATCTGACTGCCATTCTGGGGTCAAGAAGGGATTTTTTTCCTAGTTTTTGCAAAATTTGAAGTGCTTCAAACTTTTTTTTTTGCCTTCTTTTGGATCAACAGCAAAAAACAAATGTGAGGAAGGCTGAACTGCTACTTTTCTGGCACAGACTGTTGATAAACAATTGTTCAATGTTAGTAACTGTGAACACAAGTTCTCTGGGGTAGCCCCTAGGTTTGGTTAATTTAATCACTTTACATTTATTACATATTCACTTATTACTATCAACTTTCATTTATCATGCAAGTATATGTCTTTTTAATCATGTCACTAGTGAATTATTTCGTATTTCACATTTTCTATCACCACACAAGTGATTTGCTCTTACGATAATACCTCCCTACGTACAACAACTACTTGCTCTACAGAATGCTATAATTAACTTAGTCTGGCTGTTAGGGTACCATAGGTTGCCATAGGTAGTTTTCGGCCTCTTGTGCCATTACATCGCTGTCCTGTGAGGTCAACTCCGCAAAGGTATTTCTCCCCTCGGGCCAAATCATAGTTACTACCTCGCATCTCCGCCTTCTTGGCAAAGCAGTTAGTGCCTCATCAGTCACGGCTAAATCATCATACATCTCTTTAGCTCTCACTGAGAGGCCAACACCCTGCCGCAACGCTCAGTGGCAAACCTACCCCATGGGCCAAATCATAGGGAGAGCCTCTCATTGCCACTTGGCAACTAGTTAGGGTCTCAAATCACCAATTTAGCTTAATCGTTTCGCCACTTGGCTTATTAAGGTTCAGCCAGTACCTGGGTGTTATACAGCATCTCCCATTAATAAACTGTTTCTCCTTCAGGTATGGTTATAATGTTGATAAATATTTAAGTATTGGTTATGTAATGTCAACACGTAATAAGTTGTAAACTATTAAATGTTTGCCCTCTTTTTACAGGCCTACCTGAATGTCGGTTCCCGCAAACCAAAACTGACTTATGCCACTACTACCTTTAACTCAGCTTATTGTTCCTGACCACAAATAGAAGGCTGAGCCTGTGAGTGAAGTGTAACAGTCACCTGGGGACTTATGGAACAGTTTACCAGGAGTTGGAGCCCAGTTGCAGGAGATGGCACAGGAGGAGACAAAGTCCAAAACACAGTACAGATTAAGGGGAAATCCAAAGGCAGGGTCTGATGAGAAGCAGAAGCCAGGGCTGGCAGTGGAGTAACAAAGTTGGTAAATCAGGCAGAGGTCAGAGTCCAGGATATCAGTCAGTAGCAAATCAAAGATCCGGCACCAAACAGGCAAAATGACCAGATACTAGGTCTCAGGCAGGGCTGGCTTTTACAGCCTGCTAATTAGGTGCAGCTGACCCTAATTGGAAAAGGGCTGCAGGTGGATCAGCACTGCTTAATCCAGGCAAGGGGTCAGAAAGCAGAAGAATGCAAACAAAAACTGAAGCCCCCTGGTGTGAATATCATGGTAGAGAACCTGACTGGGATGCTGGAGCTGTGAGTTCAAACCCTCTCTTAAAGGGGCGGCCACGCCTTGCTGTCTGCAGGGCTCAGGCTGTGCTGTGACATGAAGCCTGGAATTGTGGAAGGGGTTAGTTTGCCTATAAATATACAGGCTTCCCTTTCCTCTGTGCTGTTGCTGCTTGGTTCAGCCCACCCACCGCTCCCTTTATCAAACCATTCAATTTGGTTGGCCCTCTTTTTATAGGCCTACCCAAACGTCGAAAACAGAACAGTAAAATAAGGTTGCGCCTAAAATATACAGTGAAACATATAAAAATTGTAAATAATAAATAGTATAAAATAGTAAAATGTAATATAAAATATTAAATAGATTATTAAATAAGTAGTTGGCAATAGTCCAAAACACTTATCATAAGTCCGTAATGGTGGATGCCACGTATAAGAACAGGGATTCTGAGACGTAAAGTAGAGTGTTTTTTTCACAGTTGTGTGCTTGAGATCCTTTAGAACATATGTAGAGAAAAGACAAAAAGGAACTCCAATGGCACAGTATATAGATGAATAAAATAGTACATTAAAATAAAATAGTCTTACTCACACTTTTCAGAGCTAAAACCTAGCTCTGATATAGCGCACGTGAAGTGGAATAATCTCCACTCAAGGATATGCAGAGTAATATTTGATTGAAGAGTATCTGGCTCAGATTCGGCATCCGAATTGGTATAATTCGACCCAGGAAAAAGAAATAAAATATAGTGCTCTCTGTATAGTAATTAAAAGGTGTAAAAAAGTATAAAATATATACTACTCACAATATATAGAGCAGACTTGTACTGCTCGATATAAGCGCTTGGGTGGTATGATCCCCACCTAAGGATTCTTTAGGCTTTTCGTCAAATATGCCGTGTATGTATAGTCAGGTGAAAAAAGAAAGAAAATGGATATAAAATATTTTATGTCAAAATAATTTCTTTATTATAAAGTAATAAAAATAGTATCTAAACGCGTTTCACCTCAAAGGCTTCTTCAAGTAGATAATAGTAAAAAGGGAACACACCTGACATGCAATGGTTTATATAAGATACAATAATGCTTGGAATTTTAAAAATCCCGCCAAAATGACCTCATCAGTAACCATAATATTAAGGTGCAAATAAAAACACTGAGTAAAACATAGATTATTATAAGTATACATCATATGAGGTAGGTACATTTATTGAAATTCTAAAACGAGGGTTTTAAAGACTTAAAATACATATTTTAAAGCGATCACGTGACGCGTGGTTAAAAGCACTTCCGCGTCACGTGATACTCCATGAAACACATGCGTTCCATCTGAATGGAACGCATGCATCATTAGGTGGTGGGAGGGCTGTTTCATCTGATCGGCAGAGGATCAGATTGTCTGTCTACACGAGCAGGCAGACAGCAGTAAGAACGGCACAGATAACATGCTGTCTGCCTGCATAAGCAAGCAGACAGCTGTTCTAGTTGTATGCAAGTTCAAAGCCCGAAATGGGCACCTATGATAACTTCATATTTTTAATATTTACACAGAATAAGAAAAATTATTATTTCACAAAATAAGATAATGATACTATACACAGAGTAAAAATATAAAATATTCTTTTCATATAATAAAAATATGTAGTTAAAAATAATAAGAATGCAAATAAGAGATATTGGAAACATATAGGCATTTTGGGTATATATAAACAATGGATAAAATAGTAAGAGAGATAATAATAAGAATAATAAAAATTAAAATAAATATAAATAAGAATTTGGAATGTAAAAATGGATTATCTCTTATAAAAAATTAAAAAGATCAAAGTCAATATTTAACCCTATGGGAGCAAGGGTTTTTAGATTGTATGCCCATTCCATTTCTTTTTTACCTAGACTTTTTTAATATCTCCTCCTCTCCATGGGACATTGCAAGTGTCTATAGCGATACACTTAAGATATTTTGGATTCTTTCCATGTTGTAGAAAATGTTTTGAGACTGAATGATTCTCGTAACCTTTTAAAATATTTCTACAGTGTTCAGCTAATCTCGTTTTTAAATCCCTTGTGGTCATACCCACATATTGAAGCCCACAAGGACATTCCAGAAGATAAATTATGTTTTTCGTATTACAATGAATAAAATGTTTTATTTGATATGTTTTCTGTGTGATTGCTGATGTAAATGATGTGGTTTTAGATTTAATGATATCACTAGTACGTTTACAGACAATACATCTGTTACATTTAAAAAAACGCTAGGTTTAGTTAAAAAGGTAGAAGGGCTAGGGGATAAAGTGCTTTGTTTATATTTAGTGTAATTACTTGTAAGAATAGACTTAAAGCTGGGTGCTCCTCTGAATATCACGTGTGGATTATCAGGAATAAAGTATCATCTTGTTTTAATATATGCCAATGTTTTTTTATTATCTTCTTCATAACATTGCTTTTGTTATTGAAGTCAAAAATAATTGGCAATATTGGAGCGGTTTTTGTATCTTTTGTGGTCTTATATTCTAATAAATCAGATCTATTGATTGTACTAATGTCTTTTAATGTTTTGTCTAGATTATTTCTGGGGTAGTTCTTTTGAGAAAATTTATTATACAATAATTGGGACTGTTACTCAAAATCTTGTGTAAGGGAACAGTTTCTGTGTAAATGGAGAAACTGACTTTTTGGTATCCCTTGAAGCCAGGGCTTATGGTGGCAACTGGACACATCTATAACATTGTTGGTACACACTTTTTAAAAAAAAGTTTTATTATGAATTCTTTCGTTCTGGATAAAAATTTCTAAATCTAAAAAGTGAATAGAGGATTTACTATAATCCCAAGTTAAAACAATACCTTTGTAATTGTGATTTAAATATTGTAAGAACTGATTAAGAGAGTCTTCTGGGCCATCCCAGATAAAAAACAAATCATCTATATATCTAAAATAGGTGACCAATTTTGTCTGCCAGCCATGCCCTCCCAGAATGGCAGTGGGTTCCCAATCTGCCATAAAGAGATTGGCATAGCTGGGTGCAAACTTGGTCCCCATAGCTGTACCCTGTTTTTGTAAATAAAAAGAGTCTAAAAACCAAAAATAGTTATTTTTTAAAATAATATTTATGCCCTGAATAATAAAATCTATTTGTTGGTCTGAAATATTATTTTCGTGTTTTAAAAATTTTTCAACCGCTAAACAGCCTTGATCGTGAGGGATGATGGTATATAAAGATTGTACATCACAAGTAACTAAAACATATGTGTCTTTCCATGTGAAATTATTTAAGAAGCGAAGTAAAGTCATGGAGTCTTTTATGTATGACTTCATACGCTTCACTGAAGGCTGTAAAAGAATATCAAGGTATTCGGATAAATTGGATAAAATCGAGTTGATCCCGAACGTCGGTTCCCGCACAACACAACCGACTTATTCCACTACTATAACTCGGCTTATTGTCCCCGACCCCAAATATATATATATATATATATAAATATTTTTATATATATATATATATATTTATATATATATATATATGTATATATGTATACATATATATATATACATACAATAACATGTTCATTGTTAAAAGCAAATGCACAGATAATCATTGTGCTTCACTTATTTTGTTATCATTGTTTTCATTTTTCTTTTTGCAGAAATGGTGGCGTTTTGACAGACAGTGGAAATTCTTTTCTACACTCCATATTGAAACAGTTATTATAGGTAGACAAAAAGAAATGTACACTCTGAGGGTGTTTTAAAGATTTTTTTCTTGCTAAGCAAAAATCATTTGCAAAGTGAACAGTGATTTTCTAACAAAATGAAAAGAGTCATTACCAACATGCATAAGCCTTGACCTGATGTTATTCTACAAATATACATTTTGGAAAACTAGCTAGTAAGCATAAAAACCCAGAAAGTAGCATGGAGACATTTTTATTTAAAAATCTATATCTTAAATATATGTTTTGATCAGAAAATATTGTGTAATTATCCTTATTTACCGTCATCAACACATATTCATATATTAAAACTATCAATACTGTTATGTTTGTTGGTGTTTTTTACATTTAATTTGCTTGAGAATAATAGAAGATAAAAGCAATTGTTTCAGATGCAGATCCAACTTTATTGTCACTGTGTAGATACAAGGGCAATGAAACAAAGTTGGCTTCTGAACAGAAATTCAGCATCAATTTGTAAATTTAGTGTTTAAAAAATTTACTTCCGGTGTAAGCTTTTTCAGTCTTTACCTAATACCATGATTCCCTAGTACTTAAACAAATACAATCCTAATTCATTAATAAAATATCCAGCCTAATAATACATCAACATTATAACATAGTGCCACCATATAGAGATTACAAAATAGTGCCATCATATAGAGATTATATATTTGATACAATTTAATTAATGAATTGTATCACATAAGGACCACTAGACCTGTGCAATAATTGTACAAACTACCATACAGTTAATACTCTAGTGAAAATAAATAACTCATCTTTAACAATATATCATAATCATGTGACATAAAGTGCTTAATGTAAACCCAAAGGCCACATGTATAAAGTGCAAAGTATAAGCACATAAACCATATACATAAAGTGCAAAAAAGAACACATATGGTAAGTGCAAAATGTAAGCACATAAAATGTGCAAATACTAAACGTGAACCCGTGCACATATACATAATGTATATAAAGTGCAAAATGTGAACACGTATGCATAAATGTACAGAAACATGAGAACATCGACCATGTGCATAGGTGCAATGTAAACACAATAAGTGCAAATGTGAGCACATAATCATGTGCATAAAAGAGTAAAATGTTATCACAACGACCATGTGCATAAGTGCAGATGTGAGCACAATATGTGCAAATATGGCGCAATGCCATATACATAAAATGTAATTATATATTAAACATACACAAGTACAAGTAAAAACCACTAAGTGCAACTAACAATCAGTATACAAGGACTTGTACAAGCCTAATGTATCCTTGTGGCAGACAAACAAGTATAACTAAATCTTAATAAAATTATATTCATAGGAAACTATTATAGATTAAATTAAAAAACATCACCACAAAGCTATTTCCAAACCTACGGGTCCTACAATACATGTTTCCCTCAGGGAAGGAGATTTAAGAATCCATAATTGGGATGAAATGTGTCCTTAAGGATTCCCCTTATTCTCAAGCACAACGCTTGTAGATTTCTTCAATTGATGGGCATTGAGCACCAATATTATATTGAGCAGTCTTCACTACTCATTGAATAGCCTTCCTATCAGCTATAAACAGTTAATGTACCATGATAAAATACAATTTGTCAAAATGCTTTTTTTTTTTTAAAGTTTATCATTATCTTTAGTGATAAACACACTTTCTTCAGCTTCCTTAAAAAAAGAGATGCTGCTGTGCTTTTTTAACTACTGCAAAAATATTATCATCTGAAATATATACTCCTAGAAATTTAAAATTTGTGACACGTTCAACCTCATCTCCATTTATTTAAATAGGTGTGCATCTCTTTTTAGTGTGTCTAAAGTCCACAATGAGTTCTTTAGTCCTTTTGATGTTAAGAGCCAAGTTGTTATTAGCACACCATTTAGATAGAGACTAGATATAGTTCCTGTAGGCCTTTTCATTTTTATTTCCAATAAGGCCAATCACTGTGGTGTCATCCGTAAACTTAATTATTTCATTGGCGTCATAAACAGGAACACACAGTATTTGAATGTATCTATTCATCATATCAGGAAAAAATGTGTTTTTAGTCTCTCTATAAACTATGCTTAATGCTGTATAAAACAATGTTGATGTAGTGTAGGAGATAAATAAATAAAATAATAACACATGCTCTGTAGTGAAATAGAGACATACACTAGTGCCGCTTCATGTATGTGGGTTATATGGAAATATTTTTTATTGACATATGGTCTATTTGGGGAGATAGGAATACAAACCTCCCAACTGTCTAATCTAGATTAACCCCCTCGTTTGGTAGGGCAAGAAGAACTTGTAATACGTCACTTTCTTCCAGCATACTTAAAAAGCCTCCCTGTACTACTCCAGCTAGAGACCAGAGAGCCACCCTCTTGTACAGTGAACACACACACATTATGCAAAGCAATTACTTGATCCTAATGTAATTGCTCACTTAAAAATAAGGAACCTATTCTCTCTAAACAGATGTTACGTATTCTCTCTGACCAGAAAAACACTGCTTAAAAAGAAACATAGAAATATAGAAACATAGAATGTGACGGCAAAGAAGAAACATTCAGTCTCCCCAATTTTCTCAATACTTTTATTAGTCTCTTTTATATAGGATAGTCTTATGCCTATCCCAAGCATGCTTAAACTCCCTTACTGTGTTATCCTCTACCACTTCAACTGGATGGCTATTCCAATGCATACTCTACCCACTCAGTAATGTAATACTTACTGATATTATTTTTAAACCTTTGCCTCTCTAATTTAAGACTATGTCTACAAATGCATGCATGCATGTTTAGGGAATAAGTTGCATGCACTTGTGGCAATAATGGCAACTGATAATGTAGATTATGTAGACATGGTATCATGAGAAAAATGACTGAGACATAGCAATACTAGGCATAAGGGTACTCTTTACAGTATATAGAAAACACATGGAAGGCAAGAAAGGGGGGGAGGGGTGGCCATGTATATGAAGGATGGCATATAAGTTAGTGAGGCTAACATAGAGTCCGTTTGGGTTACGTTAAAATTTGGTAATCACACAGTAATTTGTGTAGGTGTGATTATAGTATTTCAGGACAAATAGAATAGTTAGATAATCTACTAGTTGAGGAAATAGCTAAAAAGACAATGAAGGGGGAAGTTATCATCATGGGTAACTTTAATCTTCCTGATGTGAACTGGAAAACCAAAATAGCTGCTTGTGCCAGGAGCACACATATTCTAAACTCCCTACTGGGATTGTCTCTAAAACAAGTCGTTGAGGAGTCAACTTGTAAATAGGCCATACTTGATTTAGTGTTAACAAATGGAGATTTGGTATCAGATATTACTGTAGGTGAAAGTTTAGGATCCAGTAATAATCAGTCAGTATGGTTTAATATAAGAACAGTGACTGACCACACAAAAACAAAAGTTTAAGACTTTAGAAAAACAGACTTTTCTAAAATTAGAATATGTTTAAAGGAGTCCTTATCAGACTGGTGCAGTTTAAATGGAGTCCAAAAAAGAAAAGCAAAGAATTTAAGAAACCACTGTGGTACTCTGCAGATGTGGCCAAAATTGTAAAAAAAACTAAAAGATAGCAATTAGTAATTATAAACAAAAAACCCAGAGTGGGGAAGATAGACAGATCTATAAGATTAGGCAGAAAGAGGCTAAGCAAGTTAGAAGAGCTTCCAAATCACACACAGAAGAGAAAATAGCACAGTCAGTAAAAAACAGGGACAAAACATTTTTTAGATACATAAGTGAGAAAAGGAAAGTAAAACAAGGATTAGTTAGATTAAAAACAAATAGAAGGAAGGTATGTAGAACAAGATAAATGTCTAGCTGACTGCCTCAATTAATATTTTTGTTAAGTATTTACAGTTGAAAATTAAGGAAATTTACCTCAGTTAGGAAAAAGGACAAATTAGTCATTTCTTACATGTGAGTTTACAGAGGAAGAGGTTATATGTCAACTGTCAAAAGTAAAGACAAATAAGTTAATGGGGTCTGATGGAATACACCCAAAGTTATGAAAAGAGCTTAGTGGTGTACTAGCAAAACCACTAATGGATTTATTTGACCAATCATTGTTAACAGGAGTAGTCTCAGAATATTGGTAGTTAGCGAATGTTGTGCTCATTCACAAGAAAGGTTGTAGGGAATAGCTGGGCACTCAGTGATGTACCTAACGTTCGGCCGGTTTAACGGTTCCTGGCTTAACATAGCATTTTCAAGGTTACCACGGCAAGGGATGCAATATAAGGCGCCGGGTTCGACCCGCCTCATTCACATCATCATTGAGTAAACTTTGGACCCTGCACCTCACAGCGTCAGCAGGACACTATTCCAGCCAATTAGCAGCACAGCCTCCTCAGCAGACCCTCCCCACCTACTGGACAGCATCCATTTTAGATTCATTCTCAAGCTGCATGCTTAGTAAGAGGAGAGGGAAAGTGTAGCTGCTGTTCGCGGTGATAGGGAAAAGCATAGCTAGGTTAGGGATAAGGGTATGCTTTTTTTGGATTTTTTTTTTTCTATCTAATGTAAATGCACTTAGTTGTCTGCCACTGCTGCCAGCTTCTGTGTCAGGCTCACAGTGCCCATTTCCCCAGTCAGCGCCACCAATTACATCTGGTGTCACAATAGCTTGGATTTAAAAACAAAAAACTTTTTTCACTGTTATAGATTGAATAGCAGTCAGTTGTCTGCCACTGCTGCCAGTTTCTGTGTCAGGCTTACAGTGCATACTGTGCCCATTTCCCCAGTCAGTGCCACCAATTACATCTGGTGTCACAATAGCTTGGATTTAAAAACAAAAAACTTTTTTCACTGTTATAGATTGAATAGCAGTCAGTTGTCCGCCACTGCTGCCAGCTTCTGTGTCAGGCTCACAGTGCATACTGTGCCCATTTCCCCAGTCAGTGCCACCAATTACATCTGGTGTCACAATAGCTTGATTTAAAAACAAAAAACTTTTTTTACTGTTATAGATTGAATAGCAGTCAGTGTCCTTAAAGCGGGTGTGTTACGCTAACAGTGGATACGTTGACAAGTGCCACTAATTAGATCTGGTGTCACAATAGCTTGGATTTAAAAACAAAAAACTTTTTTTACTGTTACAGATTGAATAGCAGTCAGTGTCCTTAAAGCGGGTGTGTTACGCTAACAGTGGATACGCCGACAAGTGCCAATTAATTAGATCTGGTGTCACAATAGCTTGATTTAAAAAAAAAACCTCTTTTTTCACTGTTATAGGTTGAATAGCAGTCAGTGTCCTTAAAGCGGGTGTGTTACGCTAACAGTGGATACGGTGACCAGTGCCACAAATTAGATCTGGTGTCAGAATAGCTTGGATTTAAAAAAAAAACACTTTTTTCACTGTTATAGATTGAATAGCAGTCAGTGTCCTTAAAGCGGGTGTGTTACGCTAACAGTGGATATTTTGACCAGTGCCACAAATTAGATCTGGTGTCACAATAGCTTGGATTTAAAAAAAGAAAACACTTTTTTCACTGTTATAGATTGAATAGCAGTCAGTGTCCTTAAAGCGGGTGTGTTACGCTAACAGTGGATACGCTGACAAGTGCCACTAATTGGATGGTGTGTCACAATAG
>OW240917.1:136100044-136119963 GCA_933207985.1 Pelobates cultripes | reverse complement strand
AGAAGGTCTTGATGGTAAGGTATGTCTTTTTGCTGGTGATATTAAGATATGTAACAGGGTTGATGTTTCAGCAGGAATAAGCTAAGTGGCAAATGATTTAGGTAAACCAGAAAAATGGTCAGAGTTCTGGCAGCTGGCAGTTAATGTGGATAAGATAATGCATCTAGGACATAAAAACCCAAGGGCAGAGTACAGAATATTTGATAGAGTCCTAACCTCAACATCTGAGGAAAGGGATTTAGGGGTAATTATTTCAGATTACTTAAAGGTAGTCAGACATTTTAATAGAGCAGAAAAAAAATTCTAGCAGAAAGTTTGGTTGCATAGGGAGAGGTATTAGCAGTAGAAAGAGGGAAGTGCTCATGCCATTGTACAGAACACTGATAAAACCTCACTTGGAGTGTTGTACGCATTACTGGAGACCGTATCTTCAGAAGGATATTGATACTTTAGAGAGAGTTCAGAAAATGGCTACTAAAGTGGTTCATGGAGTGCAGGATAAAATTTACAAGGAAATGTTAAATGATCTTAACATGTATAGCTTGGAGGAAAGACGAGACGGGGGGGGGGATATTATAGAAACAATTAAATACATTAAGGGAAAATAGCCTGTTGTTGGTAAATATTTGTTTCACTGGCTCCCAATACTGATCGTATGTTCCAATGCAACAAATTACATTTTGGGTGGGTTTGAGTCTAGAGGTGCATAAGCATGTGGGTCTATCCATGGATTTCTTTGGTAAGCCCTTTCAAGATCTGTGCTTTAAATATTGGTCAAATTTATTTTGCCTCTCTTTGAAATATAAGATTGTTCTAGCAATTCCTACGGGCTCTAAGATACTGGCCATAAGGTATGCCAGCCTTTAGTTTAAAGGGGTGATGGCTCTGCCGATGCAGTAAATTATTACTGTCATTTTACTACAATTATTGAAAACACTGTTTAGTTTTATGGTTCCTATTTACTGCAGCAGTTTGAGATATACCATAAGTAGTTACCAGAGTAAAACTAGTAGAGGGCACCACTGGTCCCCTCTTTTGAGGGTTCTTTTTAGCCTTACTAGAAATAGAAAATAAAATTGCATTGTTTTTCTCAAGCGGAGGCTATTAACACTGATAATAGTGGCTCTCCTCACTGTTATCAAAAAATAGTTTTTAAGGTGGTGGAATCATTCACCTGGGTTAATTTCAGTTTTTATCTTTAAGTTTATTAAAAGTTACATTTTAACAAATCTAGTGATTGTTTTGGTTCCACTCGATGGGTTACACCTTTTGTCTAACCATATCACTCCTGATATAGCTAGTCATCTTATTTTGTATTTTGTGAGAAACAGTATACAAAAGAGTGGTTGATAGATGTTCTTAACCAAGCATGCTATTAAAACTCCTCAAGTGAATACAATTAAGCTCTGTGCTCAAAATCCTACAACTCTTGGGTAGCTGCAAAGTCTGTAGTATTGATTAGCTCTAGAGTTGAGCGAACCTGAACTGAAAAGTTGGGTTTGTACCGAACATTATGTTTTTTGGACCCCCAACCCGAACACGGACATATCACAGTATGTTAGGGTTGGAATTCGGTGTTCGGCAATTTAATGACGGGCAGCTAATCAACAAGCGTTTGACTTGTGTGCCCTTAGAAGCCATCACAGCCATGTCTACTAATGGCATGGCTGTGATTGGCCAGTGCAGCATGTGACCCAGCTAGTAGGTGTATGTCTACTAAACAGTGAGCAGCCTGTGGCTGTTCACTGTTAAAAAAAAAAAAAAAAATCACCCGTCCTGAGCCCCCACCCGCAACATGCAAGTGGGGGCTTTTAAACTAAAGTGGGGACCTATTGCCCCCCCCGGCCCACACCCCTGAGCAGTGGGTGGGGGGCATAAATAAGAATTTGGGGAGGGGGACCTACTGTCCTCCCCCCCCGGGCCCCACCCCTGCCCGGTGGGTGGAGGCCCTAAATATCAATAGGGGGGGACCTTTTGTCCTCCCCCTTGTCCCCCACCCCTGCGCGGTGGGTGGGGGCCCTAATTAACAATAAGGGGAGACCTACTGTCCTCCCCCCCCGGCCCCCACCCCTACTAAGCAACTGAGGAAGCCTCTGAACAAGGTGAAATGCGTTTTGCACTTTAAAGACTTTATACAAAGGACTTCCCTTCAGAATTGTAAGATTTGTTTATCTGTTTTTTTTATATTTTTTATTACTTGTGCAATTTTCAATAAAGCACTTTACATCTATACTGATCATAGTGAGGACATCCCATTGCTTGAGACCTCCTATCAGCAAAAGAAGGGAGTAGGTACCTCTATAACCCACATAGCTGGAAATCTGAGCCAAATTCAGTGGCTCTTCATTTGTGAATGATTTTCCACACATTACTGCACTTTAATATTTATAATTGGCTATATTGCACTATGTTTTGTCTTTTTATATTTTATCTCTAGGAATACATTGAACCAGGTATTATCCTAATTCCAAAAGACAGATACCTTATATTGTATGCATTTATCTGTTTGCTGTGAGGTATAAGGGAAACCGCACTAAGCTGTTAGAGTATCCATCACTATTGGCATTACTCACTGTAATATTGTTATATAATTCTCAGTTATCTACTAAGCAGCTGCTTATTTTATGTTATTTTTAAGTGATTTCCCTATCCACATTTGTTTGCAGGGCACTTGTCCTACTCTTACCCACATTTTACTTCCTTTTACAGCCCTCTAGCCCTTTCCAGGAGTTTTTTAGAGCCATTTTTGTGCCCAAAAGTTTGTGTCCCCATTGACTTCAATAGGGTTCGGGGTCAAGTTCGAGCCCAAACCCTGCCGGACCCGAACATCCAGGTGTCTGCTCAACTCTAATTAGCTCTAATACATAATACAAACCCCACCAATAAAGTTAACTATGCACTATCCCAGTCCTTATGCATTTAAATGACATGAGGTTTGTAGTATCATTGCAATGGCAATTATTAAATTATAAGCTCACCTACCTTACATCAATATTGTAACATGGCTTTGTGCAGGCCTTAATTTTGTGTGTTTGTATTTGTGTGTATTACACAGACATGTTACAGTACTGCTGCCCACCCCATGTGTACCCTATTAAATCTGAGGGTTTTGATGAAAATTATATTAACATTCTCAAATTAGTGATTATAGTGACATTATATACATGGCCAAAGTACATGGGTGATGGGAAGGACAACCCCCAGATATTCTTGTATGGAGGGGTCAGACCATCACATTCTGGCTAAGATTCACTGCTGCACAACTTGCTGTATGTGTTGTTTGCTGGCCTGGCTGATGACAGCATTTTTCACTTTCTGTGAGGGTGTTTGAATTCTGCAGTGAGTCATTGGAAAATCTTTCCCACAGAGACTGAACATGCAGGCAGGTGTAGCTAATATTACTGCATGAAGGCTACCACTGCATCTGATGGGGATGAGGTAGACAGATAGAGAGAAAAAAAAAAAAAAAGAGGACTTAGAGAAACAAAGTGGAAGATGGCTAACTTGAATATATGAGCTGAAACAGGCTGATACAACTAATGAAAATGAAAAAAGTCAGATGGCAAAAGAAAGAAAAAAGTGGACAAAAAATAAACACAATAAAATGAATGCATCTTCACCCATGCAAGGCTTACTGCAGACTGAGCTCTCATAGCGGGGAAAGCCCTTTAATGGCTTTCTCATGCTATGTCAGCTATTACATTGCATAGGAATATTTCCCACACTATGTAATATCAGTAAGAGCACTCTGATTGGTTGTATAGTAAGCGTACCAATCAGAGTATTCTAAAAGTGACGTCTCAAGAGATTGTTTGTTGCCATGGGTGGTGGTTGATCTGTCCACCCACCTATTACTTGATTTAACATCCTGTACCTGATTCCTATGGGGTGGGGCTTTTTCTAGAAACTGGGTAGCAAAGGCTGCCCGGTCGCCAGTTTGAACAAATTAGTAGATATGACCCTACTGGCAACATGGTTGGTGGTGGACATAGGGAGGTTTAAAATATTTCCTTTAAGTGCTATGGGGATCTTGTAGACCCTATAGGCATTTAATTTATTTAATTTTACATTTAAATGTGTTGGCTAGCAAACAAGTGCTGGCTGGCAGTCACATAATTAATCCTTGCATTGCCAAGGGTTATTTAACTATTTGCTCACTGGCTGCTTACATTTTCTTTGGGTGGTTTCTCATTTCAGTTGTGGAGCTCCTCCAGAGATGACGTCTCTGACTAATTTATTCCTTATCCTTATCCTTATCTAAATTTTATTGGACAGCCTTATCTAGGAAGAGTTGCAACCATATTGCTTACATTTCGTAATAATTTAATGGTCATTTGCGGTGTGTTCAAAGTTTGGGATATTTTTATACAAGTCAAGTGAAATTTGCTCATCTTCAAATCTTCATCCCAAACATGTTTTGATATCCCCTCGTTTTTATGATGCTGTTTGCTTATATATGATCTCTCTTTTTTTTAAATTTAATTTGCATTACAATAAAGATTATTTGTATTTTCAAAATTATATGTATGTGTTTTTTTTTTTAAATTTGTTATTATAGATTCCAATACTTCAAAATGTGAAACTGTCCTAGAAGTTATGCATGTAGGATTATTTGCGTGATCCTTCCAATGTACTTCTCTTTCAGTAATATGTTTATAGAATTCTTTCGGACAATAGTCTTTGAATATATCTATGTAATTTAGCATTCATAACATTGCCTGGAGCATTATCCTTTATAATATTCATACATGAAATAAAAAAACTTAACCTTCATTAATTGTGTTTGAGAAATGTGTTGGTGGAGTTACAATGGATAAATAAAAGACGTCACACACATGATGTCCACCATTGTTAATAAGTAGAGTGTTTTCTCATAGCAGTGTATTCTCTCATCTCATTTTAAAGTTTTTATATCTTTGTACAGTCTATTTACAAACTTGTGAAATGGTACATGGGCCTTTTTTACAGCTATAGGTTCATGTTTCGGTAATATTTTGTTATTTTATAATGTAACTATGGTAGGACATATTCAACATGATACCTATGTTGTAATTACACTCTATAACCATTTGGACAGTATATATTCACTCATATATATTAGAAAGATAAGAATGACAAAATATAACATATGTTGTAATTACACTCTACAATTATTATGCTGTTTAATGATATGGGATTGAATGTGTAAAACACGCAAACATAGACACATTATAAATCATTTGTTAGGTCAATATTAGAAGACATTGACATATACATTAAAGGAATTTAGACTGTATTGATTATCTGTTACATACAATTGTCTTGCACTTTTATGTGTTGTTTAAAAGGCTTTTGTTGTGATTGTTATACTTTATTTCCAGTTTTTAGCAGATGTGTATCAGACACGAAAACAAAATCTTTGTATCATTTTGGCACATGTATTAAGTATAAAAGCAAACAAAACATCAAGGTAAACAAACAGTTGGGTACAGTATAATGGAAACAGAGAAAATTGCATTTGATTGCCAGTTGTGAGTATCACACAATGCAGATAAAGGTAAGACAGGCAAATGTTTCAGTCTCAAACTTCAATGAAATTTCACTGTACTTTACTGTATCTGTCAGTGTTGACATAACATTTTCATTACAGGACACCAACAGCAACGCATAGAAGTATTCATGTAGAAAACTATTAGGTAATTGTAGTATGAAGGAAAATTGATGAGCCCACCCCTAATAATTATTCATATTTCACTCCTGCATGCAAATACTTTTTTGCAGATGAAATAGAATTAAGTTGACAAATCTCTCTATTATTAATTATGATGGTGATTGCCTAATTAATAAATAGCATTTTTTTAAAAAAAATTTTTTAATGGATGCTGTTTTAAATATCTGTTTGACCTTAAGACTGACTGTTAATCATTGCCGAAATGACTGAAATGGTACAAATGGCTGGAAAAAAAAGTTAACTATGCTTATATACTAAATAGTACTATTTGGCACAATCACAAAGTTACAACAGTTAGTTAATGAGATTTTTCCCTTAATTTGACAAGAAAAACAAGTATTACAAGATAACATGGATAATATTAAAAATATGTAAATTTTTTATGATCAAAAGTTTAAATTGTGCATTTGCTTTTACACAAATTCATTACATTAATGAATATTTGTTTTACAGACAAATCAAATTTGACAAACCACATTTTGTAATCAGGCTCAAGTCTATTTAATATAGGTAAAATAAAAAAACACACACCATATAATATTGGAGTGGTGAATATATAGCTTCAGCACACTTCTACAAATTGCTGCAGTCTAATCAATAAAATTGAGTGACAGGGCTAAAGAGATCCTTGTCCATAATAAGCATTGGCTGATGTCACATTTGTAGGTTCTCTTTAACATTATTGATATTTTTATTTTAATTGTGTATGTTGCTCGATGCTCAAGAGTAAAGCATAAATCACTGCAGATGCTATGATAGAAATATTTAGTGTTCTACATACATTTTGACCACTGTTGTTTATTGGGATTAGGGGAGACATGTGCAATTTGTTTTGTGCTGAATGCAAATTCGGCCGAATTTTGGAAATTCAGACATTCAATGCTTCTGAATTTCCAAAGTGCCGAATTGCCGAAGTGCAGAATTTCAGAATGCCGAACCGAACCGAATTGTCGAAGTGCCGAATTTCGGAAGTGCCTAAGTGGATTTCTGAAAAGTGGCAAAACAGTAACAGTAACCCTCCCCCTAATGCCACTCCAACCACTAACCAGCTGTGGAAGCTTGAGCAACAGATCGCTGTTTCCCTGAAAGTAGTCCACAGTCATGCCCAATGGGATCTTCGATCCCTGGTGGTCCAGTGGTGAAGTGTGCTGTTCAGCCTGCAGCTCCTCTGGCCGCAGGCTGACTTCGCTCTCCTCCCGCGAGAACAGCAGGCAGGTCGGAGCGTTGCCATGGTAACGCACAGCAACACTCCAACCTGCCTGCTCGCTTCCTGCTTCCTGTCAGACCGGGTAGGGGAACAGAAGTTCCCCTACCGCGGTCTGCCTGCTCGGCCACGCTACATTCTATGACCGGCAGGAGGGGAGCACATTCCCTCCTGCCGGTCACTCTGTAATTGCAGCCCGGCTGGTGCACAATAGGTGGCCGCGCACCGGCCCCCTAGTGTGCCGACCCACCGGGAAATTTCCTGGTATCTCGGTGGGCCAGTCCGGCCCTGGCAAGGACTTCCCCATCTGTGTGCATGAGCAGGATGTCGTCCAGATAGTACAGACACATGTAACCTTTTAGTCTGACATGGGCTATCACTGATTTCATTATTCTGGAGAATATGTATGGTGCATTGGATAGGCTAAACACCCTAACAGTCCACTGCCACACCTTCCTTTTCACCAAAATCTGAGGAAACACCTGTGTTTCATGGCTATAGGGACTGAATGGAAGGCATCTTTTAGGTCTAACATGCAGAAAAATGTTTTCTGTACTAAGCCTGGAAAACCTGATAAACCCTCCATCCTGAAACTTTTTATTTTGATGAAAGCATTCAGAGACTTCACATTTAGAACCAGTCTCCAGGAACCATCTGATTTTGTGATTGGAAAAAACAGACTGACCCATCCTGTAATAGACATGTCTGCCAACTCTATTTTCCCTTGATTTAAAGCTATGGAAATGGAGGCATCTAGCATTGGGTTCACCTCTCTGCCCGGTGCAAACCTCTGAACTGGGAACATTAAAAGGGGGAGTTGTAAACCCCTTTGAAAAGTCTTTACAACCCATTTGTCTGAAGAAATAACTCTATAATTAAGTTGCGTGTGAGGAGGCACACTTACTTGAATGCATAGGTTTTCTCTTGGAAGCTGCACCACCTCTGGAATGAGCTCCTCTGACACCGCCTGGGAGCTTGTGTTTTCCACTGTAGTGGCGGTACTGGGCCTGATGAGATGCTTCTCAGGATGCTCCTGCAGCCCGATAGGGTCGACCCTCTGTCCGAAAGGGCTTCTTGCAGACAGGAAATCACCTTTTTTGCCTTATAACGGCCTTTAACCTCCTGAATGAACAAGGGATCGAAAAGGTAAGAATCCTCCAAATTTGGGAACTCATGTTATTTAAAGGGGTAGGTCAGACATTCCTGCTGCGCGGAGCCAGTGGGTTCTGTGAAAGTTTGAAATGTAATTAAAGGATTGGCCAATAATTAGCACTGACCATCCGGACGCTTTCAATAAAGCCATCTTAGACACCAGCACAGATGAAGCAGAAGGTTTCTGAGCATTGCCTTCTTTTTCTGCTTTATCCAGCATCAGTAATAGTGTCTCATTTGAGATATCTTTGCCAGAAGCTCAAGGAAGCAAGGTGAATGGTTAGAGTTAGGACCCACCTAAGAGGTCTGCCTTGATGTGGCATGTGGGCATACCCTCTCATGGCCATTAGAGGTAACTAAAAACCTCAATTTGTTTAAATATACATAGGGATTGGGGAAAGAGCGCAGGTAACGTTTTTTCTTTGTATTTTTTTTTTTCTTTGGTTTATCAGTAATAGTGGGCCCATGTCATCAGCAATTCTAAATTGTATATTATGAAAAGTCTGGTCTGTAGATACATTGTTCCCTGTAATAAATAACAGAACAGGATCTACCTCAGGAGCCTTTAAAGTCTGGATGTCCGGGATACCAATGTGGTTTCTGAGGAGAAGGTCATTCTCCTTAACCAAGGGAGATCTGAAGGCTAGCTTGGCAAAATCTCTAACCTCAGAATCGTGCTCCATAGCCCATTTGGAGTGAAAGAATTTTGATGGAAGAGTCTTTCCTAGGAAACTCACTCTAGCCATCTGAACGTTGCTAAGTTTCCCTAGCTCAGTGGAAGCCATTTCCTCAGATTCCCAGTCTATTTCTGGAGAACCATGTCTAGAACTGGAATGGCTTTGGGAGGTAGAATCAGCGAACACTGTAGAAGAGGAAGGAGAAGGACTATCTAACCTCCAACGAGATTTGTCCTTTTTCTCTGGAAGGTGTTTCTGGTGCTCATATGAGGGAAATACACTATTCCCTTTAATTTTTCACTTTCTCAAACTAGTATGAGGGGAAGGAGGAGCAGAAAAAATGTCTTTAGATGAGGAACTGGCAGAAGAGACCAGCCACCTTTTCTTATTCTTTTTATGTAAAACTGGGACCATATCCTCCTCAGAAGATGAAGAGGATAGATCCCTGGCAAGGAAAGCTCTCTTATAGAGCTTTCTAATATTAATGGGACTGCGTCTAAGAGAGGCATCCACTAAATCTGTGACAGACACAGATATGGAGCCCTCCATCAATGATGCCATTTTAAAAATTGGAGGTAATCATGATTCCCTCACTCAGCACGGCTCTTCTGATTACCTGATTGGCTGAAACACTGTTGCTGTGCAGGAGCACAACGCAAGTGTTTTTTCAGCTTTGGCATTTGACTAGCTTTGCTAGGTGGTTATGACTCCTGGAGGACAAAATGCAATGATGATTGACTATGCCATACATAGTACAGAAGCTTGCTTAATGATAATTGAATTATGTTCACATACAGTTATATTTTTGTTTTAGTTTTGTGGTATTTGTAGGAAACGGAATACCCATGAATGTCATTGATATTTTAGAAAAATAAACATAGTAGTGGATTTTAACAGTTTATTATTTTATTTATGTTTATTAAATCTAAAAAAACAAGTATTTTGTTTTAATAATAGCATGTCCTACCATATTTAAAATATTGAAATATAAGAAATTACATTTAAAGGACCACTCTAGGCACCCAGACCACTTCAGCTTAATGAAGTGGTCTGGGTGCCAGGTCCCTCTAGGATTAACCCTTTTTTTTATAAACATAGCAGTTTCAGGGAAACTGCTATGTTTATAATAGGGTTAATCCAGCCTCCAAAGCCTCTAGTGGCTGTCTCATTGACAGCCGCTAGAGGTGTTTGCGTGCTTCTCACTGTGAAAATCAAAAATTGTAAATGCTTTCCTATGAGACCGGCTGAATGCGCGCGCAGCTCCTGCCGCGCATGTGCATTCAGCCGAAGAGGAGGATCGGAGGCGGAGAGGAGGAGGAGAGCTCCCTGCTCAGCGCTGGAGAAAAGGTAAGTTTAACCCCTTTCCTCTCCCCAGAGCCCGGCGGGAGGGGGTCCCTGAGGGTGGGGGCACCCTCAGGGCACTATAGTGCCAGGAAAACAAGTATGTTTTCCTGGCACTATAGTGGTCCTTTAATATAAGAAATGTTAGTCTCTCTAATATTTCTGGAAAAGAACAATAATTAAAATTGTGAAAGCTTACATCATCTTAATATTTAGATATCTCTAAGCAGAAGTCTACACATAAGATTTATGTTATGCCCCATGTTTATTGGCTACTATGCATCTTGTGTTTTAATAAATGCTATGGTCCATTTGTAGAGAAGAAGTTAAAAACAATGAAGCAACATAAATGATTTGTAATTGTAATAAAAATTAACTTAAAATGTAAAGGGTTAAAACATATACACATTAAAAACTGTTGTCATGTAAGATAAAATAAGATACACATCAGTGATAAATGATAATAATAAAGCATTAACTAAAAATACAAATCTATGTAGCACCATAAAAAAGTGAAAGACAATTGTACAGTACACATAATCAATAAAGCCTAATGAGACCATTCATTTTAACGTATGTGACAATGTATTCTAATATTGCTCTTACAAATCATTTATGTTGCTTCATTGTTTTTAATTTCTTCTCTAAGTCATAAATTGAAATTGATTCACACTCAATCCACTAACTATAAATAGTGAAATCAATTTTAACATGTAATTACAATCTGAATTGCATGTTTTCTCAGTCCCATCATCTCTTTAGTATATGTCAGGACTGAGGTTTTGGCTAGATGTAATTGAACATGTCATTAAATTCACCTAATTTGAGAGCATTCTAATTTTTAAAGCATTTCTACCACATCATGGTGTGTGTGGCAGAAATGAAACATGGTAGTATCACATCTTAAATAAGTTAATTACAATAGTATTCACTGATGAACACGATGAAATCTAGCTTATTCCATTATAAAAAATTTAAAAAAGCATTTATCAAGAGCCTTTAAAATAACTTGAATATAATATTTATCTATCACATTCAATAAGAGGTATTCTATGTAACCCATGGGCCTCTCCATCCTCTATTTTGAGTAATGTTAAGATCCCATTCTATGTTTTCACTAGCTTCTTAGGACTGGATGAAAAGTAGATCTACAATGTCAGAGGCAAAATAATGTATAATTGACAAGGAAAAAATCGAGGTGAGAAAAACTGAGGATTCTGATTAAGAACATTCCAAGCACCATAACCCCTACAGTGCACAGGAATGTCCTGGAACCCCATTTGTGTTGTGTCTTACCTGTGGTCCACCAAGTGTTCTTTGCCTTCCATACAGTTCTGTGAGAGCTGGAAGTGCTCTTTACTGAGCAAACGACATTGGTAGAAATTAAAATTAGCTGTTTTATACTTCATATTTTACACTGACACTATATAATTGGAGTGGTTATGAGAAATAACTATGGAATTATGGATACCAAAAACATATGTTGGTTTTAAATACCCACCATCTGCTGTTATTCATATTATTGGCAATGGTTTAAATTCACATATTCACCACCAAGGAAGGAGGTATGCATTATATCATTAATCTTAACATGTTGCGGACTAGATATTACTTTGTCATAGCATAGAAACAACTGCATTTAACGCTGCCAATGATCCTTTACAAACTGTGCTAAACTTGACTGTTAGATTCTTTTTTTCTTGAAATCAAAAGGACAGAATATACTATACATATTTGTCTAGAATCTACTATAATTACTAATTTGGTACCCTAAGGCCTGCACAGGAAATAATTAATCATAAAACTCAACTACATCTGTCACTATTTTAGGCCCCTCATGTTCACTAAAATAACACAAAAAAACATTTCAGACATGAAGAGAACATGTACTGTATTCATTAACTATGTACATTTGAACACATACAACACATACAAACATATATGGAAATGGACAGACTAATCTGGCCTGATAGAGTAGAAAAAATGGGAACTAAAACAGGTATTGCCCTATAGGGTTCTGACCCGTGGAGTTGTCGATTCGGACACAAATGCTCTCAACTTGTAAAATTAAGACCCCATAATGGCTTGGAAAATAAATGAATGAAAGTAGGGTAGTAAAGTCCTACATGTACTATGAGATACTTTGTGGAACTGCTAATAAGTGTGAAATGTAATCACTTTGTTAGTGATAAGAGAACCCCATGTACTAGTGCACAATAAGCTATACATGTACAAATGTTATTTAGAACATAAAAACATAAATAATGCACAATTATAGTACCTTGGAGTGAGCTGAAATCAACCTAGAGTAATACTCCCCCTATCGGTTTCCTTTCACTTCACTCTTGTGAATGTATTCTATTTTATTTATTAATAAATTATTCAGTTTTAATTGAGAGCACGATGGCTTTGCATTTTATATTTCAGATCACAGAAAAGATCATACCACTCTAGATCTGCATCTGTGATCTTTTGAGTGTGGTCCGGCAACACTACTATCTGGGAAATCAGTTATTCCAGTAACTATTATATACCATCATTTGGTTATATTATATCCGCTCCAGATACACTTGTACTTCTGCTGCATTTTAATTAACAGCTCTTGTGAGCTGTTGCATTACAAATAATAGACTTTTCTTGAACTTTATCTCACAAACTATTTTTTTTTTCACCAACCTCAACTAGACATTATTTTATTGGATACTATTTACCAACAGTTGTTGGTGTAAAATCAACAGCTTCTAAGTTTTAGAGGGTGAATATTTACAGTTTTTGTGGATTAAAATGTGTCTACTGAGATTCACCGTTTAGGCAGCAGGTCCCTAATCAGTTTATTTCACTCCTGCTATCTACTGCTTTTTATCTCTCTACATGAGTACTCACCGATAGGGGGAGTATTACTCTGGGTTGGTACCAACACACTCCAAGGTACTATAATTGGGCATTATTTATGTTTTTATGTTCTAAATAACATTTGTACATGTATAGCTGATTGTGCACTAGTACATGGGGTTCTCTTATCACTAACAAAGTGATTACATTTCACACTTATTAGCAGTTCCACAAAGTATCTCCTAGTACGTGTAGGACCTTACTACTCTACTTTCATTCATACAAACATATATGTTGCAATAGCGAGGGATATCTTGTTTGTAAAATGCGCTTACAGTTACAATATTTTATAAACAAATTAAAATGTGCTAGCAGAATAGACAAACATTTTAATGTAAAAAATAGAGAAAAACATAAGTAATTTTAACTCTCTTGTTTTACCTCTTCACACCATCAATTGTATATAGACAATTGTGAGGGTATGCATTCATACCCTGCAATTATGTATTCATAATGGGGGCATTCAGAGGGGTCTGCACCAAGCTGGAGGTGCAGATCCAAATTGCAGCACACCAGACCACCAGGGAGTAAGAATTATAACTCCGTTATTGGAAAAAAAAATTAAGCAAGAGCTCAGCTACAAAAATAACAAATATATATGTAAATGTTAATGTAAAGAAAGCTCTGGAGCCTGACGGTATTCAGCCACTGAACTTTATGGACGCCTGTCTCTTTGTATATATGTGTATAATTTTATATATATATATATATATATATATATATATATATATTTAAATAATCTATCCCCCCAACTCACCCAGTCACATCACTCCTCCATGCACACAGTGACACTTACAAGAAACTCACCCCTCTTACACACAGTCACCATGTTATAATCAAATTTTCACACATACCCGTCACACACAGTCACCGTGTCACAGTCACCTGATATACTCACTCCTCACACTCAGTTGCCCTGTTACAGTCATACTGCCACGATCACCCTTTCACACTCAGCCTGTCATAATCACCCTACCATGGTAACATTCATACATAAACAGTCACCCTTAATGCACAAAACATACCATAAACATAGTGCACACATTAAGGCCATAAGCAGCCACCCAATACACAAAACAAGCTGCAGGTAAGTTCGCAGCACACATACACTCCAAGACACAGATACACAGACACACACAGACTCATACATGCATTCCAGGCACAGTAACCGATACACACACACAGATATACATGGACAGATGCAAAAGGATACTCACTGTTAGACACACATTCTCAGGCATATACAAGCTACACAATGCACATACACGTACCAATATACATGGCTAGACACACACTGTGATTATGTGTCTCAATCTGTCAATGTGTGTGTGTGTCTGTGTGTCATTGTGTGTCTCAAACATCAGTGTGTTTGTGTGCATATGTGTGTGCATGTATCAGAGTGTATTGGTAGTGAAGGGAGAAGTAAACATAATGCATAGATACTGAAAATGAGATGTTAGTACATATTTTATTTTGTTGTTAAACATTTTCTTATGTTATACCCTTCTAAGAACTAAATCTAACTTTACAAATATCCATGCCCAGGCCAGATTATTTTTTTTAGCTTAATGATAATGGAGAGGTTGGTGATAATACCCTTTGGTGTACTTTTAAATCCTGTAAGAGAGGCTGGCTTATAATACTGGGTACTTTTATAAAAAAACAGAAAGGGAAAGATTTGAATGAGTTATATATAGAGCTGGCAAAGCTTGAGAGGTCCCATAAGTCCCACCTAGATCCAGGGATGTTAGATGATATTAAAGTAACCGGACAGAAGATTTTAGAAATAACCCAAGAAAAAATAAATAAATCAATATTAATACTAAAACAGGGATGGTACCGTGGAAGCAATAAAACAGGCAGAAATCTTACAAACAAACTAAAAAATAGGAATAAATCTCTAGTCATTAAGAAAATTATTGTTGGAAATACAAAACGTTTATCTCCAACTCAAATTTGTAAAGCATTTGGAGAGTATTAAAGAACTTGTATAAACTGAACCCTATCGCCCCCACTATCCCAGAAATACAACAATTATTAAAAAAGTTAAATCTTCCAAAGATTTCTGAAGAGAAAGCAACTCAGTATTGAATAGTCCCTTTTCTCTACTGGAGATTCATGACACTATACGAGCATAGAGCACAGTTCTCTGAATATATCTGGCAAAACAGGCGACCTAGAATGGTCCTTGAGGCTCTATAGAGAGGAAGGAGGGAGGGTGAACTGTCTTACTTAGTAAGTGCGATGGTACATTTTGTCGCCTAGGATAATTTCTCTTCTTCCAGACCAACTTGGATGGATCTAGAAAAAACAGGACTTAAGAATGCAGAACCAGTTTACCTTATATACTGTTATATAGAGCTTTTGAATAGTATAAGAACAGATAAACTAACAATTAAAGCAATACTCTCCATAATAAAATATATAAAGAAAGAATTTGGTTCGGATAAAATATCCTGTCATGCTCCTATAGAATGTTTAAAATATTATAAAGTGGACTTAAGCACCCAAGAATGGCAGAATTCTGGAGTGAGAGACATCTCAGAACTAATAGATGGAGAGACAATTTCTTAATTTCCCTTTCTGCAGTCTAAATACAACCTCCCCTCCAGAGAGTGTTTTAACTACCTGAAAATTGCTAGTAGGCAAACTACTAGCTGGTTCAACATCAATAGATCAGTTTAGTATGGTTTATGACTAACCAGGGGCATAAAGAAAAAGTTCGGGCAATGATGAAATGGGAGCATGAACTTCAATTTTCTTGCTCTATAGATGAATGGTTGCAGTGTTTCCTTCTAGCGAAAATAAATATACATTGTGTAAACATACTGGAGGTTTTTTCTAAACTTGTCTACTGAAGGTATTTGGTTCCCACATGACTATTCCGAATTGATCATCCGGTATCCCCAGATTGCTGTGGATGTGGTGAGGCACTTGGCTCCCTTTCCCACATTTGGTGGCAATGTGAAGAGCTAGGTACCTTAAAAGAGACTTTTTCTAGAATTGTAAATTTTATCTTTTAGAAAAAAGTCAAACTTACAGTGCATATGTTTCTGTTTCATATTGGCTTCCCTCTTGGCAACATCACTGCTAAATGCCTTCTGGTTCATTTATGTATATATGGCCACGGATCTAATAATTGCCAGAAACTGGAGAATCATAGGTCCTTTGAAATGGTCAGAAATAAGTTCCCAGCTGACTCTTCAGCATAGAATGGAGACAGGTTTCCACACAGATAGACAGTCCTTTGATAAATACAATGAGGTATGGACCCTCTGGTTTAAATTTAATGGTCTCGGGACCGCTAAAAGTGATGCCCCAGACCTAATGCCTGCTGTGTGAATGGTTAGTACCGAGCATGATCGAACTGGCCCAAGTTGGGAGATTATAAGATTAAACATTTAACAGTACTGATAAGAGGACTATTTTCCATAATTCCCTTTTGAGAATCCTCTACATTTGTATCTTTGATATTCCTATTAGGGAATTAATATAGCTAATATATAATCTTATTGTGAATTATAACCGATTCTCTGTATAGGATCCCTATAGAAGGGTAGTATCCCTCCCAGCATAGAAGGGTAGTATGATATCATTCAGATAGATTATTTATTGACAACCACAAAGAACTATTGAAATAAAAAGAAGGAAAATTAATCAAACTTAGTGACTGTTAGCTGTAACCCCCTAGTTATCCCCCTGCCTCAGTATGACTGGTATGTATGGAGAGTGATTGAACTAGGTCAAGTGGCAAAGCTATATGTTTCTACATGTAATAATATGGATGTTGGACTACACTTTTTATCTCCTACGGTCTGAACTTCTACATTATTCTTGCATCTTAACCTAAATTCCCCTTTTTGACATCTGTTTATTTAATGGAATTTCTGCACAAAGAATGTTTTATATGTAAGTGTATAAATTATGAACATTTTCACAAAAATAAAGAAATATTATAGAACATTTTGTCATTTTATTATCTGTTTCCTGAGTCCAGATTAGTTGTCATGTGGGAAGACTACTATGCAATATGTCAGACATTAGGTTAAAGGGCAATTGAGCAATCTAAATGGTTCTCATACAAGAGAGAGCAAGCATTTTGCTTGATAAAATCACTTGTAAAGGAACGCTCCAAACCCCATAACCAGTATACAGCCCTCTGTAGTGGTATTGATGCCAAAAGGTCAAACTATTGAAAATTAGCCAGCTATGAACTGCAGGACTTAGCTTAAGGGAGATAATGCATGAGTTTACAGCTTCTGGGGAGGAGGATATGGGCACCTGATGGACTCCAGGTAAGATGTCAAACCATTCTCAATGGGTTGACTTTTACACTTGGGGAGCACCAGTGCGTTCCTAGAACCAAAACCACTACAGCACATGGCCTACATTATATAAGGATTTTGTGCACTGCCAAGCTACGGAGTTGAGTACACGTATTCCGTTTAGTCAATTATATACGCGCAAATAGACAAGCAGTTTATTGAACTGTTTCATAATAATATATATATATATATGTACAAATGTAGATTTATTTATTTTTTTGCTGCTCCTTTTCTTCCTTGCATTTGTAACTTTTTTCACTTGATCTGTGAACCAAATTTGTAGAAAAAAAGCTCCTATTATTATATGGCAAAATATATACATAATATGAGATTATGTTTATATTTTGCTGCACACCGACTAGCTCATCTTTACACCCATTGCTGTTCTTCTGATATAGTTTTCAAATCAGTTTATTACGATTAGTGATGTACCGAACGGTTCGCCGGCGAACGGTTCCTGGCGAACATAGCATGTTCGCGTTCGCCACGGCGGGCGAACATATGCGCGGTTCGACCCGCCCCCTATTCGTCATCATTGAGTAAACTTTGACCCTGTACCTCACAGTCAGCAGACATATTCCAGCCAATTAGCAGCACACCCTCCCTAGCAGACCCTCCCACCTCCTGGAAGGCATCCATTTTAGATTCATTCTCAAGCTGCATGCTTAGTAAGAGGAGGGAAAGTGTAGCCGCTGTTCATAAGATAGGGAAAAGCATAGCTAGGTTAGGGATAAGGGTATGCTTTTTTTGGATTTTTTTTTTCTATCTAATGTAAATGCACTTAGTTGTCTGCCACTGTTGCCAGCTTCTGTGTCAGGCTCACAGTGCCCATTTCCCCAGTCAGTGCCACCAATTACATCTGGTGTCACAATAGCTTGGATTTAAAAACAAAAAACTTTTTTCACTGTTATAGATTGAATAGCAGTCAGTTGTTTGCCACTGCTGCCAGCTTCTGTGTCAGGCTCACAGTGCATACTGTGCCCATTTCCACAGTCAGTGCCACCAATTACATCTGGTGTCACAATAGCTTGGATTTAAAAACAAAAAACTTTTTTCACTGTTATAGATTGAATAGCAGTCAGTTGTCTGCCACTGCTGCCAGCTTCTGTGTCAGGCTCACAGTGCATACTGTGCCCATTTCCCCAGTCAGTGCTACCAATTACATCTGGTGTCACAATAGCTTGGATTTAAAAACAAAAAACTTTTTTTACTGTTATAGATTGAATAGCAGTCAGTGTCCTTAAAGCGGGTGTGTTACGCTAACAGTGGATACGCTGACAAGTGCCACTAATTAGATCTGGTGTCACAATAGCTTGGATTTAAAAACAAAAAACTTTTTACTGTTATAGATTGAATAGCAGTCAGTGTCCTTAAAGCGGGTGTGTTACGCTAACAGTGGATACGCTGACAAGTGCCACTAATTAGATCCGGTGTCACAATAGCTTGGATTTAAAAACAAAAACTTTTTTACTGTTATAGATTGAATAGCAGTCAGTGTCCTTAAAGCGGGTGTGTTACGCTAACAGTGGATACGCTGACAAGTGCCACTAATTAGATCTGGTGTCACAATAGCTTGGATTTAAAATCAAAAAACCTTTTTTACTGTTATAGATTGAATAGCAGTCAGTGTCCTTAAAGCGGGTGTGTTACGCTAACAGTGGATACGCTGACAAGTGCCACTAATTAGATCCTGTGTCAATAGCTTGGATTTAAAAACAAAAAACTTTTTTTACTGTTATAGATTGAATAGCAGTCAGTGTCCTTAAAGCGGGTGTGTTACGCTAACAGTGGATACGCTGACAAGTGCCACTAATTAGATCCGGTGTCACAATAGCTTGGATTTAAAAAAAAAATTATCTTTTTCACTGTTATAGATTGAATAGCAGTCAGTGTCCTTAAAGCGGGTGTGTTACGCTAACAGTGGATACGCTGACAAGTGCCACTAATTGGATGGTGTGTCACAATAGTTTGGATTTAAAAGAAAAAACTTTTTTACTGTTATAGATTGAATAGCAGTCGCGTCCTTAAAGCGGGTGTGTTACGCTTAACAGTGGATACGCTTCGGACAAGTGCCACTAATTAGATCTGGTGTCACAATAGCTTGATTTAAAAACAAAAAACTTTTTTACTGTTATAGATTGAATAGCAGTCAGTGTCCTTAAAGCCGGTGTGTGTTACGCCAACAGTGGATACGCTGACAAGTGCCACTAATTAGATCCTGTGTCACAATAGCTTGGATTTAAAAACAAAAAACTTTTTTACTATAGATTGAATAGCAGTCAGTGTCCTTAAAGCTGGTGTGTGTTACGCCAATGCGGATACGCTTGACAAGTGCCATTAATTAGATCCTGTGTCACAATAGCTTGGATTTAAAAACAAAAAACTTTTTTTACTGTTATAGATTGAATAGCAGTCAGTGTCCTTAAAGCGGGTGTGTTACGCTAACAGTGGATACGCTGACAAGTGCCACTAATTAGATCCTGTGTCACAATATTTGGATTTAAAAAAAAAATAATATTTTTTCACTGTTATAGATTGAATAGCAGTCAGTGTCCTTAAAGCGGGTGTGTTACGCTAACAGTGGATACGCTGACAAGTGCCACTAATTAGATCCTGTG
>OW240917.1:135955532-136099944 GCA_933207985.1 Pelobates cultripes | reverse complement strand
AAACTGATCAGAACAATACTAAACACACCACTCCTTTTTTGGTGAGGCTTTACAGGACAGAGTGCTTCTCCACGGGACATGTTAACTCACGGGCAGCTGGCTCATCAAGGAACCACAGCAGCTTTCCATGTACAGGTAAGACACGTGCAGCCGGTAAGGGTTCAGGCTGTTCTTCCGGGAGGATACGCTGCAAGCCTGTTGAACGAGGTGACCTTGCTCTGGTCCCAGGTGTACGGTTCCTAAAATGGCTGCCATATACACGTCCACTGATAGGAGACGCGGAAGGTATTAAACTGATCAGAACAATACTAAACACACCACAAATAAGGTTTCTCTCCTGTATGGCTCCTCAAATGATACTTAAGATTAGAAGCGGCTGAAAAGCATTTCTCACTCCGAACAAAAATATATTTTTTTAACATTCTCCACTTTGAACGAAATGACGTTTGGGAAGAGATTAACATAATTAAACACAGGCAGTAAAAATACAGTTTTTTGCCATACACTGTAACTTTAAAACTACACATCCCATCTTCATAATTACATATTTGGAATCAGCACACTTAAAACATAAACATAACCAAAAATCAGCCAAATCCATCCATGGGTTAAAAAGTTAGCTGGAGGTCCCTTTATGACCGACGGCAAGCACATTTTCCTGCCCAAAACAGTTCCATAGATTTGGGCTGTGAGGTCGGTCTATTTCAGGCTGAAAAAACGACTAAGTCCCATCGCCGAATGGGACTTAGTCTCTGCAGCTGAAATAAGGCTGAAAAAAACGGCTGAAAAAAAGACTAAGTCCCATCGCCGAATGGGACTTAGTCTCTGCAGCTGAAATAATTTCCCATTTACTGAACCAAGTGGGAAATAGCAAGGCAGGCACAAAGGGTTTGCACCAGGTCTGGGGACACAGGGGACACCGTCTTAAAGGGGCCGTGTCCCCAACAAGTCTGGGGACACGGCCTTAAAGGGGCAGTGTCCCAATCTTCCTGATGTCCCAAAAAAGGTGTTTAAAGGGCCAGCACCAGTCACATAAAGAGTCCATAAGCCCCAATATGCCCACCGACAGTCTTAAAGGGCCATACACACCAAATAAAAGTGCATACATTTTTCACAATCTCCCAGGGGCCATAGTCATGCGGGAGGAGGCTGGCAAATAGGCTTCTCCACAACCCAGGGAAGCAGGGCAATTTGCCATTTAAAGGGTCCGTTACAAATAGCAGTTTGTAACAAGGTGTCAATCCATATCTGCCAAGTGACCCGATGTAGGGGGACCAGTCCCTATTCTGCTCTGTGTCAGTGTGTACCAGGGAACCTTAGGACAGGTGTCAATCCATATCTGCCAAGTGACCCGATGTAGGGGGAACAGTCCCTATTCTGCTCTGTGTCAGTGTGTATCAGGGATCCTTAGGACAGGTGTCAATCCATATCTGCCAAGTGACCCTATGTAGGGGGACCAGTCTCTATTCTGCTCTGTGTCCGTGTGCATCAGGGGCTCTGAGGACAGGTGTCAATCCATATGTCAAGGTGTCAATATGTCATATGTCAGGTGTCAATCCATATTGATTGTGATTTAGGAATGTTAGGTGATTTCTGCCCTTTATGGATTAAAACCAGACTCTGTATCAACTGTGTAATTTTCCATGGGAGTTTTGCCATGGATCCCCCTCCGGCATGCCACAGTCAGGTGTTAGTCCCCTTGAAACAACTTTTCCATCCCTATTGTGGCCAGAAAGAGTCCCTGTGTGTTTTAAAATTCGCCTCCCCATTGAAGTCAATGGCGTTTCGGGCGGTTCGCCGGTTCGCGAACATTTGCGGAAGTTCGCGTTCGCCGTTCGCGAACCGAAAATGTCGGGTTCGCGACATCACTACTGGGCACCTATAAGCCAGTAAGCCTTACTTAGTAGTAGGGAAAGTAATGGAAACCATGTTAACGGATAGGATTGTTGAACATCTAAAAGCACATGGATTTCAAGATCAGAGAAAACATGGGTTTGCTTCAGGGAGATTATACCAAACTAAACTTGTTGATTTTTTTCATTGGGTAACTAAAATAATAGATCAGGGTGGTGCGGTAGACATTGACTACCTAGATTTCAGTAAGGCTTTTGACACTGTTGCAAATGAAAGGCTTATCAATAAACTACAATCTTTAAGTCTGGATTACAATATTGTTGACTGGGTAAGGCAGTGGCTGAGTGACAGGCAACAGAGGATTGTAGCCAATGGAGTATATTCAAAGCATTGTCTTGTCACCAGTGGGGTACCTCAGGGATCTGTACTTGGTCCCTTTATCTTTAATATTTTTATTAGTGATATTGCAGAAGGTCTTGATGGTAAGGTATGTCTTTTTGCTGGTGATATTAAGATATGTAACAGGGTTGATGTTTCAGCAGGAATAAGCTAAGTGGCAAATGATTTAGGTAAACCAGAAAAATGGTCAGAGTTCTGGCAGCTGGCAGTTAATGTGGATAAGATAATGCATCTAGGACATAAAAACCCAAGGGCAGAGTACAGAATATTTGATAGAGTCCTAACCTCAACATCTGAGGAAAGGGATTTAGGGGTAATTATTTCAGATTACTTAAAGGTAGTCAGACATTTTAATAGAGCAGAAAAAAAATTCTAGCAGAAAGTTTGGTTGCATAGGGAGAGGTATTAGCAGTAGAAAGAGGGAAGTGCTCATGCCATTGTACAGAACACTGATAAAACCTCACTTGGAGTGTTGTACGCATTACTGGAGACCGTATCTTCAGAAGGATATTGATACTTTAGAGAGAGTTCAGAAAATGGCTACTAAAGTGGTTCATGGAGTGCAGGATAAAATTTACAAGGAAATGTTAAATGATCTTAACATGTATAGCTTGGAGGAAAGACGAGACGGGGGGGGGGATATTATAGAAACAATTAAATACATTAAGGGAAAATAGCCTGTTGTTGGTAAATATTTGTTTCACTGGCTCCCAATACTGATCGTATGTTCCAATGCAACAAATTACATTTTGGGTGGGTTTGAGTCTAGAGGTGCATAAGCATGTGGGTCTATCCATGGATTTCTTTGGTAAGCCCTTTCAAGATCTGTGCTTTAAATATTGGTCAAATTTATTTTGCCTCTCTTTGAAATATAAGATTGTTCTAGCAATTCCTACGGGCTCTAAGATACTGGCCATAAGGTATGCCAGCCTTTAGTTTAAAGGGGTGATGGCTCTGCCGATGCAGTAAATTATTACTGTCATTTTACTACAATTATTGAAAACACTGTTTAGTTTTATGGTTCCTATTTACTGCAGCAGTTTGAGATATACCATAAGTAGTTACAAGAGTAAAACTAGTAGAGGGCACCACTGGTCCCCTCTTTTGAGGGTTCTTTTTAGCCTTACTAGAAATAGAAAATAAAATTGCATTGTTTTTCTCAAGCGGAGGCTATTAACACTGATAATAGTGGCTCTCCTCACTGTTATCAAAAAATAGTTTTTAAGGTGGTGGAATCATTCACCTGGGTTAATTTCAGTTTTTATCTTTAAGTTTATTAAAAGTTACATTTTAACAAATCTAGTGATTGTTTTGGTTCCACTCGATGGGTTACACCTTTTGTCTAACCATATCACTCCTGATATAGCTAGTCATCTTATTTTGTATTTTGTGAGAAACAGTATACAAAAGAGTGGTTGATAGATGTTCTTAACCAAGCATGCTATTAAAACTCCTCAAGTGAATACAATTAAGCTCTGTGCTCAAAATCCTACAACTCTTGGGTAGCTGCAAAGTCTGTAGTATTGATTAGCTCTAGAGTTGAGCGAACCTGAACTGAAAAGTTGGGTTTGTACCGAACATTATGTTTTTTGGACCCCCAACCCGAACACGGACATATCACAGTATGTTAGGGTTGGAATTCGGTGTTCGGCAATTTAATGACGGGCAGCTAATCAACAAGCGTTTGACTTGTGTGCCCTTAGAAGCCATCACAGCCATGTCTACTAATGGCATGGCTGTGATTGGCCAGTGCAGCATGTGACCCAGCTAGTAGGTGTATGTCTACTAAACAGTGAGCAGCCTGTGGCTGTTCACTGTTAAAAAAAAAAAAAAAAATCACCCGTCCTGAGCCCCCACCCGCAACATGCAAGTGGGGGCTTTTAAACTAAAGTGGGGACCTATTGCCCCCCCCGGCCCACACCCCTGAGCAGTGGGTGGGGGGCATAAATAAGAATTTGGGGAGGGGGACCTACTGTCCTCCCCCCCCGGGCCCCACCCCTGCCCGGTGGGTGGAGGCCCTAAATATCAATAGGGGGGGACCTTTTGTCCTCCCCCTTGTCCCCCACCCCTGCGCGGTGGGTGGGGGCCCTAATTAACAATAAGGGGAGACCTACTGTCCTCCCCCCCCGGCCCCCACCCCTACTAAGCAACTGAGGAAGCCTCTGAACAAGGTGAAATGCGTTTTGCACTTTAAAGACTTTATACAAAGGACTTCCCTTCAGAATTGTAAGATTTGTTTATCTGTTTTTTTTATATTTTTTATTACTTGTGCAATTTTCAATAAAGCACTTTACATCTATACTGATCATAGTGAGGACATCCCATTGCTTGAGACCTCCTATCAGCAAAAGAAGGGAGTAGGTACCTCTATAACCCACATAGCTGGAAATCTGAGCCAAATTCAGTGGCTCTTCATTTGTGAATGATTTTCCACACATTACTGCACTTTAATATTTATAATTGGCTATATTGCACTATGTTTTGTCTTTTTATATTTTATCTCTAGGAATACATTGAACCAGGTATTATCCTAATTCCAAAAGACAGATACCTTATATTGTATGCATTTATCTGTTTGCTGTGAGGTATAAGGGAAACCGCACTAAGCTGTTAGAGTATCCATCACTATTGGCATTACTCACTGTAATATTGTTATATAATTCTCAGTTATCTACTAAGCAGCTGCTTATTTTATGTTATTTTTAAGTGATTTCCCTATCCACATTTGTTTGCAGGGCACTTGTCCTACTCTTACCCCCATTTTACTTCCTTTTACAGCCCTCTAGCCCTTTCCAGGAGTTTTTTAGAGCCATTTTTGTGCCCAAAAGTTTGTGTCCCCATTGACTTCAATAGGGTTCGGGGTCAAGTTCGAGCCCAAACCCTGCCGGACCCGAACATCCAGGTGTCTGCTCAACTCTAATTAGCTCTAATACATAATACAAACCCCACCAATAAAGTTAACTATGCACTATCCCAGTCCTTATGCATTTAAATGACATGAGGTTTGTAGTATCATTGCAATGGCAATTATTAAATTATAAGCTCACCTACCTTACATCAATATTGTAACATGGCTTTGTGCAGGCCTTAATTTTGTGTGTTTGTATTTGTGTGTATTACACAGACATGTTACAGTACTGCTGCCCACCCCATGTGTACCCTATTAAATCTGAGGGTTTTGATGAAAATTATATTAACATTCTCAAATTAGTGATTATAGTGACATTATATACATGGCCAAAGTACATGGGTGATGGGAAGGACAACCCCCAGATATTCTTGTATGGAGGGGTCAGACCATCACATTCTGGCTAAGATTCACTGCTGCACAACTTGCTGTATGTGTTGTTTGCTGGCCTGGCTGATGACAGCATTTTTCACTTTCTGTGAGGGTGTTTGAATTCTGCAGTGAGTCATTGGAAAATCTTTCCCACAGAGACTGAACATGCAGGCAGGTGTAGCTAATATTACTGCATGAAGGCTACCACTGCATCTGATGGGGATGAGGTAGACAGATAGAGAGAAAAAAAAAAAAAAAGAGGACTTAGAGAAACAAAGTGGAAGATGGCTAACTTGAATATATGAGCTGAAACAGGCTGATACAACTAATGAAAATGAAAAAAGTCAGATGGCAAAAGAAAGAAAAAAGTGGACAAAAAATAAACACAATAAAATGAATGCATCTTCACCCATGCAAGGCTTACTGCAGACTGAGCTCTCATAGCGGGGAAAGCCCTTTAATGGCTTTCTCATGCTATGTCAGCTATTACATTGCATAGGAATATTTCCCACACTATGTAATATCAGTAAGAGCACTCTGATTGGTTGTATAGTAAGCGTACCAATCAGAGTATTCTAAAAGTGACGTCTCAAGAGATTGTTTGTTGCCATGGGTGGTGGTTGATCTGTCCACCCACCTATTACTTGATTTAACATCCTGTACCTGATTCCTATGGGGTGGGGCTTTTTCTAGAAACTGGGTAGCAAAGGCTGCCCGGTCGCCAGTTTGAACAAATTAGTAGATATGACCCTACTGGCAACATGGTTGGTGGTGGACATAGGGAGGTTTAAAATATTTCCTTTAAGTGCTATGGGGATCTTGTAGACCCTATAGGCATTTAATTTATTTACTTTTACATTTAAATGTGTTGGCTAGCAAACAAGTGCTGGCTGGCAGTCACATAATTAATCCTTGCATTGCCAAGGGTTATTTAACTATTTGCTCACTGGCTGCTTACATTTTCTTTGGGTGGTTTCTCATTTCAGTTGTGGAGCTCCTCCAGAGATGACGTCTCTGACTAATTTATTCTTTATCCTTATCCTTATCTAAATTTTATTGGACTGCCTTATCTAGGAAGAGTTGCAACCATATTGCTTACATTTCGTAATAATTTAATGGTCATTTGCGGTGTGTTCAAAGTTTGGGATATTTTTATACAAGTCAAGTGAAATTTGCTCATCTTCAAATCTTCATCCCAAACATGTTTTGATATCCCCTCGTTTTTATGATGCTGTTTGCTTATATATGATCTCTCTTTTTTTTAAATTTAATTTGCATTACAATAAAGATTATTTGTATTTTCAAAATTATATGTATGTGTTTTTTTTTTTAAATTTGTTATTATAGATTGCAATACTACAAAATGTGAAACTGTCCAAGAAGTTATGCATGTAGGATTATTTGCGTGATCCTTCCAATGTACTTCTCTTTCAGTAATATGTTTATAGAATTCTTTCGGACAATAGTCTTTGAATATATCTATGTAATTTAGCATTCATAACATTGCCTGGAGCATTATCCTTTATAATATTCATACATGAAATAAAAAAACTTAACCTTCATTAATTGTGTTTGAGAAATGTGTTGGTGGAGTTACAATGGATAAATAAAAGACGTCACACACATGATGTCCACCATTGTTAATAAGTAGAGTGTTTTCTCATAGCAGTGTATTCTCTCATCTCATTTTAAAGTTTTTATATCTTTGTACAGTCTATTTACAAACTTGTGAAATGGTACATGGGCCTTTTTTACAGCTATAGGTTCATGTTTCGGTAATATTTTGTTATTTTATAATGTAACTATGGTAGGACATATTCAACATGATACCTATGTTGTAATTACACTCTATAACCATTTGGACAGTATATATTCACTCATATATATTAGAAAGATAAGAATGACAAAATATAACATATGTTGTAATTACACTCTACAATTATTATGCTGTTTAATGATATGGGATTGAATGTGTAAAACACGCAAACATAGACACATTATAAATCATTTGTTAGGTCAATATTAGAAGACATTGACATATACATTAAAGGAATTTAGACTGTATTGATTATCTGTTACATACAATTGTCTTGCACTTTTATGTGTTGTTTAAAAGGCTTTTGTTGTGATTGTTATACTTTATTTCCAGTTTTTAGCAGATGTGTATCAGACACGAAAACAAAATCTTTGTATCATTTTGGCACATGTATTAAGTATAAAAGCAAACAAAACATCAAGGTAAACAAACAGTTGGGTACAGTATAATGGAAACAGAGAAAATTGCATTTGATTGCCAGTTGTGAGTATCACACAATGCAGATAAAGGTAAGACAGGCAAATGTTTCAGTCTCAAACTTCAATGAAATTTCACTGTACTTTACTGTATCTGTCAGTGTTGACATAACATTTTCATTACAGGACACCAACAGCAACGCATAGAAGTATTCATGTAGAAAACTATTAGGTAATTGTAGTATGAAGGAAAATTGATGAGCCCACCCCTAATAATTATTCATATTTCACTCCTGCATGCAAATACTTTTTTGCAGATGAAATAGAATTAAGTTGACAAATCTCTCTATTATTAATTATGATGGTGATTGCCTAATTAATAAATAGCATTTTTTTAAAAAAAATTTTTTAATGGATGCTGTTTTAAATATCTGTTTGACCTTAAGACTGACTGTTAATCATTGCCGAAATGACTGAAATGGTACAAATGGCTGGAAAAAAAAGTTAACTATGCTTATATACTAAATAGTACTATTTGGCACAATCACAAAGTTACAACAGTTAGTTAATGAGATTTTTCCCTTAATTTGACAAGAAAAACAAGTATTACAAGATAACATGGATAATATTAAAAATATGTAAATTTTTTATGATCAAAAGTTTAAATTGTGCATTTGCTTTTACACAAATTCATTACATTAATGAATATTTGTTTTACAGACAAATCAAATTTGACAAACCACATTTTGTAATCAGGCTCAAGTCTATTTAATATAGGTAAAATAAAAAAACACACACCATATAATATTGGAGTGGTGAATATATAGCTTCAGCACACTTCTACAAATTGCTGCAGTCTAATCAATAAAATTGAGTGACAGGGCTAAAGAGATCCTTGTCCATAATAAGCATTGGCTGATGTCACATTTGTAGGTTCTCTTTAACATTATTGATATTTTTATTTTAATTGTGTATGTTGCTCGATGCTCAAGAGTAAAGCATAAATCACTGCAGATGCTATGATAGAAATATTTAGTGTTCTACATACATTTTGACCACTGTTGTTTATTGGGATTAGGGGAGACATGTGCAATTTGTTTTGTGCTGAATGCAAATTCGGCCGAATTTTGGAAATTCAGACATTCAATGCTTCTGAATTTCCAAAGTGCCGAATTGCCGAAGTGCAGAATTTCAGAATGCCGAACCGAACCGAATTGTCGAAGTGCCGAATTTCGGAAGTGCCTAAGTGGATTTCTGAAAAGTGGCAAAACAGTAACAGTAACCCTCCCCCTAATGCCACTCCAACCACTAACCAGCTGTGGAAGCTTGAGCAACAGATCGCTGTTTCCCTGAAAGTAGTCCACAGTCATGCCCAATGGGATCTTCGATCCCTGGTGGTCCAGTGGTGAAGTGTGCTGTTCAGCCTGCAGCTCCTCTGGCCGCAGGCTGACTTCGCTCACCTCCCGCGAGAACAGCAGGCAGGTCGGAGCGTTGCCATGGTAACGCACAGCAACGCTCCAACCTGCCTGCTCGCTTCCTGCTTCCTGTCAGACCGGGTAGGGGAACAGAAGCTCCCCTACCGCGGTCTGCCTGCTCGGCCACGCTACATTCTATGACCGGCAGGAGGGGAGCACATTCCCTCCTGCCGGTCACTCTGTAATTGCAGCCCGGCTGGTGCACAATAGGTGGCCGCGCACCGGCCCCCTAGTGTGCCGACCCACCGGGAAATTTCCTGGTATCTCGGTGGGCCAGTCCGGCCCTGGCAAGGACTTCCCCATCTGTGTGCATGAGCAGGATGTCGTCCAGATAGTACAGACACATGTAACCTTTTAGTCTGACATGGGCTATCACTGATTTCATTATTCTGGAGAATATGTATGGTGCATTGGATAGGCTAAACACCCTAACAGTCCACTGCCACACCTTCCTTTTCACCAAAATCTGAGGAAACACCTGTGTTTCATGGCTATAGGGACTGAATGGAAGGCATCTTTTAGGTCTAACATGCAGAAAAATGTTTTCTGTACTAAGCCTGGAAAACCTGATAAACCCTCCATCCTGAAACTTTTTATTTTGATGAAAGCATTCAGAGACTTCACATTTAGAACCAGTCTCCAGGAACCATCTGATTTTGTGATTGGAAAAAACAGACTGACCCATCCTGTAATAGACATGTCTGCCAACTCTATTTTCCCTTGATTTAAAGCTTTGGAAATGGAGGCATCTAGCATTGGATTCACCTCTCTGCCCGGTGCAAACCTCTGAACTGGGAACATTAAAAGGGGGAGTTGTAAACCCCTTTGAAAAGTCTTTACAACCCATTTGTCTGAAGAAATAACTCTATAATTAAGTTGCGTGTGAGGAGGCACACTTACTTGAATGCATAGGTTTTCTCTTGGAAGCTGCACCACCTCTGGAATGAGCTCCTCTGACACCGCCTGGGAGCTTGTGTTTTCCACTGTAGTGGCGGTACTGGGCCTGATGAGATGCTTCTCAGGATGCTCCTGCAGCCCGATAGGGTCGACCCTCTGTCCGAAAGGGCTTCTTGCAGACAGGAAATCACCTTTTTTGCCTTATAACGGCCTTTAACCTCCTGAATGAACAAGGGATCGAAAAGGTAAGAATCCTCCAAATTTGGGAACTCATGTTATTTAAAGGGGTAGGTCAGACATTCCTGCTGCGCGGAGCCAGTGGGTTCTGTGAAAGTTTGAAATGTAATTAAAGGATTGGCCAATAATTAGCACTGACCATCCGGACGCTTTCAATAAAGCCATCTTAGACACCAGCACAGATGAAGCAGAAGGTTTCTGAGCATTGCCTTCTTTTTCTGCTTTATCCAGCATCAGTAATAGTGTCTCATTTGAGATATCTTTGCCAGAAGCTCAAGGAAGCAAGGTGAATGGTTAGAGTTAGGACCCACCTAAGAGGTCTGCCTTGATGTGGCATGTGGGCATACCCTCTCATGGCCATTAGAGGTAACTAAAAACCTCAATTTGTTTAAATATACATAGGGATTGGGGAAAGAGCGCAGGTAACGTTTTTTCTTTGTATTTTTTTTTTTCTTTGGTTTATCAGTAATAGTGGGCCCATGTCATCAGCAATTCTAAATTGTATATTATGAAAAGTCTGGTCTGTAGATACATTGTTCCCTGTAATAAATAACAGAACAGGATCTACCTCAGGAGCCTTTAAAGTCTGGATGTCCGGGATACCAATGTGGTTTCTGAGGAGAAGGTCATTCTCCTTAACCAAGGGAGATCTGAAGGCTAGCTTGGCAAAATCTCTAACCTCAGAATCGTGCTCCATAGCCCATTTGGAGTGAAAGAATTTTGATGGAAGAGTCTTTCCTAGGAAACTCACTCTAGCCATCTGAACGTTGCTAAGTTTCCCTAGCTCAGTGGAAGCCATTTCCTCAGATTCCCAGTCTATTTCTGGAGAACCATGTCTAGAACTGGAATGGCTTTGGGAGGTAGAATCAGCGAACACTGTAGAAGAGGAAGGAGAAGGACTATCTAACCTCCAACGAGATTTGTCCTTTTTCTCTGGAAGGTGTTTCTGGTGCTCATATGAGGGAAATACACTATTCCCTTTAATTTTTCACTTTCTCAAACTAGTATGAGGGGAAGGAGGAGCAGAAAAAATGTCTTTAGATGAGGAACTGGCAGAAGAGACCAGCCACCTTTTCTTATTCTTTTTATGTAAAACTGGGACCATATCCTCCTCAGAAGATGAAGAGGATAGATCCCTGGCAAGGAAAGCTCTCTTATAGAGCTTTCTAATATTAATGGGACTGCGTCTAAGAGAGGCATCCACTAAATCTGTGACAGACACAGATATGGAGCCCTCCATCAATGATGCCATTTTAAAAATTGGAGGTAATCATGATTCCCTCACTCAGCACGGCTCTTCTGATTACCTGATTGGCTGAAACACTGTTGCTGTGCAGGAGCACAACGCAAGTGTTTTTTCAGCTTTGGCATTTGACTAGCTTTGCTAGGTGGTTATGACTCCTGGAGGACAAAATGCAATGATGATTGACTATGCCATACATAGTACAGAAGCTTGCTTAATGATAATTGAATTATGTTCACATACAGTTATATTTTTGTTTTAGTTTTGTGGTATTTGTAGGAAACGGAATACCCATGAATGTCATTGATATTTTAGAAAAATAAACATAGTAGTGGATTTTAACAGTTTATTATTTTATTTATGTTTATTAAATCTAAAAAAACAAGTATTTTGTTTTAATAATAGCATGTCCTACCATATTTAAAATATTGAAATATAAGAAATTACATTTAAAGGACCACTCTAGGCACCCAGACCACTTCAGCTTAATGAAGTGGTCTGGGTGCCAGGTCCCTCTAGGATTAACCCTTTTTTTTATAAACATAGCAGTTTCAGAGAAACTGCTATGTTTATAATAGGGTTAATCCAGCCTCCAAAGCCTCTAGTGGCTGTCTCATTGACAGCCGCTAGAGGTGTTTGCGTGCTTCTCACTGTGAAAATCACAGTGAGAAGACGCCAGCGTCCATAGGAAGCATTGTAAATGCTTTCCTATGAGACCGGCTGAATGCGCGCGCAGCTCCTGCCGCGCATGTGCATTCAGCCGAAGAGGAGGATCGGAGGCGGAGAGGAGGAGGAGAGCTCCCCGCCCGGCGCTGGAGAAAAGGTAAGTTTAACCCCTTTCCTCTCCCCAGAGCCCGGCGGGAGGGGGTCCCTGAGGGTGGGGGCACCCTCAGGGCACTATAGTGCCAGGAAAACAAGTATGTTTTCCTGGCACTATAGTGGTCCTTTAATATAAGAAATGTTAGTCTCTCTAATATTTCTGGAAAAGAACAATAATTAAAATTGTGAAAGCTTACATCATCTTAATATTTAGATATCTCTAAGCAGAAGTCTACACATAAGATTTATGTTATGCCCCATGTTTATTGGCTACTATGCATCTTGTGTTTTAATAAATGCTATGGTCCATTTGTAGAGAAGAAGTTAAAAACAATGAAGCAACATAAATGATTTGTAATTGTAATAAAAATTAACTTAAAATGTAAAGGGTTAAAACATATACACATTAAAAACTGTTGTCATGTAAGATAAAATAAGATACACATCAGTGATAAATGATAATAATAAAGCATTAACTAAAAATACAAATCTATGTAGCACCATAAAAAAGTGAAAGACAATTGTACAGTACACATAATCAATAAAGCCTAATGAGACCATTCATTTTAACGTATGTGACAATGTATTCTAATATTGCTCTTACAAATCATTTATGTTGCTTCATTGTTTTTAATTTCTTCTCTAAGTCATAAATTGAAATTGATTCACACTCAATCCACTAACTATAAATAGTGAAATCAATTTTAACATGTAATTACAATCTGAATTGCATGTTTTCTCAGTCCCATCATCTCTTTAGTATATGTCAGGACTGAGGTTTTGGCTAGATGTAATTGAACATGTCATTAAATTCACCTAATTTGAGAGCATTCTAATTTTTAAAGCATTTCTACCACATCATGGTGTGTGTGGCAGAAATGAAACATGGTAGTATCACATCTTAAATAAGTTAATTACAATAGTATTCACTGATGAACACGATGAAATCTAGCTTATTCCATTATAAAAAATTTAAAAAAGCATTTATCAAGAGCCTTTAAAATAACTTGAATATAATATTTATCTATCACATTCAATAAGAGGTATTCTATGTAACCCATGGGCCTCTCCATCCTCTATTTTGAGTAATGTTAAGATCCCATTCTATGTTTTCACTAGCTTCTTAGGACTGGATGAAAAGTAGATCTACAATGTCAGAGGCAAAATAATGTATAATTGACAAGGAAAAAATCGAGGTGAGAAAAACTGAGGATTCTGATTAAGAACATTCCAAGCACCATAACCCCTACAGTGCACAGGAATGTCCTGGAACCCCATTTGTGTTGTGTCTTACCTGTGGTCCACCAAGTGTTCTTTGCCTTCCATACAGTTCTGTGAGAGCTGGAAGTGCTCTTTACTGAGCAAACGACATTGGTAGAAATTAAAATTAGCTGTTTTATACTTCATATTTTACACTGACACTATATAATTGGAGTGGTTATGAGAAATAACTATGGAATTATGGATACCAAAAACATATGTTGGTTTTAAATACCCACCATCTGCTGTTATTCATATTATTGGCAATGGTTTAAATTCACATATTCACCACCAAGGAAGGAGGTATGCATTATATCATTAATCTTAACATGTTGCGGACTAGATATTACTTTGTCATAGCATAGAAACAACTGCATTTAACGCTGCCAATGATCCTTTACAAACTGTGCTAAACTTGACTGTTAGATTCTTTTTTTCTTGAAATCAAAAGGACAGAATATACTATACATATTTGTCTAGAATCTACTATAATTACTAATTTGGTACCCTAAGGCCTGCACAGGAAATAATTAATCATAAAACTCAACTACATCTGTCACTATTTTAGGCCCCTCATGTTCACTAAAATAACACAAAAAAACATTTCAGACATGAAGAGAACATGTACTGTATTCATTAACTATGTACATTTGAACACATACAAACATATATGGAAATGGACAGACTAATCTGGCCTGATAGAGTAGAAAAAATGGGAACTAAAACAGGTATTGCCCTATAGGGTTCTGACCCGTGGAGTTGTCGATTCGGACACAAATGCTCTCAACTTGTAAAATTAAGACCCCATAATGGCTTGGAAAATAAATGAATGAAAGTAGGGTAGTAAAGTCCTACATGTACTATGAGATACTTTGTGGAACTGCTAATAATGTGATATGTAATCACTTTGTTAGTGATAAGAGAACCCCATGTACTAGTGCACAATAAGCTATACATGTACAAATGTTATTTAGAACATAAAAACATAAATAATGCACAATTATAGTACCTTGGAGTGAGCTGAAATCAACCTAGAGTAATACTCCCCCTATCGGTTTCCTTTCACTTCACTCTTGTGAATGTATTCTATTTTATTTATTAATAAATTATTCAGTTTTAATTGAGAGCACGATGGCTTTGCATTTTATATTTCAGATCACAGAAAAGATCATACCACTCTAGATCTGCATCTGTGATCTTTTGAGTGTGGTCCGGCAACACTACTATCTGGGAAATCAGTTATTCCAGTAACTATTATATACCATCATTTGGTTATATTATATCCGCTCCAGATACACTTGTACTTCTGCTGCATTTTAATTAACAGCTCTTGTGAGCTGTTGCATTACAAATAATAGACTTTTCTTGAACTTTATCTCACAAACTATTTTTTTTTTCACCAACCTCAACTAGACATTATTTTATTGGATACTATTTACCAACAGTTGTTGGTGTAAAATCAACAGCTTCTAAGTTTTAGAGGGTGAATATTTACAGTTTTTGTGGATTAAAATGTGTCTACTGAGATTCACCGTTTAGGCAGCAGGTCCCTAATCAGTTTATTTCACTCCTGCTATCTACTGCTTTTTATCTCTCTACATGAGTACTCACCGATAGGGGGAGTATTACTCTGGGTTGGTACCAACACACTCCAAGGTACTATAATTGGGCATTATTTATGTTTTTATGTTCTAAATAACATTTGTACATGTATAGCTGATTGTGCACTAGTACATGGGGTTCTCTTATCACTAACAAAGTGATTACATTTCACACTTATTAGCAGTTCCACAAAGTATCTCCTAGTACGTGTAGGACCTTACTACTCTACTTTCATTCATACAAACATATATGTTGCAATAGCGAGGGATATCTTGTTTGTAAAATGCGCTTACAGTTACAATATTTTATAAACAAATTAAAATGTGCTAGCAGAATAGACAAACATTTTAATGTAAAAAATAGAGAAAAACATAAGTAATTTTAACTCTTTTGTTTTACCTCTTCACACCATCAATTGTATATAGACAATTGTGAGGGTATGCATTCATACCCTGCAATTATGTATTCATAATGGGGGCATTCAGAGGGGTCTGCACCAAGCTGGAGGTGCAGATCCAAATTGCAGCACACCAGACCACCAGGGAGTAAGAATTATAACTCCGTTATTGGAAAAAAAAATTAAGCAAGAGCTCAGCTACAAAAATAACAAATATATATGTAAATGTTAATGTAAAGAAAGCTCTGGAGCCTGACGGTATTCAGCCACTGAACTTTATGGACGCCTGTCTCTTTGTATATATGTGTATAATTTTATATATATATATATATATATATTTAAATAATCTATCCCCCCAACTCACCCAGTCACATCACTCCTCCATGCACACAGTGACACTTACAAGAAACTCACCCCTCTTACACACAGTCACCATGTTATAATCAAATTTTCACACATACCCGTCACACACAGTCACCGTGTCACAGTCACCTGATATACTCACTCCTCACACTCAGTTGCCCTGTTACAGTCATACTGCCACGATCACCCTTTCACACTCAGCCTGTCATAATCACCCTACCATGGTAACATTCATACATAAACAGTCACCCTTAATGCACAAAACATACCATAAACATAGTGCACACATTAAGGCCATAAGCAGCCACCCAATACACAAAACAAGCTGCAGGTAAGTTCGCAGCACACATACACTCCAAGACACAGATACACAGACACACACAGACTCATACATGCATTCCAGGCACAGTAACCGATACACACACACAGATATACATGGACAGATGCAAAAGGATACTCACTGTTAGACACACATTCTCAGGCATATACAAGCTACACAATGCACATACACGTACCAATATACATGGCTAGACACACACTGTGATTATGTGTCTCAATCTGTCAATGTGTGTGTGTGTCTGTGTGTCATTGTGTGTCTCAAACATCAGTGTGTTTGTGTGCATATGTGTGTGCATGTATCAGAGTGTATTGGTAGTGAAGGGAGAAGTAAACATAATGCATAGATACTGAAAATGAGATGTTAGTACATATTTTATTTTGTTGTTAAACATTTTCTTATGTTATACCCTTCTAAGAACTAAATCTAACTTTACAAATATCCATGCCCAGGCCAGATTATTTTTTTTAGCTTAATGATAATGGAGAGGTTGGTGATAATACCCTTTGGTGTACTTTTAAATCCTGTAAGAGAGGCTGGCTTATAATACTGGGTACTTTTATAAAAAAACAGAAAGGGAAAGATTTGAATGAGTTATATATAGAGCTGGCAAAGCTTGAGAGGTCCCATAAGTCCCACCTAGATCCAGGGATGTTAGATGATATTAAAGTAACCGGACAGAAGATTTTAGAAATAACCCAAGAAAAAATAAATAAATCAATATTAATACTAAAACAGGGATGGTACCGTGGAAGCAATAAAACAGGCAGAAATCTTACAAACAAACTAAAAAATAGGAATAAATCTCTAGTCATTAAGAAAATTATTGTTGGAAATACAAAACGTTTATCTCCAACTCAAATTTGTAAAGCATTTGGAGAGTATTAAAGAACTTGTATAAACTGAACCCTATCGCCCCCACTATCCCAGAAATACAACAATTATTAAAAAAGTTAAATCTTCCAAAGATTTCTGAAGAGAAAGCGACTCAGTATTGAATAGTCCCTTTTCTCTACTGGAGATTCATGACACTATACGAGCATAGAGCACAGTTCTCTGAATATATCTGGCAAAACAGGCGACCTAGAATGGTCCTTGAGGCTCTATAGAGAGGAAGGAGGGAGGGCGAACTGTCTTACTTAGTAAGTGCGATGGTACATTTTGTCGCCTACGATAATTTCTCTTCTTCCAGACCAACTTGGATGGATCTAGAAAAAACAGGACTTAAGAATGCAGAACCAGTTTACCTTATATACTGTTATATAGAGCTTTTGAATAGTATAAGAACAGATAAACTAACAATTAAAGCAATACTCTCCATAATAAAATATATAAAGAAAGAATTTGGTTCGGATAAAATATCCTGTCATGCTCCTATAGAATGTTTAAAATATTATAAAGTGGACTTAAGCACCCAAGAATGGCAGAATTCTGGAGTGAGAGACATCTCAGAACTAATAGATGGAGAGACAATTTCTTAATTTCCCTTTCTGCAGTCTAAATACAACCTCCCCTCCAGAGAGCGTTTTAACTACCTGAAAATTGCTAGTAGGCAAACTACTAGCTGGTTCAACATCAATAGATCAGTTTAGTATGGTTTATGACTAACCAGGGGCATAAAGAAAAAGTTCGGGCAATGATGAAATGGGAGCATGAACTTCAATTTTCTTGCTCTATAGATGAATGGTTGCAGTGTTTCCTTCTAGCGAAAATAAATATACATTGTGTAAACATACTGGAGGTTTTTTCTAAACTTGTCTACTGAAGGTATTTGGTTCCCACATGACTATTCCGAATTGATCATCCGGTATCCCCAGATTGCTGTGGATGTGGTGAGGCACTTGGCTCCCTTTCCCACATTTGGTGGCAATGTGAAGAGCTAGGTACCTTAAAAGAGACTTTTTCTAGAATTGTAAATTTTATCTTTTAGAAAAAAGTCAAACTTACAGTGCATATGTTTCTGTTTCATATTGGCTTCCCTCTTGGCAACATCACTGCTAAATGCCTTCTGGTTCATTTATGTATATATGGCCACGGATCTAATAATTGCCAGAAACTGGAGAATCATAGGTCCTTTGAAATGGTCAGAAATAAGTTCCCAGCTGACTCTTCAGCATAGAATGGAGACAGGTTTCCACACAGATAGACAGTCCTTTGATAAATACAATGAGGTATGGACCCTCTGGTTTAAATTTAATGGTCTCGGGACCGCTAAAAGTGATGCCCCAGACCTAATGCCTGCTGTGTGAATGGTTAGTACCGAGCATGATCGAACTGGCCCAAGTTGGGAGATTATAAGATTAAACATTTAACAGTACTGATAAGAGGACTATTTTCCATAATTCCCTTTTGAGAATCCTCTACATTTGTATCTTTGATATTCCTATTAGGGAATTAATATAGCTAATATATAATCTTATTGTGAATTATAACCGATTCTCTGTATAGGATCCCTATAGAAGGGTAGTATCCCTCCCAGCATAGAAGGGTAGTATGATATCATTCAGATAGATTATTTATTGACAACCACAAAGAACTATTGAAATAAAAAGAAGGAAAATTAATCAAACTTAGTGACTGTTAGCTGTAACCCCCTAGTTATCCCCCTGCCTCAGTATGACTGGTATGTATGGAGAGTGATTGAACTAGGTCAAGTGGCAAAGCTATATGTTTCTACATGTAATAATATGGATGTTGGACTACACTTTTTATCTCCTACGGTCTGAACTTCTACATTATTCTTGCATCTTAACCTAAATTCCCCTTTTTGACATCTGTTTATTTAATGGAATTTCTGCACAAAGAATGTTTTATATGTAAGTGTATAAATTATGAACATTTTCACAAAAATAAAGAAATATTATAGAACATTTTGTCATTTTATTATCTGTTTCCTGAGTCCAGATTAGTTGTCATGTGGGAAGACTACTATGCAATATGTCAGACATTAGGTTAAAGGGCAATTGAGCAATCTAAATGGTTCTCATACAAGAGAGAGCAAGCATTTTGCTTGATAAAATCACTTGTAAAGGAACGCTCCAAACCCCATAACCAGTATACAGCCCTCTGTAGTGGTATTGATGCCAAAAGGTCAAACTATTGAAAATTAGCCAGCTATGAACTGCAGGACTTAGCTTAAGGGAGATAATGCATGAGTTTACAGCTTCTGGGGAGGAGGATATGGGCACCTGATGGACTCCAGGTAAGATGTCAAACCATTCTCAATGGGTTGACTTTTACACTTGGGGAGCACCAGTGCGTTCCTAGAACCAAAACCACTACAGCACATGGCCTACATTATATAAGGATTTTGTGCACTGCCAAGCTACGGAGTTGAGTACACGTATTCCGTTTAGTCAATTATATACGCGCAAATAGACAAGCAGTTTATTGAACTGTTTCATAATAATATATATATATATATATATATGTACAAATATAGATTTATTTATTTTTTGCTGCTCCTTTTCTTCCTTGCATTTGTAACTTTTTTCACTTGATCTGTGAACCAAATTTGTAGAAAAAAAGCTCCTATTATTATATGGCAAAATATATACATAATATGAGATTATGTTTATATTTTGCTGCACACCGACTAGCTCATCTTTACACCCATTGCTGTTCTTCTGATATAGTTTTCAAATCAGTTTATTACGATAATCTGCCGAGCTGAACCAACATTTGGCCATAATTTAAGTGTCCACAATTTTTTTATGGAACAATAGTGTAGCTAAAATGAATTTTCTCATCATAAACAAGTCTAGTGACTAATAAATATATTTGAATATGTGCCTTAAAGTGAGCATCAATACTCCTATTTGCATGTGCTGTAGTGTTTGAATGTTTAATGTCATGTAGGTGTTTTTCCTGAGTAAACAGTAAAGTATATGTATATAAAGCATACAATAATGCAGACATACTTAAAACACTCCAAAAACTCTATGTGGTCCATCTTAGTCATCTGTTCCCTTTGTATTGTAAATATTCATATTATCAAAAACACATATCTGTCCTACATTTCATGGAGCAATCTATACCTGTTTGCATAATCTGTGCATGTTCAAATTCCAAATAGTAACTACCATTCTCATTTATCAAGCAAATATTAATTTGTTTCTGTTAAATGTTATTTAGTTAGACAAGTTAAACAATCACGTAAAAGCATGCACATCACATTCCAGGGCATTGTCTTAAAAAACAATCCATTTTGAATGTTCATACATAGCTCATGATGCATTGAATTCAAAGTCTATTTTAAATGAGTGTAATAGGGCCATCTACTGGTGAAACAAAATTAGTATTTTCATTTCCTTTTTTATTCCTCTAATGGCATTCTTACATTCATTTTTATGCAGCTTTATCCTCTTTTTTCATTTTTATTTTTATAGTAGGGTTTAATTTTTTTTTATAGCAATGCAATTTTTTTTTTTGCTTTAAAATTTGATTTGCATAATGAAAACTTTTCAAATACAGATGGTGATGTAATCAGTCTTTCCACAGAATGAAAGAATACATAACAGATAATAAATTGAAGGCTTTGAGGAAAACCACATTGATAACAAAAAAGTAGCAGAATATACTATGGGTCAAAATTCTAAATGAATTAAATCAAATAGATCTTTCTAATAGAATTATAATAAACTCTGATGTTGCATATTTAATTTTGATTGCTAGAAGGGTTCACATAGTGAGTATGTATTTTTTATTGGCGCACAGAGAAGTCAGAAGTAACGTTTTAAATATAATACACTTTTTAGTCAGTTGTCATGAGAAAAGTTCAGAACATTGACATAGTTTAATCCTTTGCACTGAATTATTTGAGTTTTGGCTGCTTGAATTTGCTTAATAAAGCACCGAGAAAGGATTGATCCCTTTTTTAAACAGAAGAATGAAAATGAAAGAAAGAAAGACAAATAGATAGAGAGAGAAAGACAGGCGGATAGATGGACAGACAAATATAGATATTGGTGGTCAGAGTGTAGGTTAGTAAGGCAGTGTAGGTGTAGGTTGGCAAGTAGGTGCAGGACATTTGGGTCCACTGAGATACCCAGTTAGCTAAGCAACTCAAATTCATTAAGACATGTGAAAATTGGTGTTTGCAGGCAGTTTAATACTGGTATAATCAAAATTATACTGTGTATTTTTAATAAATATTCCTAGCAATAGAGATGTGCACAATGAAAAATATATTTTGCCTTGTTTTGTTTTGACTCTTTAATTTTCCAATTTCAAAAATATATATCCATAAATGTTATTAATATCCAAAATTCGGATGCCGTTATTCCCTATTGAATGAATGAATGTGGCAGTCATAAAGTTACAGATTAGCAATATAGGGAGATATCTGCTAAAACTGCTGAAAGGGCAAAATTAAGAAAAACACTTTTCTTAATTTTGCTCTTTAAGTTCTTTAGTAGATAACTCCATAAGTGTCTATCCGTATTTGTTGGATTGCCATATGTAAGGATACCACGTTAATTTAGATTTTTCAGCTTTCCTAATTTTCTAAACAAAACAAAACATTATTGATGTCCCTTAAAAACCCACTGACTACACTCAGAAACACAATTACAGATGCTCACTGCCAGGCACTGTAAAGTACTAAAATTCTACAGGTGCTGGGACGAATTGAAGTGTGGTGTGGTGTGAAGAGTGGTCCATTAACGGTCCTGTTCTGCTAGACTACCACAAAGCAGTCTGGTCCTCTCAGGCCCTATTGGTCTACTGGGACCCTATAAAGGTGTGCTGGCTGTCAGCAAGTAATTAATCAGTAAGTACTAATACTAATACTATCTAATACTGTCCTTACCTTTTTGTATCATTTTACCCCACTCTCTCTAGCATGTAAGTTAATTGAGCAGGCCCCTCAACCCCTCTGTTCCTATGTGTCTAACTTGTTTGGTTACAACTACATGTCTGTTCGTCCAACCATTGTAAAGTGCTGCAGAATTTGATGGTGCTATATAAATAACATCATAATAATAATAAGTAATTGTTTATCACGCATTGAGGTGTACAAATTAAGTGGAGTGAAGCCCATTTTATATTTGACAATAGGACAATCTGTTATAGTTTATATCATTACTGATCATCATGAATAACACTATGCTTTGATATTGTCATGTTCAAATGTCAATCTTAAGGAACTAGAGGTCATAAATATATCAGAGCATATTGCAATCCCTCTGGATAAATGGCTATAGTACTTTTAAAAAAATCATAATTTTAACATTTAACATAAGATTTCCTAAACAAATATATACATATTTCTTGTTTTCATTTTGATAAGCACCTGATTTGGTAATGCATGGAATGAAAGGTAACATACCCTCCAATAGAGAAAAAGCACTAGATTAAAGATGATTAAGCATGTAACTATTGCATGGATGAGGTTAAACATGTTAAGAGTAGTAAGATGGTGACCACCAGAATCAACCACTCCCATCAGCTGAGCCTGAAGTGTCATGGAATAATTAATAATGCACACTCATAATAATGTTGTAATTTAAAAGTTACTTCTTAGAATGCTCTGATAAATATCTTCCCTTGAAACCATATGGTCACATATGCTTTTTAAAATGGACACTCGAAAGTGAATTGGAATATCTATAATTAGAATGCTTTATTTAACTGCAAGTAAAAAAATGTTTTTAGTTGCAATAAATAAAACCTAATGCACCCTTTTCTCCTCTGTCTTTGAGTTCATGAGTACCACTCTTATCATATCAGCTTATATACTACTGGAATCTTAAAGTGTTAAGAGCCTGATTACTGGGAGCACAGTTTTACAACCTGTCAGTTTAATACTTTTGTTCATGTTCATTAAAGTGTACTTGTCATTACAAATACAACTTAATCTTAAATGGTAGAGAATTGCATTTTATCTATACATTGTTTTAGCAGAATTGCTTCCTCCCACCCTGTCAATCAATTCAGTCTATGCCAAATGGCACATAGATAAGAAGTCTGTTCTCTGCATGCCTGTTATTATAGAAACCCTTCTCTGGGCATATTTTGCTTGCCTTCAGCCTGAGTGAAAGCAACTCATGCGAGAGAGGAGGTGAGGTGAGGTAGGCTGTGTGTGAGAGCAGCAACAGGAGCATGAAGAGAAATAACAAGAGAGAGAGAAGTTTTAATTTACAAAGCCAAGACAAAAAGGAATTAGGGGCACACGCGGAACATGCATTCTGAAGGAATGGTGCTGCCATAGTGAGCAAAATTTATACATAATACAGATTAAGGAACAGCACAGACATTAAAATACATTATTACATATTATAAGGCTACCTCAAATCACCTATCAACAAACAAATATAGGGATTCAGTTCTACCATTTGGCAATATTGTGTTAAGTCCACGACTACTTTACTGTAACCCAATATTGGTGGGTCCCACACTAATTCCAAAGTGGGAGACAAACTAAATTCTGTTAGTGCTAAATAAGATAAAGTGTATTTTAATAATCTGTTAAAAGAGCATTGTGAATATATATATATATATATATATATATATATATATATATATATATAATGCAAAATTAATGTGATAAACACAATTTAAAAAATACAAAAAACTAAACAATTAAAGTGATAGTGCTCTGATGTATTTACTCACTATGCATAGGATATATCTGCTCTATGAAAATTATAATACAAGTGACATTACTACCCAAAAACCTCCTCAAATATATACCTTCATGTAGTCACATCCAAAGGGACCTCTGAGCAGGAGCGCTGGGCAGGGTGCATAACCCAAAAGGAATCTAGTCTGGAATCCAAATTTAAATGGTAAAGACAAGAAGGAATCCAGACCAGATATAAATGCTAACTTTGGCCAGTGTTTGTGACTAAGTAGCTACTAAAAAAGACTGGACATACCCCATTTAGAAAATTGGGCAAACTAGATGGGCAGAATGGTTCTTATCTGTCGTCACATTCTATGTTTCTATGTTTCTATGTTTCATTTGCAATACCTTGGATTGTCTACTTTTGTAAATGGTATGCCATGATGGGGGTAATTCTCTTTCATGGGCTACCACACGTCTCATAGGCAACATAATAATCTTTTACATTTCAATGTGCAAAAACAAAAAGTGACAAGTCTTATATTTGACCATGTTACTTACTAAAACACAATAAAACCTGTACATGGGGGCACTGTTGTACTCGTGAGACATTACTGAAGAGAAATATGTGTATTTTCTTGCAGTAAATTCTAACAGTATTATGATATTCACAGTTAAAATGTCATGCACAACTAAAAAAAATAACAACATAAATAATAATTCATATTAAATTATGTTTCATATATAAATATGTGATGTGGAATGAAAGCTTTGTTCCCCTGAATAAAATGATATGTAATAAGTGTGGATGCACTTAATATGAAAAAGGTAAATTATGGTTGAACAGACATATAGTTAAAATCCAGGTTTTGTTTGGATTTTGTTTTGTTGATCAGAACATGTACAATTGCCTCCGTCCTTAAAGGATTTAATTGTTTAGATTTGACACTGCAGTTTTTTGAATTGCAAGGCTCTTACAATGTAATATTAAAATACACTTTAGCTAGTTTAGCATTGACACTATTTAATTTGTCTCTCATGTTGGAACTAGTGTAGGACCCACTAAAATTGGGGTACTGGGAAGTAGTGGTGGGTGTAACACAATATGGCCATATGGTGGAATCGAATTCCCGTATTTGTTTTTGAGGTAGGCGATTTTAAGTAGTCTTTTAAAATGTAATAATGTATTTTTACATGTGCGCTCTTTCTCGATCTGTATTATTTATAAAGCCATCATAATGTGTATGGGACTTTTAGCCTGTTATAGGAAATAAGTCTGTGATTCTCAAACAGGGATATGCAAATGAGGTGTGTTCTACGGCAACTGTAACACCCACTTAAAACGTTATTGATGCATTTAATAGTATTAATGAAAGAAAAATGTAATTGTATCATTCAAGCCAGATGGTTAAAAAAACTGCTAACTTATATCCATCATGACAGGTTCACTTTACAATGTATAATTAATCTATACTTTGAATATTGCTGTAATAACTGTATCGTTAGCAACTTAATAACATTAGATTCTAAATCTTGTTTATTCTCTATGTTTATTAAATCTAATGTATTTGCATGGCTTACTTATGTGCAATAATTCTTTATAGCTACATGTTCTTATTTAGAAAATTGGGCAGACTAGATGGGCCGAATGGTTCTTATCTGCCGTCACATTCTATGTTTCTATGTTTCTATGTTTCTATGTTTCTTATGTGAATAATTAGATGAGCTCAAAATTTCTATCTTGTTCTGCATGGTCAAAGCTATTGTGTGAATACATACAATCTTTAATTTTATAATCTGTGTTTATTTCTCTGTTTGTTTATATTCATCTCCTTAATACAATATTTGACAATAAAAAAAAAAAATCTTTTAACTGTTATAAATATTAGATTAAGCACACACCACCGTCTCTATTGCTGCCCTTGATATAAATAACAATCCTGTGGTGCACAATTAAAATGTGGTCCTCATGTGCCATTTAGTTTATTCTCTAGAGCTGTTTGTAAGCAGCTCAAGATGCATATATCCAACAGAGATAAAAACAGAGGACAGTTCTAAATAAAACTACTTTACCATCTCATTGGTGGTTTTAAGTTCCAGCACCTACTCTTGTGAAAGGCAAATGAGAAACAGCAGGATATGTCTTCTCAAATACCAATCATTCGCATAATGAGAAGGCCCTGTACTCCTCATTATAAGACATTGTCCCATGATTACAGAATCCAACTGGGATTTGCCAACAAGGTCTGGAAGAGAATAATTTAAGTGACTGACACAGTTACAGTTTAGTCCCTATCCAACTGTGTAAGAAAGTTTATAAAGTAACCTTCACTAGTATTTTTATATTTTTTCCTAGCCACAAAATCCAATTTAAATCACATCAGAATCACATAAATAGAGATACTTAATGTTCCATGCTGTGCATATTGCTTTGTTTACACTAAAATGATCATAAAATTTAATTTCAGTTTGTAATATATATTATGTTACACTGCAGTCTACATGTGGCTTAAATTAAATAGAAGTAAGTAACATTTATTTTTGTCAACTTTTGTCAACCACTCACAGATACAATATTTAATTTTTAAAATAAGTTTTACACCAATGCAAATGTTTGTTCATAAAATGTGCTGAAGATAAATCCTTCAGATATTACTTTTCAGAGGGATTTTAATGCAAATTAAAAATGAGAAATATGGGTTTCACATGAATTCTGATGCTATGATATGAACTCCTATAACTATAAATATATTTTTGAGAAATATACTCATTTTTAAAATGACATATAGACTTAACACATTTATAATGATCACTCCAAAGTTGAAAGAAATCTTCAAACCCCACCAATTTTAATATATTTAATAAATCATAGGTAAAAGTGTATCATCAAAAATAATTGAATAGAAGGGAATTAATAAATTAAATATTGAAATTGACCCTTGTGTATTAGTCTGTTCCAGCTTCTTTTGCAAGTCGTAGGTTTGTAAGAACAAGAGATGTCCAGAATATCAAATGCAATTCTCTTTGTTCCTGAAAGATCAATAAAGGACCCCCCCTTTATCAGCAGGTATGCATGGTGTATGATATTACCTACAGCAAGTGTGCTTCCAGCAGAATTATACAAGATAACTTGAATCCAAAATAAATATATTTTATGTGCTAGCAAAATGTTTAAAAGTTGCAGCCTTCACAGATACGATATGAAATAACTGGGTATGATGTGGAATCAGGAATAGATGATGGGATTTAATTAATCACATATATAATTATTTAATTAAATTCCCTCATCTATCTTATTATAAATAAATATATAATAATCTATGCACACAACCTAAACTTAGTGCAAAGAGATTGCCTGTGTACATCCACGTAAATATAGAAAGCTTTGAAATTATCTAGATGCCCACACAGGACATAAGAGCAGGCATTAGTTTACTAGGATAGGACCTGCCAAGAATAATGTACATTGGTCTTGTTGGGGGTTTATGCATCATCGTATACGGTAACTAAACTACAATTATTTTTGCCTAGGTTAGGTGTTCAAATAAAATTATATATTACATCTGTGAGCTTTGAAATAGCTGTTTAGTGAATAAGTGAGTGTGTTGCATAAGTAATTAAAACCAACTGAATTACAGGAAAAAAACTTTCTTCAGGTACTTGTTGCTGCAACTCCAGTTCAACAGGGAAATTAAATATGTAAGACAATGTGGACACTTACACGATTGGCCGTATCCCAGATACAAAACCAGCCAGTCTGTACTCATAAAGAGTAATCTCAGAATAATCCACCAGGCAGATCATAGAAATGTGTACTTTATTGTAGATAAATGGCTAACAATATTTGGCTAACAAATGGCTAACAAAATTTTTTAATTTTGGACTCACCTGATGGAGATAGAATCTACATTAATTGGCATGAGTTTGGAGATTTGGGGTGCCCTGTCACTTATGAGGTCTGCACATATTTTTATGGCATGTTGTTAACCATTTTTCTACAATAAAGTACTTACCATGATTTATCTGGTGGTTGATTATTTTGAGATCCTTATGAGTGCGGACTGTTTGGCTGGTTTGAGTGTGTTGCATCTTTTATGTTGTATGAATTGACTAAGGCATCACCCTTGTAATGTATGCATGTTCAGGTGAGTGCAGCCTATGATTATATATATATATTACACAAGATCCAGTGTGCTCACTTATCCACTAAACAGCAACTTCAATGCTGACAGATTTTATTAGTTTAAAAAACAAAACAAAAAAAAAAACCTAATCTAGGCAAAAATAATGGGGGTTTAGTTACATTGTCCAATCATACATTGCATAAGCCTGCCACAATGTCAATGTACCCCATCTTTGGCAGACCCTACTCTAACAGCCAAATGTCTGCTCTTATGAGATTAACCTACTAACGAGAGGAAAAAAATCAATCTAGGGCTCTCTGCAGTACAAGGCTAAATAGGGCCCTGGAATGAGGCACCTGTGACAGGGAGGGGTGCAAAACCAAGGAGTTGGCTAGACTCGCAAATATATATATATGAAACCGGGGAGCTGCACTCACCTGAACATGCATAAATGGGGTGCAGCTGGGGGCCAAATTATGCAATACACAAGATCCAGCGCACCCACTTATCCACTAAATCTGTAAGCATTGAAGTTGCTGTTTAGTGGATAAGTGAGTGCGCTGGATCTTGTGTATTGTATAATCTGGCTCCCAGCAGCATCCCATTTATGCATGTTCAGGTGAGTGCAGCCCCCTGGTTTCATATATATATATATATATATATATATATATATATATATTCAGGTCCACTCCACAGTTTTGCACACCTCCCTGTCACAGGTGCCTCTTTGCAGGACCCTATTTAACCTTGAACTGCAGAGAGTTCCAGTCTCAAATAAGACGATCAATCTCATAAGAGCAGGCATTAGGTTGGTAGGATAGGACATACCAAGAATGGGGTACATTGTCACAGGCTTATGCAATGTATGATCATATACTGTAACTAAAGCTCCATTATTTTTGCGTAGGTAAGGTTTTAAAAATCAGAAACTAAACTAAACAAACATACAAACAAAAAAGCCGATTATATTATGTGAGCTTTAAAATTGCAGTTTAGTGAATTAGTGAGTGAGCTGAAACTTGTATGTTATGTAATTATTGATCAGGGACAAGAAAAACACTTTGATTGTTTTGCTTTTGTTGTTTTAAAGGTTAAACATCTGTTTTTTTTTCTAAGGCATATGTGATAGGCCATAAATGTTTTGAAGTAACTGAAAATAAATGCTACAGAAAATTTACAAGCCACAGATTTTATTCATAAACATGTTTTGATTTGAAAATAAAAGCTGAATCGATGCAAAAATGATTGAAAGAAAAAAAGAAAGCAACAAAACAAACCATATAATTTAGTTAAATATTTCAATTCAGACATTTTGGATATGTTTTGCATATGAGATGTACGTGTTTGACATATTGCTCATGTTTACAGTGTACACCAACTTTCCAAACATGGTGTAATCAGAAAAGTATTTAGCATACTTAATCATACAGTAATTTCTCACTATAGGGAGACTGTTACTTTTTTTTTTTTAATAAGTGATGCACTCTAATAACTAAAAACAAACAATAAAAAAAAAATGTCTAGCACAGACAGATGCCTAATACAACATTTACATTTCCCACAATTCCTCACATCTGAGGCATGATTGTGCATGTGTTCACGGCATCATGGGAAGAAAATTCCTGGCATGCCTACATCTGTGCACATTGCATCATGGACGTGGTTAACTAACACCTTACTGAACAATTTTTACTATAACTACAATGGTAAAGAAATACACTTTTTCTTTATAAAACATTTATTTCAGCTAGATTTATTTTTTCTTTGAGATTTAAAACAGCTATTCAATGACATTTAGGTTTCTACTACACATACCCTCTAACACCTAAGTCTTCTCATCTTACAAACTAGTTACTAGTTATATTGAACTAAACTACAGTTCTGACCTAGAACTGCCCATAACTGCATGATTAAGGCTCGGACAAGCTGAAAAGTGCCACTGCTGAGTTGACTTACCCTGCCTGTTCTTCTCTTCTTCTGATACCTCCAGAGATAGTGGCTGGATCATAACGTGGAACCAGTGTGTATGGTGTTTTGTTTCTTTCTAGAACTTCCCATAGTGAATATATACACTGAACAAAATTATAAATTCAACACTTTCGTTTTTTCATGAGCTGATGTAAGACTTTTTCTATGTAAGAGGCCTATTTCGCTCAAATATTGTTCACAAATCTGTCTAAATCTGTGTTAGTGAGCACTTCTCCTTTGCCAAGATAATCCATCCACCGCACAGGTGTGGCATATCAAGATGCTGATTAGACAGCATGATTATTGCACAGGTGTACCTTAAGCTGGCCACCATAAGGCCACTCTAAAATGTGCAGTTTTACTGTATTGGGGGGTCCAAAGACTAGTCAGTATCTGGTGTGACCACCATTTGCCTCATGCAGTGCAACACAACTCCTTGGCATAGAGTTGATCAGGTTGTTGATTGTGGCCTGTGGAATGTTGGTCCACTCCTCGTTAATGGCTGTGTGAAGTTGCTGGATATTGTCAGGACCTGGAACACACTGTTGTATATGCTGGTCAAGAGCATCCCAAATATGCTTATTGGGTGACATGTCCGGTAAGTATGCTGGCCATGCAAAAACTGGGATGTTTTCAGCTTCCAGGAATTGAATACAGATCCTTGCAACATGGGGCCATGCATTATCATGCTGCAACATGAGGTGATAGTCGTGGATGAATGGCACAACAATGGGCCTCAGGATCTCGTCACGGTATCTCTGTGCATTCAAAATGCCATTAATAAAATGCACGCTGTCTGCCATCTGCCCTGAACAGTGAAAACCGGGATTCACCCGTGAAGAGAACACCTCTCCGAAGTTCCAGACACCATCAAATGTGAGCATTTGTCCACTCAACTCGGTTACGATGACGAACTGCTGTCAGGTCGAGATCCCGATGAGGACAACAAGCATGCAGATGAGCTTCCCTGAGATGGTTTCTGACAGTTTGTGCAGAAATTCTTTGGTTATGCAAACCGATTGTTGCAGCAGCTGTCTGGGTGGCTGGTCTCAGATGATCTTGGAGGTGAAAATGCTGGATGTGGAGGTCTTCACAAGTGCTCACTAACACAGATTTGTGCACAATATTTGAGAGAAATAGGCCTTTTGTGTACATAGAAAAAGTCTTTGAGTTCAGCTCATGAGAAATGGGGGCAAAAACAAAAGCGTTGCGTTTATAATTTTGTTCAGTGTAAATTACAGCTTTGGGCACCGAAGTGAGGAGTGAGGCATGGAACTTAGACCTTGATTTACCAAGCTTTCCAAATGATTTAATCTGACATTATAATCATCAGAATCGCAATATAGTTTTTGTGAATTATTTTTGTTTGTTTATTTAATTTTAGTTATTAGATTGCACCATTTATAAAAAAAATAACAGTTTCTCTATAGTGAGAAATAAGTATATGCTTGAGTATACTGTATGTCAGACACATACATCTTATTTGCAAAACATATCTAAAATGTCTGAATTGAAAACCTTAACTAAACTACATGGCCTGCAGTGTTGCTTTCATCTTTCTTTGCCATTCAGTGCTGTATGACTAATCCTTGACAGTCAATAATCACATAATTGATAACCTTTCTACTTTACTACATCACAACCCAATATAAAGCATTATAAAAGTACAGATATAACAACCAATGACAAGTGTGTAAATCTATACAATAGTTAACAATTCTGAGGAAGTGTAAGATTTATTTCACATTTGAGCTCTCTGGTTGCTTTGAATATACTAGTGTCATTGTATGACTTCTTGAGCTAAACTAAAATGCGTATGTTATTATAGCATACTTTCTATCACAATAATAGCAGTGTGTGGGCAGCATACACCTATAAGAATTCTTTGCAACTAGAATTCATAATAACTTATATAAAATGTAATAGATGACAAAATAACTTGTTTTACAAACAGAAAAAAAAAGAAGCATCAATACCACACAAGAAGACCATACACGTGTTTATTAAATTAATGATTTAATTTACATATTTCTTAGTAATACAAATTCCTGTCTTGTTATGGAGCCAGTATTAATAATTTTATTACAGATGATTGTGGCAAAAGTAACCTTGCCACTGGCTTTAGGAGGAGCCTGTTTGCCAGCCTCCTGCCCTGTGACTATGGCCCCTGTAATAGACTTTGGTCAAAGATACTGTTTGTGCCTTTATTTTACTATGCATGGCTACACTTCAAACTCCCGAAGCAGTTCAAAGTGGCACTTCGAATTCCCGAACAACTCCATGAACCAGAGACCACCCTGGAGCTTGTTAACACTTATGGAACTTGGAACGTTTCTCACCGCAGTGTTCTAATTTTTCCCCTGGGTGGCCGCGATTCCTGTGGACAACCACGAGGTGATAGCCATCTTGTTCGCATGAACGCAGGCAGCGGTGTTTGGGCATGAATCTCATGGAACTAAAATTGGACACAGAAACTCCCGAACACTGCCGGACTTCCATCATTGCCTGCGTTCGGTTCTAAACAAGTTAGAAGGGCACTTTTTGGTGGGATCATTCATCTGGATGAAGGGAACAAGATCCAGGGTAAGACTATTGACTCTGTTCGGTAGCTTGATCGTTTTCAAACTACCGAACTAGACTGACTGCAAGCCCTGATTCTCTGAAACTGTTTTGGGCATGGGACCATGCCTGCAGTCGGTCAAATAAATGACTTCCATAGAATTTCTGAACCCCTGAACCGATCTGGGTGATTTTTGGATATGTTGGTCACCCAGATCAGGGCTATCAGGGAATGTAACATTTGTGGGGACATTATGTGTTTTGGGGGTACTTTTGGGGTTTTATAGAAACACGTGTTTTTTTCTGCCTGGAGATAATTGAGTTAATACAGTATCTGACTCAATTATCTCCCAGGCAGAGGGGAGGGATTGTGTGCTGTGTGTGCGAGTGTCGTGCCTTGTAACCTTATGTTATTGGTCTGTGATGTTGTAAACCATCAGGTCCATGTGGGTGTACCCCTTGCATGGGGATTGTCATATAAGGCCAAGTATGGCACCATTAAAATCAGTTCCTCTTCACCCTCAACATAGAGCCTTGTCTCATGTGTGGAGGGGACAGCTATATTCATTCTGGGGATTGCTATACTCCTGATACTCCCCTGGGTTCTAATCACTAGTTCTTATAAGAGCTGTTCCTGCGATACTCTCTGCAGTAGGAGAGGTTCACCCACTGGAGGCTGGATGTCTTGGGTCCAGGGTGGGTGGAGGACGGTGAGACCCCAGCCAAACTGCAGCAGCTAAGGGGCTACGGTGCTGATGGTGTCTGGTGGAGTGCTTGGAGTCCTCAGTGAGCACCTGGAGCGTCGATTGACGGAGGCACCCGGTCAGGGTGTCAGGTGGTCCATCACAATGATTATGGAAAAATGTATACTGCACAGCTTCACCAAAATGTTTGATACTCAGTAGAAAGCATGTTTTTCAAACATCCCTAAATATTGTTATTTTATTTTGGGTCACCTAATGGATTAAATGGGAAGACTATGTAATAACTGTCATGCCGCCTGCCCGCCTGTTAGAGAGCGGCATCCGCCGGGACCCGCCGGGACCCCTCATGCCCGGCGGGCACATCTAGATCCGACAGCATTCCCACGTGGTAATGGGAATGCCGTCAATCACTCACCACTGGTGGTGGCTCCTCCTCTCAGCAGCCGGGTCTGTAATAATTAAAGAGGCCGGCTGCTGCAACTGTAATTAACTTAAGGGTTTCCTGTTTAACCCTTAAAGAGTCAAACCATTAATTACACACACACATGATCACATGTTTCCCTACAGCCTATAAGAGAACATCTTAAGCTATTTAAACCTATTTTGTCCATTTCTCCGTGCCCTGTTGTGGCTTCCATTTGGTTATCCGAGAGCGTGTTCCTTCTATTGATTCTAGTGTATTTTGACCTTGATTTCCCTTTTGACTATCCAATCTCTGTATTCCTTGACCATTGGCTTGGCTCCTGATTATTCTGTTTTCTCCATTCCTTGACCCGTGGCTTGTTAATCGTTTACGTTATTTCCACGTCTTGTCTTTTCCCTATCTTGTGGCTATTTACCTTTATACAATAAATCTGGCCATTCTAAGGTTCAGTAATATGTCTTAGGTATTTTCTTATTCAATTTTAGTTCTGCGTGTTGGACATCTCTAGTAATCCTGACAGTAATTTGTTCACTTAATTTGGTATACAGTTTAGATAGCATAATGTCACAGAACAAAAGAACAGTCAGGATTATAACTTTTTATATATACATATATATATATATATATATATATATTTTTTTTTTTCTCTCTATACTTTTTTAGGTTCTTATCTTTATTTTTATATTTAATATCTTTTATAATCTTATATCTTAACATTAACTTCTTTTATGTACATATCTCTTTTTTAACATAATTTATTTTATCATATTTGTATGTATTGTTCTCTGTGGGAAGGCTGTTGCACAACTGTATGTATATTTTGTATGTATACTGCCTTATTTAATAAGATTATAATTTTATACTATTATATATATTTTTTTTATCTGTCCATGTTTTTATATGTACATGTCTGGTTTTGATCCCATGGTCTGGCCCATGCCTGCTGCCTGTCTGCCTGGGTGGACGGTCAGTGTATGTTTTGTGCCACTATGAAGGCTATCTGCTCGCTGTTTTTAGCAGATAGCCTTCTCTCTGCTCGGCTATATCTCTCTCCGAGCATTGGGAGAATTCACCTCCCCTCCTATGACGCATGCGTTCCACACTAACGGAACGCATGCGTTCCACCTAACATCACGTGACGCGGAAGTGTTTAGAGATCGCGCGTCATGTGATTGTATTCAATATGTTATTTTTAGTGGTAAAAACCTTCGTTTTTCTATAAATAATATTGTATCTACCTCACATTCACTATATCTACATATATGTATGGAAAATCACTGCTTTTTTGTATGTACTATTTTAGATGCTTTGATGATGTCATTTTGGCGGGAATTTCAAACCCATAACCTTATTGTATCCTATATAAACCTTGTATGTCAGGTATGTCCCCCCTTTTTTCACTTTTATCTACTTGAAGAAGCCCCTGTGGCGAAACGCGTCTAGATATTATTTTATTACGTTACAATAAAGAATTTTTGGCATAAAACACTTTATTGCCATTTTTCTTTGCTTGTTTTTCACCTGACTACCTATATTGCCTAATTTCAGAAGAAGCTTAAAGAATCCATAGGTGGGGATTATACCACCCAAGCGCTTATAGTGAGCAGTATATACCTGCTCAAAAGAATGTGAGTAATATTCAATTTACAATTTTAATATTTTACTGTCATACAGAGAGCACTATATATTTTATTTTCTTCTTCTGGGTCCGTACTTTGGACATTGAATGTGTACCAGAGAATCGCCATTTGAAGTCTACTCCATATATCCTTGAGTGGGGATTATTCCACTTCACGTGCTTAACATCAGAGCTGGATCCTCAGCTCTGAAAATTGTGAGTAAGACCTATCTTATTATCTCATTTTCAACGTATTTACATACTGTACCATTGGAGTCCTGTTTCTTCTTCTCTCCACATATGCTCCATTGAATCCTATATGAAGATTTGACCTTACCTTACACCCTAAAGAATCTCCTTTTATCTTTACGTGGGACTATTCATCACGAATTCTGATAAGTTTTGGACGACTATCAACTATTTTTGTTTTTATATTTTATACACTGTTTTATTACGCATTTTATTTCATATATTTTAGTATACTTTTTAGGCGCATCCTTACTGTACTGTTTGTTCTGTGTTCTTATAACTGGAATTGTTTACGAATGGACCAGGTAACACAAAAGTTTAGTCCACAGTATGTAAGCTGCTTAATTGCTGATTTATGTATTTTACAACTTGGCTATGTCAACTTAAAAATTACCGTATTTTCCGGCGTATAAGACGACTGGGTGTATAAGACGACCCCCAACTTTTACAGTTAAAATATAGAGTTTGGGATATACTCGCCGTATAAGACTACCCCTCTTCCAATGCACAACAAATAAAAATTAGCCATGATGTACAGTGAGCAGACAGAGCTACACAGCAAGACATTAAATAATGATAATCTGAAATAGCATTTAAAGCCCAGGTATGTGCCAGGCTGTTTGGGCATATAATCCATGCCTGCTGGTCTAGCACACAGGAGGCTAATTGCGATATATTCTTTTTACTCCCCCCCTCCATTCTTTTTATTCCATTTACTCCCCCCCAATCCCCCCCATCCTCTACATTCTTCTCACCTCCCCTTCCCTGTGCAGAGTGGGTGGCCGAGCTCCTCTTCGTCCTGTCAGTCCGGCCGGGTACCGCGCGGTACAGGAGATTCAGTTACCTGTTCCCAGCCGGACTGAAAGGAAGTGAGCACTCAGTGTGCACTTCCTTTCAGTCCAGCCGGGAACAGGTAACTGAATCTCCTGTACCGCGCGGTACCCGGCCGGACTGACAGGACGAAGAGGAGCTCGGCCACCCACTCTGCACAGGGAAGGGAAGGTGAGAAGAGAGGCAGTGTGGCAGCCATCTGAGTGCTCTCTATAGAGCGTTCAGGCGGCTGCAGCATTAGAAGGGCCGGCGATGGGGGCGCAGGGCACCCCCGGCAGCCATATAGACCCTATACCCGGCGTATAAGATGACCCCCGACTTTGGAGAAGATTTTCCAGGGTTAAAAAGTCATCTTATACGCCAGAAAATACAGTACAAATCTATGTTCAAATCCTAGCAATTCCTAATTCATGAAAATGGTTTCCTCAACTTGTCTGGTGGGACTTTGAACACAACTTGCAGCAATGCCAAGCTCTTAAAACCTTCAGGACAGAGTCAATAGTACACGATCTGATCAAAATAAAATGTAAACAAAAACTGGAAGTAGCCACTAAGTCACAAACACTGGCCAAAGTTAGCATTCATATTTGTTTTTTGTGTGAAAAAAGCAAAAAACTAATATTTGGCCAATGTTTGTGACTAAGTGGCTACTAAAAATGACTGGACATACCCCATTTGCAATAACTTGGGTTGTCTCATTTTGCAAATGGTATGCCATCATGGGGGTAATTCTTATTCCTGGACTACCATACGGTCTCAAAGGCAACATAACCAATCTGGCAAATTTGAATGTGAAAAAAATGAAATACAAGCCTTGTATTTGACTCTGTAACTTTCCAAAACACCATAAAACCTGTACATGGGTGGTACTGTTATACTTGGGAGACTTCACTGAACACAAACATAAGCGTTTCAAAACAGTAAAACATATTACAACAATAATATCGTCAGTAAAAGTGCCGTTCGTGTGTGAAAAATGCTAAAAACTTCTGACAATATCATCATTGTAATACAATTTATCATTTTGAAACACTAATAATTATGTTTAGCAAAATCTCCAAAGTAAAACAGTACCCCCATGTACAGGTTTTATGGTGTCTTGGAAAGTTACAGATGTTAGAGTTTCCCTTTAAGATGTTAGAGTTTCAGAGATCTTTGCATTTAGTATCATCACAAACCCAACTAGTACTTTCAGAGTAGCACTGGATTCAATGTCTGCACTTGAGCATGCCTGCATACAGCAAATATAGTGCTTGCAATTAAATTCTCTGCACTTTTGCCTGGGTTGTCAGACACGTCAATCAAATTTTAATTAATTAAATCACATAATTATGTTAAAAAATACTTAAATATACACGTAGAATTTTAATATATATACATATATATGTATTTAAATTCTACGTGTATACTTATGTAATCATTTATGTAATTATATATATTTATCTATCTATCTATATATATATATATATATATATATATATATATATATATATACATTTGCGGTTATTTGTATTTTATATATATATATATATACAATGTCATTCTCAGTGTATTTTGTTAAAAATAAATATATATATATATATATATATATATATATTAATAACAAAATATGTACAGTATTACATATGTATATATAATTATTTAATATTATTTAATTTTTTTAAATATTTTATTTACTTATTTTATTTATTATTGTAATTATATGTGTATATATATATATATATATATATATATATATGTGTGTATTATATGTATAATATATGTATATATATATTATATATATGTAACTTCATTCTAAGTGTATCTTAATACCAATATATGTACTTATATTAATATTAAAATACACTGCGTATGACGTTACATATATAAGATATATATATATATATATATATATATATATATATATATATATATATATATATATTGTGACCAAAAGCAAGGCATTGTGCTGGAGGGAATCTATATATCTCCCCAGATTTTGCAAGGTTCCTACTTTGTGTAATTAGCCCCAGGGAAATGTGTTATGTTAAAATGAATATTGCACTTTAAATATGTGTATATTTGGGCACTGGGGTGGAGCACTTGGAGAGTAGGGTGGGCCAGTGCTCCACTCCACATTTTGGAAGTTACTTGGAACCTACAGGTGAGAAGTCCAGTTCCAGAGTTTCAATCCTAATTTACCTCACTGTTAAAGGATTGTTAATTAAAAGTGCTATTAAGTACTCCCCTGCCAAAGTAGGAGAGAGATTGTGTTTGAATTCTGTGAGTGGAAACAGAGAGCTGAAAAACCCTGAAACAGTAAGGTTGTTGTTTATGTTTATGTTGGGAAATGGACAAGCCATCCAACCCAGTTAGCTAATTATTTTGTTTAGTTAGTGCTCAGAAGAGCAAGGATTTTGTTTTATATATTTTGTTACAACCTTTTATACCTTACTGTGCATTTATTTTGGAACTACAATAAAAAGAGCGAGTCCTTTTACCTCATTCAGCGTGTGAAGTGTCTCTAAAGCCTGAAAAGACTGTGTGTAACACCCCAATCCCAGGACAAGGTACCAAGGGAAAGAAGTACTTTTGTCACAATATATATATATATATATATATATATATATATATTATAAATAAATAAATACACATTTAATTTATTTTGACATGTGTTAATTTTTTTTTTTTTTACTTTGCCACCAGCAGGGGGACTGTCTGACAACCCAGGCAGTCCTGTCAGGCATGTGGTGACATTCTGTCATCAAACTAATATGGTGACCAGGGATCATGTGACCAAGCTCTTACAGTGGGATAAGCTTTACCCTTTTGAAATGTTAATTGGTAATTCAATACCTTTACTAGTCAGGAAAGAGATAACCACTTCCCCCTATCTCCATTCCTCTCTGTTCCTTCTTGGCTGTGCTACTGAGCAGTCCTTTAAGCAGACATGGCCTAATTTCTATCATGGTGTACTGTGAGTGGGATCTGGTGATTTTATAAGATGTAGTTGTTATTGTTAGTTATGTTGTTGTTGCTGTTGTTGTTGGTATAGTTAGTTAGATTGTGTGTCATTATTTGTATGTTGTTGTTGTTTTGTCTCTGAATAAATATTTGTTAAAGTAGACGGACCAGAGTTTATATGTGCATGCGGACATAATAATTTATAGAGTTTGGTAATACACCACAAGGCAGTCCTCCCGTAGCGGATCACCGGGAAGGTGAATATCTGGAGGCTCCTGGGGGATTATGCCGTTACGGCGTTAAGGGGTTAAACATTCCGAGTTGATTTTTACAAATGTGTTATTCTTTTTTTAAAAGAACACACTATGCACCCAAACCACTACATCTTAAAGTAGCATTTTGGTGGATAGCTACTGTGTCTTTTTTGGAAAATGTAAAACATTGCCATTTCAACTGTGACAGTTACTAGAGGCACTTCCCTTTAAGATGTTAGAGTTTCAGAGATCTTTACATGTAGTATCATCACAAACCCAACTAGTACTTTCAGAGTAGCACTGGATTCATTGTCTACACTTGAGCATGCCTGCATACAGGAAATAATATTAGAGGTTAAGAGATTATGGGTATGAAAGACAGTTATCTTACTTTCTGACTCTCATACCATAACAAACCATGACATCATGTGTACATGCACAGTGCTATCACCATTGGACAAAAGAATCATACAGTACAATGATTCTCTATTGAGGAATTGTAAGTACATTGAAGCAAGCACCGGGCCGGACTGGGAAGAAAACTCAGCCCAGGCATTTTTTTATTAAAAAAGGGGGAGAGGCCAGATTTGTCATGTTTTGTCATCACCAATCAGATCATGCGCAGAGCTCTGCTGAAGAGCTCTAGCATGAGAAAAAAGACCTGGTATTTGTTCTGCACAGCGCAAAAAATTTAATAACATACTTGCTGTGTTTGCGTGAGGGTGCTATGTGTGTGTGAGGAAGCTGTGAGTGTCAGGGGTGCAGTGTGTGTGTATTTGTGTGTGTGTGAGGGTGCTGTGAGTGTCTGGAGTGCAGTGTGTGTGTGTGTGAGTAAGGGTGCTGTGAGTGTCAGGGATGCAGTATGTGTGTGTGCAAGAGGAGTGCAGTGTGTGTGTGTGATGGTGCTGTATGGGTAAAGGTTCTGTGTGTGAGGGGTGCAGAGTGAGTGATGGGTGCTGTGTTTGAGTGAGGGTGTTATGTGCGTGTGAGGGTGCAGTGTGTGTGTTGGAGAGTGAAGGTGCTGTGAGTGTCAGGGGTGTAGTGTGAGTGGGAAAATGAAGAAAAGCAAGGAGAAATACTTGGTAGTGATAAAAGGATTAGGAATTTAGGATAGAGGGAGCAGTAGGTCTGAATTAATAGGATGATGGGGTAAAGGGAGGAATTGGGTGAGCGTGATAGGAAGATGGGGGGGAAATGAATGAATAGGTGGGAGAAATGAGGTTGATTAGGATGTGTGGGAATGATAGGAAGATGGGGTGAGATGGAAAAATATCTGAGTCAGCGTGATAGAGGATATGGGATGAGAGGAAACAATGGGTGGGAGTGATAAAAAAAGGGAAGAGAGGAAGGTATGGGTTTGGAGTGATATGAGTAAGGGTGATACAAAATTAATAAAAGGAATGGAACATATCGGCTATGAAGAAAGGTTAACAAATTTAAACCTATTTAGTTTAGAAAAACGTCGCCTGAGAGGGGATATGATAACATTATACAAATATATTCAGGGCCAATACAAACCATTGTGTGGAAATCTATTCACAAACCGGACTTTACATAGGACACGAGGCCATGCGTTTAGACTGGAAGAAAGAAGATTTCGTCTAAGGCAAAGGAAAAGTTTTTTTACTGTAAGAACAATCAGGATGTGGAATTCTCTGCCTGAAGAAGTGATTTTATCAGAGTCCATACAGATGTTCAAACGGCTACTAGATGCATACTTGCAAGAACAGAATATTCAAGGATATAATCTTTCAATGTAGGATAATAACTGCTTGATCCAAGTATAAATCTGACTGCCATTCTGGGGTCAAGAAGGAATTTTTTTCCTAGCTTGTTGCAAAATTGTGCTTCAAACTGTGTTTTTTGCCTTCTTTTGGATCAAAACCAAAAAAACAAATGTGAGGTAGGCTGAACTTGATAGACGCAAGTCTCTTTTCAGCTATGTAACTATGTAACTATGTAAGATAGGAGTGAGGAAGAAAAGTGTTGGACTGATGGAAGGAGTGATAAGAAGAGAGACAGAAATGGGGGGAGTGGGAGTGATATATATATCATATATATATATATACATATAGAGAGAGAGAGAGAGAGAGAGAGAGAAAAACTTTGCCTAAAGTTGTGGGAGGGGCATGTGGGACCTACTTAAGGGACTCCCCCCTTACCTGCATTAACCGTAGTGGTCTCACACTCTGCATGCCCCACCTGCCACTCCCTTATCTCTTTTTTACTCTTCTGGAGTGGGCCCACTTTATTTACTGGCCTACCGCATACGTCGGTTTTGGCACACATCAAGCGACTTTGTCTTATATTCAAGTTTCATCAATACACAGTATTCATTAACATTATAATGGTTGTCCCAAACACAAATAGTTGCACAGAAATGCTTTATTACTTCCTAAGCACGTCCTGATGGATGTTAACTTTTGTATGATAGAAGAGATAATGGATACCACACTCGCCATGCTTCCAGGATACTCAGGAACTGAGGATGGGCAGGTCTCACTTCCAAATATAGAAAATAAATATTGATCCAGGCACTCAAGGATAAAAGCCAAAATATCAGCTTTATTTAGAACAAAACAACAGCGATGTTTTGACCCACCAGGTAAACTGCTTACCCATGGCAAAAACTCAGTCTAGGCATCCTCTCAATGTTTAGTACTAGTAGGGTCACCACAGCAAGGGATGTCCATGTCACTGCCTAAGTTGTATTTTGGCAGGCATAAGCATACTTAGGTCACTTAATACAAACCACATAAAAAGGTGAAAAGCACACAGAATGATAATAGTTGCCTCCTGGTTATAGGTTTTTACATTACAGGAGGCAACTATTATTGTGTATGCTTTTTCACCTTTTTTATGTGATTTGTATTATGTTTACTAGGTGTAAGAGTGCTAGACTTGGGGTGATTTGCTGCACTGGATTGTGTTTTTTGAAAGTGCCTTTTACCCATAATTTTAGCTTGGCAACCGGTTGCATATGTTTGTTGGCACCTGGCAAATATGTTTGTTGAAACCTACTCTGTGTTGCTCCACACTCACTAATCCCTGTGTGTGTATCTCCTGACCCTTCTTGTTTGTTTGTCCTAATCTGCCCTTTCAACTTGTCTGTTTCTTAACCAAAAGTCACACACAGTCACACAGATAGGCACACAGTCACACACGCACAGTCATTGTACAGATGCACTATTATTGTTTTTCCATTATACAATGAATCACACTCCTTTTGGGTTGTACAGGTACCAGCCATATAGGTCCCAATATTCGTAGAACTCTGAATCTACAATTAATCTACCCTCTAGATTGACTTCAGATATGGAAATGCAACTGTACTTGTTCTCTTCACAAAACTGATGGAATAAGAGTACTCAGACAAGGAAAAGGCTATTTTTCTTGATTGTCATTTTAATATTGTAACTGACTTATGGGACCTTGACCTCTGGCATGTTATAAAGATATTCTTATGCCTCACAAATTGGAATAGCTGTTATTATATGACTGACTTACTGGCAAGGCTCCGGACTGGATTCAGGACACCCTCATTTCTTTTTACATGGACGGATGAACTATTTATGACCCGGGTTGTTTAAATGACTGACAACTTCTAGATCTACTACAACTAACCTTTGGATTACAAAGTATTTTGTTTAAGTTACCTATTGCTTCTTGCTCACAAACATCACAAAGAAAGTTCATAACTATTGTTTCACCTTTCTCTATGTTTCTTAATTTTGCTCAGTTACACAAAAACGTGTTACGGGGGGCGGGACTTCCGGTGCTGCAGAAAGGATGCATTGTGGGTTAACTCTGCCGCACCAAAACCAAACAAAGCTACAAAAAAGTGTCCCTCTCAGTCCCAGCGACAAGAGTACAACCTAAAGGTGCATGAATGGAAGCAGCATGTAATGGCACAACCCAAGACCTATAAGGGCTCAAGATTTCTTCGGCCGTGGCAAAAAAGAAAAACTGAGCCCTACCCAAGATGGCGACGGTGCGTCCTTGAGACTGTCTGAAGCGCGTTCAGATGTGGAGTCACTAAGCCTGCCAGGGGATGATCCCTCGGTAACAGAAAAGAGGCTGGCAGACTGTCACGTATTCATCCGCACATAAAAATGTGATTAAAGGCATTTACTGTTCTGACCGGAAAAGTTGCGCCGAGCAACCTTACTGTCCTGACAGGAAAAGTTGTACCGAGCAGCAATCAATCCACAGGAGGGTTTGTGCTGAGCAGCAATCATGCAAATAGGAACCTGGTAACTGACTTTGGGGTCAAAGGCTGGTTACAACCAATCAGATCCACAGGCGGGGTATTTAGGCCCAGTTCTCATCTTGCTCAGTGCTCTGTCGTGGTTTCCCTTGAGGTTGTCCGAGAGCGTGTTATTGATTCTGGTTATTCTGGTTATTTCACTTTGGCATTGATTTTGACTTCCCTGTTTTCTGGCATCCCTCACCCCTGGCTTTTCCTTATTGTTGTGTCTCTTTCTGTGTCCCTTGACCTAGGCTATTTCTGACTATTCTTTGATACTTTAGTCTGGCCCTTTTAAGGTCTGGTATACGTTACCTATCAGTCCTCTGGGTTACACAATTCTACGTGCTGGATCATACTGTAATCCTGATACAGACATGCTCCGGAATCTGCATTCATCTCTAAGGGAGGTTTTCAAACTAATTACGGAAGACCTCCGCAAAGACCTTCATGGGCTCGGGGCGGGAACGGAAGCCCTAGTAGATAAAACGGACGAGCTATGTGTAGCTCACACTGAAATGCTCAATAGGATGGCTAAAATGGAGACAGAACACCTCAACTTGGTGGGCAAATTCGCCGACATGGAAGACCGCTTGCGGCGGAATAACATCACGTTGCGAGGGGTACCGGAATATGTCTTCCAAGAAGAACTCCCGCAGCATCTAATGAGTTTGTTCAAATTCCTCCTACTATCAGTGGCAGACGCAGACCTGTTGATTGACAGAACACACAGAGGGCCCAAACCACGTGGCCTGGCTGCAGACATCCCAAGAGACATCATTGTGAGACTCCATTATTTCCATATCAAAGAGGCAATCCCCCAAGCCCATAGGAAAGCACCTGACCTACTGGAGTACCTGAGAGGAATATCCCTGATTATCAATCTCTCTGCCACCACGATGGCCAAGCGGAGAGAATTTGTCAATACAAAAAAAATGCAATGAAACAACAGGATCCCTTACAGATTTTCCACCAAAGCTGCTTATATGGAAGAAATGAACTCTAACGATAGTAAAGAATCCGGACGACTGGATCAAACTAATGATTAAATGGGGCCTTGCAAAGGACTCTACCCCAGAGGGAGCATCAGCTTCACCAAGAAGACTACAACCAGAATGGAACAAGGTCTCCAAGAAGAAGTAATTCATGTTTAACTCTATCACACCAACTAGGAAATGTTTCCAGTACAGGGCTGTTGTGGATGCCACATTTGCTGATCGAACCATGCAGCAACACGAGACAGAAGTAGAGTTATAATTGCACCCTGTTAATGTACTTTCGGTTAACTATTTCATGGTTTGGTCTCTTGCAACCTCTGGCTTGGGGAGGGGTGAATGGCAGGCGGCCCCGGGATGCCCACACACAGAGCGGGTGGGGCGGAAGCAGGCCAATCGAATGGCCCCCCATAAGTCCATTATTCCCCCAAAAATATATATATAAATGATTGGAAATGACCGCACTCCAAGGACTTGTTGATAGTAAAAATAAAATATAAATTTTATTCTATATAATATCGACGTTAAAAAAAAAAAATATATATATATATATATAATATATAAGAAACTTTTATTCTATATCATATCCTGATGAAATCCCATGTATTGGGGCTGAAACGTTGATATTTTTATATGATATAGAATAAAAGTTATATTTTAATTTTACTATCAACAAGTCCTTGGAGTGCAGTCATTTCCAATAATTTTTTTGTATCTTGTGCCTGACCAGCACCGGGCAATTACTCTCTAATCCAGGAGTGCAAGCATCTCGGTTTTTATACAGTCAGAGGGGGAAAGGAAGTGTTGTTACAAATATAAAAAAAATTATATATATATATATATATATATAAATATATATATATATACAAATTTTTAATTACATTATATTATGTAGGTTAAGCTGCGACAGTTGGCCCATGTATGGTGGGACAGAAAGCTATAGGTCATTCCAGTTTCACATATCGTTAGTTGAGAGGGATATGGATCACACTAAATAAGGCAGATGCCGGTCGTTTGTTGGTCCAACTATACCCCCCCAATACCCCCAACACACAAGGTCGATAGCCTACAGGTGAGTTGATAAATAGGTACTCTAATCAAACGTTAGTAAAGACCTAACCAAAATTTAATATGTAGGATGTTTATGTATATAGCTATGTTATAGTTTTCGGTTTAACTTCATTGTATGGGTCAGGAACGGTAAACTGTATGCACATCCACCCAGTCACAGAACTCCCACATCAGGACCACAATGCACCTCCTCATAAGACACGATGATTGGTACTTTTTCAGCTCTAACTCTTAACGTCAATGGGTTGAACTTCCCATACAAACGGAGGCTTGCCTTGGCCTACATAAAAGCAAACTATATCACTATAGCGTGTTTTCAAGAAACACATTTCTGCAACAAAAACCCACCAACATTTTCCTCCATGGAATATCCACAGGTATTTAACGCGCACACGCCCAATAAGACTAGAAGCAATATCCATAGGGATTAGACGTGCGAAAAGATGGGGTAGGCAGGACACTAATTCTTATTGGTACTCTAAATAACATACCGATAACGAATATTTATGTCCCCAATGACAACCAGATACATTTCTTCACCAAGACCCTAGGTAAAGTGAATAGAATCAAAAAAGGCCAATTAATTTTATGTGGGGACTTCAACTGTGTGATGTACATCTCACTTGATCTGCAAAGCAAGACTCAGGTCAGCAGAAGGAACAATAGAATGGGCAGACAATTGACCGAACTGTTAGGAAAGTACGACCTACATGACACTTGGCATACACTTCACAGATAGGAGCCAGGGCAAAGAGGGAATGGTAGAAGGAGATGGACTCCCTCAAACGCAGAGTGGAGGAATTGGAAAAGCTACACAAACAAAACCCAAGAAAAAACTAGGTCACAAGCTTACACAAGCAAGGAACGCATTAAACAGACAGCACTTGCATATTACTGAGAGACATAGGCAAACATTAAAGCACACATACTATTTCCAAGGCAATTAGGAGGGTAAATTACTAACTTCCCAACTGAAAGCCAAATATGCACAAACCAAAATAGCATCCATATACAACAAAGAAGGAACTAGAATATCTAATCCGATGCATATTCTTAAAAATTTGCAAACTAGTTTGAAACACTCTACAATCTAAAAGATTGTGGGGACGTCGTACAGCCTACGAATGACAGTATAGCACAATTTTTATAACACATTGATCTCCCAAGCTTGGCTGACGATAAGGTACAGGCCCTAGACACCTCCTTCACCCCGGAGGAGATCCAAAACACTATCAAATCACTGCCTAAACATAAAGCCCCGGGCCCAGATGGCCTCTCTAACTTATACTACATGACCTTCACAGATATACTGGTGCCTCAAATGACGACTCTGTACAACGAAATAATGACGACAGGCACAATGCCGCCGAAATGTTAGTGGCAAATATCATCACACTTCTGAAAACAGGCAAACCACCAACCAAGTGTGAAAACTTCCGCTTGATTTCGCTACTGAATGCGGATACAAATATATTTAGTTTTTTCAATTGCATAAAACCACTACTGCCCTCACTGGTAGCCAAGAAAAAAGCTGGGCTTGTACCGGGACGTCAGGCAGGGGACAATACCAGACAATTTATGGACGTCATGGAGCTACTATATAGGCGGGGAGAAGCAGGGCTTTTGGTGGCGCTGGATGCCCAAAAAGCTTTTGACCGATTACATTGGGGTTACATGACAGTAGTTCTCTGCAAATTTGGCTTCCCAACCAAATTTATACAAGCTATGCTAGCCAACCCCTCTGCCAAAGTACTAAAAACAGGTTTCCTATCAAAACCCTTCTAACTAATTAACGGCACCCAAAAGGGTTGCCCACTTGTTCCTTAATCTTTATCCTCACAATACAACCATTCAACTACACGACCATATCACAGGGGTAAATACCCAGATAGGTGAACTTGCATTGTTCGCAGACATACTACTCATCCTCACTAACCCACACGTCTCACTGCCCTCCATAATGGACCTCCTACAGACATATGGGTCAGTCTTCTATTACAAATAAAATATTACAAAAACACAAGCATTCACTAGCAACATGACTAAAAAGGACAAAAGTTTCCTTTCATCCCAGTTCAAGATTGATTGGCGGGAAAAAAACCTAACATACCTAGGGATACAACTTGCAGTCAATAGGCATACTTTGATCAAAGAAAACAATTTAAAATTAGATGCCACGTTACAGCAAACACTACATTCCTGGGAGGGAAAGTCGGTCTCATGGCTCGGCCAAGTCAACTCCATTAAAATGGTGGTACTTCCACAAATCCTCTTCCTATTTTGCACCCTACCTTTAGAGCTCCCGAAACCACTACTGAGCAAATTCCAGAAACTGATTAACGCACACATATGGAAGTGCAAACCACCCCAAATAGCTGCCTGAAATCTATACTATCACCTACATGAGGGCCAGTGGCGTACACAAGATTCATGGGGCCCCGGTGCGAAAATTGATCCGTGCCTCCCCCCACCCGCGCGCGCGCTTACAGAAGGCGGGCACCTGGTCACACCTGGTGACCGCGGTGTGCCGCCAGTGCATGCAGATACACTTAAAGGACCACTATAGGAACTCCGATCACTTCAGCTCAATGAAGTGGTCTGGGTGCCAGGTCCCTCTAGTTTTAACCCTGCGGCTGACAACATGGCAGTTTCAGAGAAACTGCTATGTTTCACTGAGGGTTAATCCAGCCTCTAGTAGCGGTCTCACTGACAGCCGCTAAAAGTGCTTTCATGACTCCTCTGGACGTCCATAGGAAAGCTTTCCTATGGACGGTTTGAATGCGCGCATGCGCATTCGGAACTGAGAGGCGGATCGGGACAGAGAGATCCCCAGCACCAAGAAAGCCCGGCCTTGGAAAAAGGTAAGTGCTGAAGGGGTTTTAACTACACACACTCACACTCTCACAAACAGAAGCATACAAACTAGCTAACAGACACACACATTTACTGACAAACACACACTCAGTGACAGACACACATACACACTCACTTACAAAACATACACTCTCACTGACAAACACACACTTACTGACATTCACTCACTAACACACATACACACTCACATATTTTTTTTTTTTATTTAAGCCTCCCTACCTTTTGTCACAGTGGGGGTTCTGGGTCATATTCTGGCTCCGGCATCAGTGCGATGCGTGCCAGGAAGCTGGGCAGAGAGCACTCAGGGAAGAGTGCTCCCTCGTGCTCCCGCCTGACCGCCGGCAAACTGAAGCCACTGCCAGCCTCAGCCCTGAGCTGGCCAGGGGCCCCCCAGGAGAAGAGTCTGGCAAAATGTGGCCACACTGGCGTGCATACCAGGTCGCAGGGCGACCGGGCCCCATGGATGCCCGGGCCCAGTCGCAGCCGCGACCCCTGCAACCCCGGTATGTATGCCACTGATGAGGGCGGACTAGGAGCCCCAGACATATACAGGTATTATATAACAAAGTCACTAGATCAGTTACTCAGTGACTCTGAACAACCTTTGTGGGTATTGTTGGAACATAGTAATAAATAATTCTACAACACCTGTTCCTGACTTTAATGTGGGTCCCAGCACATCTACACCCTCCTAACATAAACCCTTTCCAAACTACCAAACAAACTTGTAGTATATGGCACAAATGGGAGGAGAGACTCCTGAAACCAAACCACCTAACTTTCTGTGCCCCGATACAATGCTTACAATATTACACGCCTGATATCTCACTTAACATCTGGGCACAATTGGGGATAGAGAGAGTGGCAGATATATATCATGACTCGAGATTGATGCCTTTCCCAGACATACAAAGTAAATACAACTTGCCACTGAGAGAAATCTTCACATATCTGAGGATCAAACATATAGTGTCTCAATTCCCTAGTGACACCTCAGAGTTACGGTCAGCAGTGGGCTTTGACAAATTATGTAAAGGAGCAGGCAAGGGCATAAAACCCTGGTGCTATGTTATAGGGCAATCCAGGACAATATAAAACTGGTAAAGTTCCCTTGCATGGTTAATTGGGAAGATGAATTAAACACACAAGTAAAGGAAAATCAATGGCAAACAGGCAAAGCGTTGCCTTGACCACCTAGAAGCATCTTACAAAGTCTGGATGAAGTGGTATCTGACTGCATATATGTTAGCCCACATGTTTGCAAATGCCTCTTCTAAGTGTTGAAGGTGTGAGAACCAAGTTGGGACCATGGGGCACGTGTTTTGGCACTGTAACATACTTAAACGATGCTGGGAGTCAGTACAGTCCTTAATACATAGCCTGGCAGGTGTCTCCTTGCCAATGCAAGCTGAAATATACACGTTACACATGTTGCCCAACAACTTAACTAAACTTGAGAGGTAAAGCATTATCCAGGTACTTATAGGTACTGTCAACTGTATCAAAAGTGCTTTCGTGACTCCTCAAAACACAAATAAAAACTATTCATGGAAAAAAAAGATTTGTTACAGGGGCTTTCTGTGTTTCTTGTACTTATCCTAACTCCTTTTCTAGAGCGGCAATGTTTACAATGCGCCATCTGTACTGTGGAGGAGACCATAATGTTCGCTTGATACTTGTGAGTTTTTGACTATGTAGAAATGTGAACTACCAACTAAAATGTACTCCGGATGGAACTATAGTTGTCAGATGGTAAAGAGGAAAATGGAAATGCATAATGGTGGCATATCAACTATGGACTTTAAATATTCTTTGAACATTTTGTATTTGAGTTTTTTTTTATTTTGTGTGTGCTTTGTGGATTTATATATATATATATATGAGATATTTGTACAATAATTTATTTATGGAGACATTCTTTGCATGGTTTTTGTATCATGATCGTGAGGAGCATTGACTAGCTTTGCATGCCCCGTCGAGCTAAGATAATTTTTATTCATATGCATTATGGCTGTTCTGACCAATACATTATACATGGTCTCTAATGTTAATCTTCTAATCTTCTATATAATAATTATGTCTTTATAAATATTAACTAGATAGCACTTATGTATGGGCTTATTTCATATGTAAGAAGTATATTTATTTTCCGCTCTCTTTTGTATGCCTATCATATTTTTTCTTTTTATTCTGCAATTTGAGGGTTGTTTGACACTGCATTTTGAATTATTTTTCATTGTCTATGCTATTATGGCCTCCGACCGGTAGGGTACTCCTTATTGTTTTTCCGATGGGCTAGTGTATACTTGGAATGCATGATGCATTCCAAGTGACGTCTTGCGCATGTACGCTACACATATAATGCCATTATTCCATTTCCATGTATTGGAACGCATGCTGTGTTCCAGACCCTCATTGTTTTACCTTTAGCAAGCAGTCATTTGAACGATCAGGATAGGTGAGTAAATCTTATACCTTTCCGTTATCGGTATCCAGAATATTGATCTGCTTCAATGATTCAGGTACTACTATTGATATCTCAGCATGAGTTTGGGGATAGGGGGAGTTTTAATTTGCTTTTGATGGGTCAGGCATTATGGGATTACTATTTGCCTTACTTTCTGTATGAGTCACTACCTCTTACAACAGATTATGTCAGGTTCAATTTTCCTTGTAGATATATTTTGTTTAATTTATATACATTTTTTTGTTTTTTCTGCTACTGATCATCAAATACAAGTGTTTTTCTGACTGATTTATTTTTTTTTTCTTTGGTTTCCTTGGCAGCCATAATCAAGTGTTCCTTATAGTTTATATTAGTTGGGTATATAAGGGTGAGTTCCACTCTTTTATAACAGGCTCCCTTGATAAAGGCATCTCTTTTGCCGAAACGGTGGGGGCTTGCTGATTAACTTTTTGTCCCTCTTCTCACTTAATCTTGTATGCATTTGTTGTTCTTTATTATTATTTTTTTGTGATGGGTTGTTAATATTTGATATCTCCATCAATTTAAGATTACATTGATATTTAAGTATTTGTTTACTACATATCCCATTTGAATATTATCATAGAGCCTCTGATAAGGTTCTGCATATTCTCAGTATGTGAGTCATGCTCTGATTGATTCTTTTTTGCATTGTGAGATACTTATATTTTTTTTGTACCTATCTAATAATAAACTTCTTTCATATTATTGGTTGTGCTCCTTGATTGGATATTTTCTGCATTCTTATTTGGTCCTCTGGGAATAGGACCTTATATAAGCACCCAGACTTAAAATAATTTGTCATTATTTTCTTATTAAATTTTGATTGAGTGTGCCTACCTTCTTTTAATTATAACTATATTCAACACTTTAATGCCCTTGCATATTGTCAATAGAATAACATGACCTTATCACTAATAGTTTGTTATGATTCAACAAATATTATTATTATTATTAGTAGTAGTAGTAGTAGTAGTGATACTATTAAAACAAATATTTATTGAACACACTTGCATGAATACATTATTCGGTTTTATATTCTTTGTGGAAGTTATTATTGTACACCTTTAAATCCTGCATTATGAAGACGCATTGCACTGCCAGATAAATGATAAAGGAGCGTATTAAGGTACATCAATAAAGATATAATTATGTTCTGTGAAAGGTTTTTTTCTATTGCATTACAGACAAAGCACAAAGACTGCCATGATTGTATACAGTCAAAGGAATCAACAAAGACAGAAATTACCTTTATTACCTCCAATGTGAGCAGTTATGGAAATTCACTTTTGACAGTTTTAAGTTATAAGCATTTCGTTTTCATAGCTGACATTTTATCCTCTCTTAATGTGCTGCATACATCTGGGAAGCTGTGCCATTTACTATGATTATTATTTTTTCATTAGAACAAAAGATGTAAAAAAAAATGTTTTATCTGAAATTCTAACTTACTGATAGACTATTGTACACTGTAAGTAGCGATGCTCATTTCAGTAATCGTGCTTAGAGTGAAAAGGCCCAGGGAGAGAGTGGAAGGGCTAAGGGTATATATCAGAGCATATCAGTATGCTGAGAATATAGATACTTTATTTTGGCAACCTTTTGTATTTTTGCAACATGATGCCCACTTAATGAGTATTTCTATTTCAAACTGCTAGCAGAAGTAAACTTGTTTCGGAGTTCTTCAGTAGGTGAAAAAACTTCAAATGACTAAGAAGTGTAGACCACCGAGAGTGCAGTGTATAATAAATCAATACAAAAAGGCGAAAGGACTCCTCTCAATCCTCAAATACAATGGGTAAAAAAATAAGATATACCTAATAACACAAAACAAAGAAAAAAAACTCATAGGGCAATAGCGTTAAAATATCTAAATTATCCAGAATTCAAGGTTACACTCACAGAGTTCAGAATAATTCAGGCTACTCAACAATGTGTACATTCCCGCTGGTTCAACAATGTTCCAATGTTAGATGGTTCATGTGAAAATAGAATTAAAGGACATAGTGCAACACTGTTGTAAAATTGAAAACACGCTTTAATGGTTACACTTACAAAGAATGAGTAGATAAAAGGCTCATGAGTATAATCCTGTAGTCCCCTTGATGGTATAAAATGCAGGAGTCCTCACAGGTTCTGTGAACAGGAAATAAACAGCATATTCTTTTGGGCCGAAAAACTGGACCTGTCTGCCTCTCCAGTTCTCTGCTCAGGTCGATGTGTTTTGTCTTAGGGGACTTCTTCAGCTCCCGAATGTTAAAATTTTAAAATTCAACTCTGCTGCAATCTCATCTGAAGAGCTACCGCACTACATTCAGAGACTGCTGGCAACTGCATGCAACTATTTTGTCTCATAATGTCTCCAAGAAAATGGTAATTGATAGAGTCTACCGCATGACCGACTCAATCCTCACATGCTATTATCCAGGACTTTATTCTCTGCTCTTTGACTTCCCACAACAAAAGTAAAACCATTATTGCCTTGAGAGGCAAAACACCTCTGAATTTTTAGGACTCATATTTATCTTTTTTTCAAGATCTCACAAGGGCCACTCGTTCCTCGGGCCTGTTACTTCTCAAATAAGAACGGCGGGTGTGGCCTACAAATGGAGGGCACCCAGATCCTTGGTGGTAACCCACAATGGAACTACTCATATGCTCACTTAGTTGGTGGGAGCCTTTCCTGAGACAGTGGGACTTGTAGACCAGAATAATCATTAATTGTTGAATTCTGATTTGCAGCTCTGACTTTTATATCTGTTTTACTAAATTTTTAATGAACATGTTTCTGTTTCTGTTTTTACTTTTAGAGGTTGCTGGCTTCAAGGCAGGTTGAATTTAATCCATTTGGTCATTGGGTACCCTAGACCCGACCATAGTTGAATGACAACTGGTTAGACTTTCTTCCCCCCTCACTGTGAAGCCCCCTTGGTTTGTGGTGACCAATAATAAGGAAAAACTCCTCATCTCTTGTCTTAGGATGTGCTGCTATCTTCAAACACTTTTTATGAATAGGCTTAATAGACATTAACTATCTTGCCTCTTCCCATTCTGCATCCCACATACCAGGTTTAACTCAGCATGTATCTACAATTATACATATGCTGCTACATCTCTGTCTTCCTGAGTTCGTTCCATGAGCATTTTTAATATCCCACTCTTAGGGACTCTTGAGAGTATAATATTCCTCTTTAAAACTTCCCTAGATGTTTGCCTCTCAGTTAAACATAGTTTTGAGATAACCTGTATTATACTAGAAATATTGCAATATTTTTACCATTTGCAATATAAATCTTCACCTTAATCTTTTGACGGCTTGTCAACTGTCGAATATGTTTATGAGATGCACGGCAAAATATATATATATATATATTTATTTTAATGACTCCTGCTGCAGCTGCTCCCATTTCGTCAATCAATCATAATTAAAAAAAAAAAAGTTATTTCTATTTATATAATAGCAAATTGACAAGTTGCATAGCCATTTTGCTAGGTAAAATGTAGCCATATTTGCTTTTTCCTGATTATTTGGCATGTCTGCATGTTCCCCCTAATATTTTTTTTTCTTGAGCGATGTACGGTCAAGTGGAACTGCCATATTGACTAGATTTTGACCACTCTCAAAAATATAATTAATAAATAGAAAAATATAACTATTATGTAATTCTTAAACTATTCTATAACCATTTAGGATGAAAATACATTATAAGCACTTTTTGATACAAAGCTGTAATAATAACTGTCTTGAGATAGTCCAGTCAAATTCTGTTTCTGGACTGAATTGATAAAATAATGCTGCGCTCAGTTTGAAAGATTCTTGTGAGTACAAATAATCATCTTAACATTTGATTGGAAAATAAATGTTGAACGTTCTATGGTCTCTATGTAGAGAACATCATCAATATCTGCCCTGCATGTTTTATCAAATGTAAACACCCATAAGGTCACCAGAAGCGCTGAGAACTCGTTGTTACAACATCCTTGTGAAGATAAAGTTGTATAATGAACTTATAAACAGACACAAGCCAAATGGCATATATATAAAATTAGGACAAGTAAAATATATCTAAAATGGAAACATATATATTTAAAAAAATAAAGTGTTAAAAAGTGTAATTACAGAACATTGCAATTTGTAATGGATAGTAGCTCACTACCTACTGAAAGCACAGATAGCATGGTAACACCATTCATTATTTTTTTTCAACTTATATTAGTTATGTTTTTATTTTCTGTCTCTTCTTCACCACAACTGGCTACAAGAGTCACATATGTTAAATGCTGTCAATTGTCACCCATTTTTAGTTCAATTGTCACCCATTTTTAGTTCCCCTAGAGCATTTCAGCTTGAAGTATGCCACCCTTATTCCAATTGAAACAAGTGGTGATTTTAACAGAAATCATCACTTTTATGAAGTGATTTAAGAATGCTCCATCGCAGTCAATGTGCAAATATATGAAACCACCAAAAAGTGCAGTATAAATGAATTTTTTTTAATATATAGATATAACCCTTTTTTTAATGCTCAGGTATAACAAGAGGTCCTCTTATCCTCAAATAATGTAAACAAAACAACAGAGATATAACTAAACCAAGCACACACAAAAAATATCTCATAGAATAATAATAATGTAAAAATACTGCAATTTTTCAAGGTTGCACTCACATGATTTCAGATATAAGCAGGCACAACACATAAAATGTAGACTGCAGGTTTCTGGTATTCTGTATTTTCTTGGAAATCAGATTACTTTTGTGAAAATAAAAATAAAACATATAGTGCAACATTGTAAGCAAAAGTAAAAATGACACTTTATTGGTTACACTCACAAGATTAAAATGGAAAAGTCACCCATCAATGAAATTCTGCAGCCTCCAGCATTCATGTCCACCAGCAGGTTTATCCAACGGATGGGAGTGGTGCTTACAGATACATGATACACAAATATAAATAAATAAAATGTAACAATAAATAACATTTTAAAAACAGCCCAACATGTTTCATCTTTAGAACTAAGACTTCCTCAGGGGGTTTATTTATGGGCTATTAAAGCAATAAATACTTTTCAATGTTGTCTAAAGTCACAATGTGCAAGTCATTAAATAAGTCCATAAGCCAGGTGGTGGATTACCTTCAGCCAATCACGATCTCCTATCCCACCTGAGCTCAGTCTTTCCGGATCTTTGTATTCCGTTTTTGGAGTTACATTTGTTGAGTGGAACACATATGCGTTCCAATGACGTCATCTTCTGATTCCAAGAAATATATTCCACTTACGTCTAAATCATATCATCGGCAAAAGCTGCGGCAAGCGTCCTTGCGTTTCATATGTCCTTCGGGAAAACGGCGAGTTTATAAAGTCTCAAAAATGTCCCGCATATAAGAAAATAAAATTTATAAATGAAAAAAGAGACATGCCATTAAAAATTAGACTAAAAATTTAAAAAATCTTAAAAATATACTTAAGAAATATATTCCAACTAACTTTATATATATTTGTCTATGAGACATAACATAGTGAACAAAAAGGAAAGTATCGTAAATCAGAGGTATAGATACAATGTGGAGCCAAGGTAGGAGAGAGTATAAAACAAAAAGATAAAAAAAGTAATACGAATGGTAATGAAAAAAATAATAATAATCCTCACAAAAAAAAACTTATTAAACAAAATCCATATTCAACCCAAAGGGCTGAAGTGTGCTTAAATGATGAATCCAAAACCCCTCTCTTTTCCTTAGCTTCACCATTATTTCCCCCCCTCTTTCATCAACAGACACTTGTTCCAGAATAACGAAAGAGAGATTATTAAATTTAAAAGCAGAACACTTGTTGCAATGGTTGGGAACAGAGTGTGTGGTCACTTTTTTCCTAATGTTGTTCATATATTCTAAAAAGCAATTTTTCGCTTTCCTCCCTGTTCTTCCAACGTATTGCATACCGCATCCACATGTGAGCATATATATACGACATGTGTTGAAGAGCAGGTAACACAATTTCTGATTTTAAATCTTTCCCCTGTAATGGTGCTGGAAAAAGTGTGCATGCTTGCTGGTAGAAAATGACAAGCCTTGCACTTTCCACACATATAAAAACCCTCTCTTTTTCAATCTTGAATTGATTTTTGAATTCTAAAAGTGCTCGGTGCCGAATGATTCATATTTTTTCTTTTTTAAAATATTAAATTGGGACTAACTGGTAATTCTGACCCCAAAAATTTATCTTGTTGCAACAATGGCCAATGTTACTTAAAAATATGATTAATAGAAGAAAATGTTGAAATAAAATGTGTATTAAACAAGTATTCAAAGTGACTATTTTTACCTTTATTCTGTCTAGGTTTGATTGATATTCCCTACCCTCTCTACTTCTTTTTCCAGAAAGTCTCTCTCATATCCTTTTTCTAAAAATTGATTAGTAAAGAGTTGAGCTTGTTCATAATACTTTATGCTATCAGTGCAATTTATTCTTAACCTTGTGTACTGACTTTTGGGTACTCCTGAGAGCCATCTTGGGTGGGGACCCCTGTTAGCTCCTATAAAGCTGTAGGTGTCAGTCTGTTTAAAAAAGGTATTGTATTAATATTAAGATTTTCAATATAAATCATGATACAATTTTTTTTAGGTATTGTATTAATATTAAGATTTTCTATATAAATCATGAGATCTAAAAAGTCAATCTGATTTTTATCAAAAGAAGGGGTAAAAATAAGCGATAAACCATTATATTGATATAACGGAAGAAGTCTTCTGGAGTTGATTTTGATCAATTCCAAATAAGAATGTAATCAATGTATCTCCACCATAACACCAAGTTTTCCCCATATGGATTATTATCCCATATTGGCCCAGTTATCCATAAAAATATTGATATAACTTGGGGCAAACTTGGTGCCCATGGTAATACCCTTGACTTGAAGAAAATATTCTTCATTAAACATAAAAATATTATGTGTCAATATAAATGTTATAGATTTCAACAAACACTTGCAAAAAGTGGAATCTAAAATGGTATCTATTTTGAAATTGTTCTCAACTGCTTCTAGACCAATAGCATAAATAATCACCGTATAAAGTGAACTAACATCTAATGTAGCCCACGTATAATTTTTTTGCCATTCGATACAATCCAATTCTTGTAGTAAATGTTTAGTATCTTTAAGGTAGGACCTAGCTCCTTGTGCATATTTCTGTAAGTGCTAATCTATAAACTGTGAGAATTTAGATGTTAAAGAATCTCTCCCACTAATAATCATTCTACCTGGTGTGTTCCTTTTAGATTTATGTATCTTTCGCAGAAAATAATAGGTTGACACTCTTGGAAAGTCTTGATATAAAAATGATAGATGTCTTTGTCAATAATCTCTTTGGTTTCAGCTTCTTTTTTTTTTTTTTTTAAAAAGGCATGGTTCAGCATTATAGTCTTTATTTTGATTATATTGTAGTTTTTTATAGGCGCCGGTATCATTCAGCAGTCTATATGCTTCTTACAAACAGTATCTAGTAGACATCACTACTATGCCACTGCCTTTATCGGCTTTTTTAATGACAATATCTCTCCTCTCTTTTAGTTGTTTTAAAATTTGTGATTCCTTCCTCTTCATATTGTTACAATATTCACGCTTTGTTGTCAATTTTTCAAAATCTTTCAATACCATTTTATGAAAATCTTCAATTTGGCTACCTTTTTCTTGTGGGCAGAAAGTTGATCTTGGTTTAAACTTTTTAATAGAATTCTGTTCTGCTTCTTTATTTAAAATGATTTTAATTTCTATAGAACTCTCGTACTTTCTCTTAATAAAAAATCTCTTTAGACTAATTTCCTGGTAAATGTTTGTATGTCTTTAAAAAGTTGAAATTGGTCAGGTGGATGATTAGGGGTAAATTTAAGACCATACAATTTAAAATCATACATTCGTCTTTGATTAATAGGACATCAGAAATATAAAAAAATCATAAAAACTCTTTTTTAGGACTATTTAACATATCTTTCCCCTCTCTGTACATACTCTCCCCTTTTTTTGTTGGGGTATTCTGTTCACTGAGTGGGGCAAATCGATTTGAGAGGGTAATTTTGGAAATTTTGGGGAAAAATATTGATTGATTTGTTGATATTTTTTGGGGAAAATATTGATTTGATTAGAGAGGGGGCGAGACCAAAAAATAAAAAGGAAACAAATCAATTAATATTTTTCCCCCAAAATTTTGCTTTTATAGCCCGCAAATATTATTTGATATTTAACTCTTTGCTCTGAGGAACTCTTAATTCTAAAGACATAAAGCATAGGGCTGTTTTTTATTTTATTTATTTATAGTTACATTTTGTTTATTGATATTTGTGTATCTTGTAACTGTAGGCACCTCTCCCATCCATTAGATAGACCTGCTGGTGGAGATGAATGCTGGAGGCTGCAGAATTTGATTGATGGGCGACTTTTTCATTTCAATCTTGTGAGTGTAACCAATAAAGTGTCATTGTTACTTTTACTTACAATGTTGCAGTGTATGTTTTAATTTTCTTTTCACATGAGTCATCTGATTTCCAAGAAAATACAGAATACCAGAAACCTACATTTTATGTGGTGTGCCTGCTTATATCTGAAATCCTATGAGTGCAACCTTGAAAAATTGCGGTCTTCCAGTATTTTTACGTTATCATTCTATGAGATTTTCTTTTTTTTGTGTGTGTGTTTGTTTGGTTTAGGTATATCTCCATGGTAGTCAAGCTGGCAGGCAGGAGAGCTTTCTGATTTACACCACTTCATTCAAGCAGAAGTGGTACCTTAAATTGGGAATATATAAAGAATTCAAATGGTGATTGCTGCTATTGCCACACATTTGCAACATTTGTCCAGACAGTAAAAGAGACTGGCATCACTAACAATAACCCAGTGGTGGAGCAGAGCAGTAGCAAGAGATGACTAGCCACTGAAAAAAAGGTAAATACACATTATTTTGTTTTACTTATGGGCAGGAACCCTGATATTTCGAAGTTAAAAAAATTGCAAAATTGATAGAAAGTTTTTTGTTTTTTTTAATGTTGAAGTGTCCTTTAAAATTCAGACCTCATTAACTACATATTAGGAACCAGGTGATAGCATCTGGTTCCAAAATATAACATATAAAAATGCCTAAATAGACTAAAACTGGATGAGGATTGATGTCTGTGAGCTGTCTTGCCATTAGTTTATCCCAGCTTATTTTTGAAATGCTGGAATTGAAATGTTAGTGAATAAATCTGTAAGAGTTGTTTATGTACCTATATGCACTGCCATAGCCGGAAACCAGCTTTTTTTCTTTAACTGTGAAAACTACACTGAACATAATTAGAAATGTAACACTTTTGTTTTTGCCCCCATTTTTCATGAGCTGAACTCAAAGATCTAAGACTTTGTCTATGTACACAACAGGCATATTTCTCTCAAATATTGTTCACAAATCTGTGTTAGTGAGCACTTCTCCTTTGCCGAGAACTTCCGCACCTAAGAACCTTCAGGGGACAGGTCTTAGGTGTGATGGATACGTCGTCTGGAAATAACCAAAATAGATTTATCCTCGATATTATGGCCCTTTGTAACAAGAAGAAGTTTTCATGCAAAGCCCTGATGGAATCAGGTGCGGCAGGAAACTTCATTGACATACAGTTTGTTAAAAAATATTTAATACCTATCAAGGAGAGATCATCACCTCTGGCCATTGAGGCTATTAACGGGAGACCTCTCTCTCAACCCTTGATTACCCACGAAACCTTGGCTATTAGGAGCTTTACACAAGGAAGACATAACATTCCAGACAATTGCTTCTTCTTCTTGTCCCATCATATTAGGATTTCCTTGGCTCATTAAGCATAATCCTCATATTGACTGGGCAAAAGGGGAAATACTGGAGTGGGGTAAAGATTGTACAGAGAGATGTGTGTTACCCATTACCAAAAGAGTGGGCATCGCTACTTTACCCACTACTACGCCTCAGGCCTTCGAAGTTCCCATGCAATACTGGGAGGTTAAGGAGGTATTCAGTAAGAGTCAGACCGATATTCTACCACCTCACAGATCTTATGACTGCTCCATAAATCTGCTACCCGGTGCTATGCCTCCCAAGGGATCAGTATATGCCTCATCTTCACAGGAGAGTAGAATCATGGATGAATATATCAAAGATTCTTTAAGTAAGGGCCACATACATAAATCATCCTCACCTGTTGGTGCAGGAGTTTTTTTTTGTATCTAAAAAAGATGGAGAATTATGCCCATGCATTGATTACAGGGCATTAAACAAGATCACCATAAAGAATGCCTAGCCTATTCCCCTCATCTCTGAATTGTTTGACAGACTCCAGGGTGCTAAAGTCTTTACTAAACTTGACCTCATGAGTGCATACAATTTGGTAAGGATTAAGGAAGATCATGAGTGGAAAACAGCATTTAACACTAAAAGTGGGCATTATGAGTACCTTGTCATGCCTTTCGGGTTATGCAATGCTCTGGCCATGTTTCAGGACTTTATTAATGATGTATTCAGAGGTTATATTTATTAATTTGTTCTAGTATACCTGGATGATATCCTTATTTATTCCCCTGACCTCCAGACTCACCACAAACATGTTAAACAAGTGCTGCAGACCTTGCTTGAAAATAAACTTTATTGCAAACTTGAGAAATGCATTTTTGACCAGACTGCGGTACAGTTTTTGGGGTATAATATTTCTGCTTCTGGTTTTCATATGAATCCTCATAAACTAAAGGCTGTTTTACATTGGTCATTGCCTAATGGATTTAAAGCCATTCAAAGGTTTATAGGGTTTGCTAATTATTACAGGAGATTTATCAAAGGGTTCTCTTCTGTGATCACCAATATGACATGTAGGGGGGCTAATTGTATGACATGGTCTAAGGAAGCTAGAGAAGCTTTTGAACTTCTTAAAACATTGTTTGCTTCGGCTGACATTTTGGTACATCCTGACACTAGCAAAACCTTCATACTGGAGGTTGATGCCACCACAACTAGGGTAGGAGCTGTTCTTTCTCAGAGGGAGAGTTATGATACCCCTTTACATCCATGTGGGTACTTCTCTAGAAAGTGGTCTCCAACAGAGCGTAATTATGATATGACAGGTAACAGAGAATTGTTGGACATTATACTAGCGCTTAAAGAATGGTGACATCTTTTAGAGGGTTCTGAGGACCCCCTTTTGATTATAACTGACCACAAAAATTTGGCATATATCGGTGATGCTAAATGACTGTCTTCTACACAGACTAGATTTTCTCTGTTCTTATCTCATTTTAATATTTTTATTATAAATTACAGACCTGGTCCCAAAAACTTTAAAGCTGACGCCTTATCTTGACAGTTTGATGTTGAACCAGAACAAGAACAGGAGACATCCCTTATTGTTCCACCTGAGTGTATTCTTGCCTCCACTGTTCTTATTATCACCTCTGCTTGGTGCCATCTTAGAAGCTCAATCCCAGGCACCTTGCAATAAACCTCCAGATAAATTGTTTGTTCCATTGATCGAAACGTAGAAGGCAATAAGGGTATTCCACAACAATGTAACTGATGGACATCCTGGCATTAATAAATCCACATCTGCTATCCTGAGATCATTTTGGTGGGATTCACTCAGGAAAGATGTCAAGGAATATGTACAGGCCTGTTCAGTGTGTGCAGTTTCTAAGGTTCCTCATTAACTTCCTTGTGGATCACTACATCCGCTTCCTGTACCTAGTATTCCCTGGTTTTATTTATCCATGGATTTAATTGTGGAACTTCCTAGTTCTAATGGTCATACCACCATCCTTATGGTGGTTGACCACTTTTCCAAGATGGCTCATTTTGTTCCGCTCAAAAAAATTGCCATCCTCACAAGCCCTGGTTCTTATTTTTATATGAGAAATTGTCAGACTACATGGCATTCCTCAAAATATTGTGTCTGACAGTGGTTCTCAGTTTGTTGTCTCAATTTTGGAGGGCTTTCAATAAACAGTTTGGCATTGAATTGTCATTTTTTTCTGCTTACCACCCCCAAACCAATGGCACAGCTGAGAGGGCTAACCAGTCTTTGGAATTGTATTTGCGTTGTTTTGTGAATGGCACACAAGATAACTGGTCCGAATTATTGCCCTGGGCCGAGTTTGCCAGGAACAATGCTACCCATAACTCTTCCGGACATAGTCCATTCTTTGTTAATAATGGTCATCATCCTACTGTTCTACCGGTTCTTTTCTCTGACACAGCTATCCCTGCTCTGGATGATCAACTCACTTCTATTCGTGAAACTTGGACCAAAGTTCACTCCGCTCAAATTTCATGCTGATAAACGGCGGAGTGCCAACCCTGTTTACCAAGTGGGTGAGAGGGTGTGGTTATCATCGTGCAACGTCAAACTGAAAGTTCCTAGCATGAAGTTTGCCCCCCAGATTCCTTGGTCCATTTCGTATCATTCAGAGAATTAATCCTGTTTTCTATTCTCTGGCACTTCCTGCCTCCTTACGTATTCCGAATACATTTCATGTTTCTTTGCACAAACCACTTATTTGCAATGGATATACTGTCCCAAGTGTTCCTCCTCCTCCATTGGTTGATTCTGGACAGGAGGAGTATGAAGTCTCCTCCATAATTGATTCCAGGTTTTCTCGTGGTTTTTTACAGTATTTAGTTGATTGTTAATAACGGTAATCATCCTACTGTTCCACCGTCTCTTTTCTCTGACCGGGCCTGTCGAGTGTTCTTGGGTTTCAGCTTCTGACATTCATGCTGGCCGCAAGATTAATTCTTTCCTAGCCAAATTTCCTCTCAAACCTGGTCCTGCCTGCCCGGTGGGCGGTCTTCAGGTGGGGGTAATGTAACATATTCATCCTAACCTTGCGGTATCTGCAGTAATTGCCTCCCTGACAATAACGGAAGTGCTGCTCAGCGGCCATGCGTCAGTATACCTGACTCCTGAGACATGTTGGCGGATGCCGGCCTCTGCGGATCCATGCCAATTTATAGCCCCATGTCCGCCCACTGCGGTGACGATGTCGGCGTGCGTGTGACATCACGCGGGAGACGCGCACGCAAGTTCTGGGATCAAAAGCCGATTTCAGCCAAACAGATCTGTAAGAGGCTTATTTAAATGCATTTTTACTTCTCTGGCCTGGTTTCCCTTAGTAGGTTATCTGAGAGAGTGTTCCTGAACATTTATTTCTGTTTTTTGACTTTGGCTTCATTTTGACTTCCCTGTATTCTGGTATCCCTGACTTTTGGCTTTCCTCATCATTGTGTCTCCTTCTGGACCTTGGCAAGTTTACTGACTATTCTCGGATATGTTAAGTCCGGCCATTCTAAGGCCCTTTAGTCTCAGCTTTCACACAGTTCTGCGTGCTGGATCAACTAGTATCCTGACAGCATGTTGGTCAGTGTTGTGATGGCCACAACTGGACATTGGAGGACTTGGAGGTGCACAGAGGCACGCAATGCCATGTCACATTCTGATGTGACATTGATGTGCTCCACCTTCAAAGGGTTTCAAGGAGTAGAGGGAGGATCCACTTTGGCACAGGGTGCAGATGGCACCATTGGGGGTATACCAGAGACTGGACTCTGGAGTTGCATACTGGCAGCGGCAATGTGAGTGGAATCTGACAGGGGTCAGGGTTTAGTAGAGGGGACTGGGATTTAGTATAGAGAGGGGGACTGGGGTTTAGTAGAGGAGAGTGCTGGGCTTTAGAAGAGGGGGATGCTGTTTTTATTTATATACACTGTATGTTTCAAAAGTTTCTATGAAAATTTAAGATTTGGGTTTTTTTGCAGCCCAAGCAAAAAAGAAAAAGAGAATGAAGTGTGCTACACACAGGATATAGGACAATGGAAGTTAGTGAATATATTTTATATTTTAAATTTTAAAACTTAACTTTTATTAGACTCAATAAAAGAACATTCCCTAAAATAACTTATCGAAACAGCTCTCAGAATGAGAGAAAGATACAGAATATAAAAAAGTGAAGGAGGTTTATCACCTAAACATAGTATCTAAGAAACAGCAATAGCTAGTAGCCAGTAGAGCCAAAAGTATATATACAGGTCATGTCAAACTAACTTGATTGCGTTCTATGAAGAAGTAAGTAGAAGTATAGATCAGGGTGTTTCAGTGGATGTGATCTATTTGCATGCCAAGGCATTTGATACAGTTCCACACAATAGATTAGTGTTCAAACTCAAAGAAATTGGTCTAGATGAAAATGCTTGTTCTTGGGTAGAACATTGGCTTAAAAACAGAGTACAACGAGTTGTCATTAATGGTACATTTTCAAACTGGACACAGGTGGCAAGTGGTGTCCCTCAGGGGTCTGTTCTGGGACCCCTTCTATTTAACATGTTTATAAATGATCTTGAAGATAGCATTGAAAGTCATGTTTCAGTGTTTGCAGACGACACATTGTAAAATAATACAATGTGAGCAAGATATTACTTTGCTGCAGAGGGATTTGGATAGACTGGGGGACTGGGCACTCAAATGCCAGATGAAATTTAATATTGAAAAATGCAAAGTTATACTCTTAGGCGTAAAGAATAAACAAGCAACGTATACCCTTAATGGAAGCGAATTAGGGATAACAACACACGAAAAAGACTTGGGAATTGTTATAGACAACAAACTATGCAACAATGTGCAATGTCAATCAGCAGTGGCCAAGGCCAGTAAGGTATTGTCATGGATGAAAAAGGGCATTCATTCTCGGGACGAGAATATCATTTTGCCTCTTTATAAATCACTGGTTAGACTACATATTGAATATGCTGTGCAATTTTGGGCACCTGTTCTAAAGAAGGATATTATGGCACTAGAAAAAGTGCAGAGGCGGGCTACAAAATTAATAAAAGGAATGGAACATATCAGCTATGAAGAAAGGTTAACAAATTTAAACCTATTTAGTTTAGAAAAACATCACCTGAGAGGGGATATGATAACATTATACAAATATATCTGGGGCCAATACAAACCATTGTGTGGAAAACTATTCACAAACCAGACTTTACATAGGAAGGTAATGCATTTAGACTGGAAGAAAGAAGATTTCGTCTAAGGCAAAGGAAAAGTTTTTTTACTGTAAGTAAATAAGGATGTGGAATTCTCTGCCTGAAGAAGTGGTTTTATCAGAGTCCATACAGATGTTCAAACAGCTACTAGATGCATACTTGCAAAAACAGAATATTCAAGGATACAATCTTTAAATGTAGGATAATAACTGCTTGATCCAAGGATAAATCTGACTGCCATTCTGGGGTCAAGAAGGAATTGTTTTCCTAGCTTGTTGCAAAATTGGAAGTGCTTCAAACTGGGTTTTGTTGTCTTCTTTTGGATCAACAGCAAAAAACAAATGTGAGGAAGGCAGAACTTGATGAACGCACGTCTCTTTTCAGCTATGTAACTATGTAATATATAAATAAATACTATCTACAATCGAACAAATATATAGTGATATGGTATCTCTAAACTGTTGCCATTGTAATACTTGATCTATCTGTGCCTTCAAGGGCACCTAGTAAATCCCAGTCACTAACTTCCAAAAACACTTCCTTTCTCCTAGAATATGATTAAAATCCTAGCTGAAAAGAAAAGAGAATTCTTTTGAAAAAAAAGTCTAATAGCGATGATGCACGCGTTTCACCAACAGGCTCATCAGAGGGGAACAGGTTAAAGTAAGTAACCGGTAATTATAGGAGAAAATTGCCTTTGATTGATGTAATTCAAAATTACAAACACCAATCCAGTTTCTCGCATTTGAGGTAATTCAATTGTGGATACCCAGTCTAAAAATTAGTTCAACAGCTGCTATTATTTAACCAATCATTGTTAAACGGAGTAGTCCCAGAAGATTGGAAGTTAGCAAATGTTGTGCCCATTCACAAGAAAGGTAATAGGGAGGAGTCGGGCAACTATAGGCCGGTAAGCCTTACTTCAGTAGTGGAGAAAGTGATGGAAACCATGTTAAAGGATAGGATTATTGAACATCTAAAAACACATGGATTTCAAGATCAGAGACAACATGGGTTTACTTCAGGGAGATCATGCCAAACTAATCTTATTGATTTTTTTGATTGGGTAACTAAAATTATAGATCAGGGTGGTGCAGTAGACATTGCTTACCTAGATTTCAGTAAGGCGTTTGACACTGTTGCACATAGAAGGCTTATCAATAAACTGCAATCTTTAAGTTTGGATTCCAATATTGTTGAATGGGTAAGGCAGTGGCTGAGTGACAGGCAGCAGAGGGTTGTAGTCAATGGAATATATTCAAAGCTTGGACTTGTCACCAGTGGGGTACCTCAGGGATCTGTACTTGGACCCATTCTCTTTAATATTTTTATTAGTGATATTGCAGAAGGTCTTTATAGTAAGGTATGTCTTTTTGCTGATGATACTAAGATATGTAACAGGGATGATGTTCCAGGAGGAATAAGCCAAATGGCAAATGATTTAGGTAAACTAGAAAAATGGTCAGAATGGTGGCAACTGACATTTAATGTGGATAAGTGCAAGATAATGCATCTTGGTCGTAAAAACCCCAAGGGCAGAGTACAGAATATTTGATAGAGTCCTAACCTCAACATCTGAGGAAAGGGATTTAGGGGTGATTATTTCTCATGACTTAAAAGGTAGGCAGACAATGTAATAGAGCAGCAGGAAATGCTAGCAGAATGCTTGGTTGTATAGGGAGAGGTATTAGCAGTAGAAAGAGGAAAGTGCTCATGCCATTGTACAGAACACTGGTGAGACCTCACTTGGAGTATTGTACACAGTACTGGAGACAGTATACCGCGAGTAGGGGCATGTCTATTAAACAGTGAGCAGCCTGTGGCCTGTGGATGCTCACTGTTATATAAAAAAAAAAACCTACTAACCGCCCCCCCTACATGGCAGCTGGGGGCCCCCTAAATAACAATTATTGAAGGGACCTATTGTCCTCCCCCTCTGGCCCCCACCCATGGGCGATGGGTGGGGGCCCTAAATGACAATGAGGGCGGCCTACTGTCCTCCCCTCCCCCGGCCCCCACCCCTGGGCAGTGGGTGGGGGCCATAAAACACAATGGGGGGACCTACTGTCCTCCCCCCTGGCCACCACCCCTGAGTGGTGGGTGGGGGCCCTATATAAGAATGGTGGGGGGGACATACTGTCCTCCCTGGCCCCCACCCCTGAGCTGTGGGGGAGGCCCTAGATAAAAATTCACCTCCCCCAATCAAGGTGACTTGGGGTCCCAAGCCCCTAGTCCCCCCCCCCCCCACACAAATAAAACTATCCTCTACCTACCCCCAAGTGTTAAAGTCGTGACTTAAATATGAATATTAATGTAATAATTAATATATAATAATTAAGCAACAAATAACAACATTAATATTTTTTAGAGTTCGGTATTATGGTCGAATATATAATAGGAAATACACAAAACATTGTAGTATTAAATGCATATTTAATATAATTATAATAACAATTAGACAAATGCTAGCAGAATGTCAATTTACCACAATAATTACACAATACAAAACTACAACATATTACTTACAAAAGGTTGCTACATGTTACACAACATTTTACTTACAAGGCCCCAGCCCTTTGGCTGGGGTTAAGTCAGAGCTGGTACTACATGATCAGTCAGGTACAGGCAAAAACAGGGGGCTTGCTTCTCCTAACATCTGGTTTTTATTCAGTGTAAGTAGGCTGGCCTGTGATGTCACTGCCAGAAGCACAGGTCTTCCTACACACTCCCCCTAGTGGTGCCCCCAAAGCATTACACTAAATATGCTTTACTGACATCTAGTGGTGCGTCTAAAGCATTAAGCTCATTATGCTTTTTTATGACAAAAAGTCATTAATTAATAAATACCATTACAAACCACCCTTTGACTTATGTCATAAAACAAACATTATAAACCCGTACATCTTGAATCTACCCTATTTTAACAGTACCTGCCCTACAACAAAACCCACCTTTTGAAGAATGATACCCATTTACCCGTAAAGTTATGACACTTTATTGCTTATTCAATTTTTTTTTTTTTATTTTTTTTTTATTGAGCACATGCATCACCAGTTGGGAAACCTTGGCCTAAAATAAGCACATACCCGCCCTTATAATAACCACTGAGCACATGCATTAGCAGTTGGGAAACCTTGGCCTTAAATAGGCAAATACCCACCCTTGTAATAATAGACAACTCAAACCATGTTTTATTAGATTAACCAATGATATTGTGTTCATGTGAGGATGTGTTTTGGAGCTTAATATAGTATTAGACACCACAAACTCATAACACCTATGAATCATGGCACAGACCGACTCGATTTCTGTAGCCTCTGGCTGGTCTGTGTGCCTGGAATTTTCACAAACATTCGTCCTGGAAACTGGATACTCTGTTCTTCGACAGTCTCATAGAACATACGCATGGAGACAGGGATGAATGAAACAGTTCATGATCAAGGACTTTTGTGTGTTTGTGGTCACATTGTTTTGTTTCTTCTTTCTTTATACCATTAACCACCTTGACGTAACAGTGTCCTGCTCCTGATGCATTTGTTCCGACTCTCACCACTCTTAGCTGCAATATTTTTTCTCCTTACAACAACAGTTGAGCATAGTGTCCAGTGCTTCTTCTTCAGCTTAAAATATCCTTGCTTGAAAGTTCTTGAATGAAAACACAGGCAATGACGAACACAAACATAAATAATAACTGTGCCAATCATCACAAGTACCATTTGATTGTGGTGTCTTAACCATATTTTTTCCCTATGGCGTTTGGATAAATACCTACACACCTCTCTTCACATCCAGCACACTCCTGATTCACAGATAAACACAATATCACTGCTGTATCTACCAATTTAACCCAAACACTCGTTATTACTGCTGCATTTACCAATTTAATCTAAACACTCGTTATCACTGCTGTATTTAACCAATTTAATCTAAACATTAACCAAAACAATTACATTCCTATTTACCACCCTTCTATTTAAACATGTATAGATAACCCAAAATGCCTACTTTCTCTTATCCCTCTTATCATTCTTCCGTTTTTTGTTTTGTTTTTTGAACTGCAACCACTCATGCACTTTACACAGACACAAATCAAGCACCTACTGGACAATGGGGTTCCCTCGTTAGAGCCCTCCCACCCCAGTTTGGTTTACACAAAAATACCCCCTGGTCCCTATGGGTCAATTCCCCCCTTTCCCAGGCAAGCATACATACATACATACAACAATAATACATAAGGGTTTCAATTGCAATACAATCACTAGAAATAAGAGAATAGTATGCACAAAATCATAGCATAGACATGTTAAATAGACAATAAAATAAAACATTCAATAGCTCATCAAAGGTCAACATTTAAACACTGGTCTCCATCTGATATTCTATCTGTGTTCCAATGTCCACCTCTGGTTTCTGCTACATCTGAAAAGGTTAGGAAACAGATCAGGATTACTTTCCTAGTCACTTATAGCGTATACTGCAAATATTTTACTTAGAATATATATATATATATATATATATATACACACATATATATACATACATATACATATATATATATATATATACACACATACATATACACACACACACACACAGACATGTAAACACATTCCTTCAGCTTTTCATTTTATAAACAATTTGTTCAACAAGGTAACTTTCTTAATTTTCTACTCGGCTCTTAAAATAAACAATCAGCTAATAGCTGCTTTCTGCATCTTCCTTGCAATTCAGGAGTACACAACACTAAAAGTCCAATACTCAGTACCCCCTAGCCTAAATTCCCCACCCGCTACTGTAACTAAGTTTACAGCCCACGTTATGGCAGTTCACCCGCTAGGCAGATATGCTCAGTACCCCCTAGCCTAAGTTCCCCACCCGCTACTGTAACTAAGTTTACAGCCCACGTTATGGCAGTTCACCCGCTAGGCAGATATGCTCAGTACCCCCTAGCCTAAGTTCCCCACCCGCTACTGTAACTAAGTTTACAGCCCACGTTATGGCAGTTCACCTGCTAGGCAGATACACAATACACCCACGTATTACTTATTTTATATTTCCTGGTCTCTCAGGGATATACAATAGCTAATCCCCTTCCCAGGGCAATATAAAACTGACACAAACTTTTAAGCAATACAGGATTTCAAATGGACTTATGAGTAACAAATTTCTAGCCAACTTAAACCTGTTTAATAACTTTCCACCCTTTGGTTAAATTATAGAGGAGTGAACCACAACACCTCTTCTGCCTCTGAAAGGATATAGGTCAATATGTCTCAAAGTTCAACACTTCTGACAGCTATGAGTGACTCCCTATTAATTTCTAGCCTTTCCACGGACATGCTTGCACCTCGCGGCTAAGGGCCTGCACAACTAATCACCCTGTGATGGCAGTGGCTTTCCGCATGGGGGTGACCGCCCCCGCAAAATTATAGAGGAGCAAACATACAGCAGCCTCTTTTCCGGCTCGATTAAAGGTTCTGGGCCAATATGTCTGCAATTTAACCAGTACACTCACGTATCACTTATTGTATATTTCCTGGTCTCTCAGGAATTTCTATTAAATAGCGTATTCCCTTCCCAGGGCAATATACAACAAAAACTAGTCACCAAGGGTCTCTATGGTCATGATAGGCCGCCCTACCACTAGTGTAATACACCCTTTTTTAAAATATATTTCCTGGTCTCTCAGAGATTTTGCCTATCCCTTTCCCAGAGCAATATATATAAACAATTACAAATAAGTTACAAAACGCTACTTATAAGTAATACAGGGTTTCAAATAATAATACAGGATAGAAATGCTGCAACAACAACTATTGGGTATGCTCCCCCTTATCCGGACACGTTTAAATACCCCCTAGCTCAGGTTCCCCACCCGCTACTGTAACTAAAATCACAGCCCACGTTATGGAGGTTCACCCACTAGGCAGATACACCCTAATTCAAAGCATGGAAATATTAAAATCAGTTATAGATGGCTTCTAAAATAATATAAATCTTAATCTGAGCCCCTACACTTACTTTGTTAAAAATGCTAACTTGTTAAAATATTCAGACTAAATAGGACAAAGGAATTATTTTACCATGTTTTCAGTTCATTTGTTACCAGTTCCTGCACATGTCCAGTAATTCCTTAGTCCTGAATAATAAAGCTGAAAAACACTCCACAAATTGATTAGTTTAGGCAATTACATTTACAAAACAATGCAGTTTATTTTTTCTCATACAGCAAGACTACCCACCCCCAACAAGGACAAATTCTCCCCCAGCTGTAGCTGAAAAGCATGGTCACACAGCTGTTAAAAAGGTGGTCTCTCCTTCATGAGTCAAAATCATATATATATTTATACTAATATTCTGTGTATACGCACACATAAATCTATTATTCACTGCATCTGCTTTACTAAACGTATCTTTTTCTTAACTACTAATTTACTAGACAAATCCATGAATGCCAAACAAATGTAAATCAGTACACAAACAGGGTCAAATTTAGCAATAAAACCTGGTGAACTAGTTTAGTGAAAAGTCTTTTCCTATGCAAATGGTAGCAAACAATGAAACTAGGCCTCAACTCATTCACACCATGTGGTCAATGGTGGATTAAAATCCACATGGTCAGACAAAAGGTAAAGTATATATAAGTTTTCTCCTATATACAAATGACCAAGGATTGGTAACAAGCAACACAATAATTCATCACTATGTTCTACAGCAAGAGATACATTAAAAACAAATATCTAATCCCTATTTGCTATCTGCATTCATTCCATTAAAACCAAATCATCATTAATTTATTCATTTGTATACAGACAGACAATTGACTATGTATTAAACAAAATGCATAACTTTTGTATTTTCCCTAATATTCCAGCATAATCCCATCTTCGTCGCCAAGTGTTACAGTCGTGACTTAAATATGAATATTAATTTAATAATTAATATATAATAATTAAGCAACAAATAACATTAATAGAGTTCGGTATTATGGTCGAATATATAATAGGAAATACACAAAACATTGTAGTATTAAATGTATATTTAATATAATTATAATAATTAAACAAATGCTAGCAGAATGTCAATTTACCACAATAATTACACAATACAAAACTACAACATTACTTACAAAAGGCTATAACAGTTGCTAGCTGTTATTCAACATTTTACTTACAAGGCCCCAGCCCTTTGGCTGGGGTTAAGTCAGAGCTAGTACTACATGATCAGTCAGGTACAGGCAAAAACAGAGAGCTTGCTTCTCCTAACATCTGGTTTTTATTCAGTGTAAGTAGGCTGGCCTGTGATGTCACTGCCAGAAGCACAGGTCTTCCTACACACTCCCCCTAGTGGTGCCCCCAAAGCATTACACTAAATATGCTTTACTGACATCTAGTGGTGCGTCTAAAGCATTAAGCTCATTATGCTTTTTCACAACACACCTAAATACTACCACAAAATAGTGAGGGGGTTAATCAATTTGTAAACAAAATTACTCCATTATTTGACATCTTTTTCTGTACCTTATTTTTCAGCCCCAAAGGCCAAACAGTTTAGCACAAGTTTTAACTTAAAATAAATAAAAACCGCAAAAAATTCAGATCTAAAAATTGACGCTGTGTATCATCTGATCTTTGCTCATGGAGCCAGACTGAGTTTGCAGGTGCTGCTGCTTATAAAGTTTTTCCTCTCCCTACCAGCCGCCAATTTGACGGTGGTTGGCTCACCCAGAGCACCACCGCAGTGTTTTAAAAACAACGTGCCATAAAATACACCTAATGCGCCTTGAAACCATTCATCGTTATAGCCTGTGTCATTTTACATAGCGTGGGGAAAATTCAAAGAATCCCTTCCTGTGTAAGTTACAGATGGTGACGGACGACTGCCACCAACCATGTTTCAGCCTACGCACCAAAGCATGAAAAGTTCTTTGGAATTTTTCCACGCTATGTAAAATGACACAGAGCACTCTGATTGGGTGGCTTGAAATCCATCCAATCACAGTGCTCTGTGTCATTTTACACAGCGTGGGAAAGTTCTTTGGAATTTTCCCACGCTATGTAAAGTTCTTTGGAATTTTCCCAAGCTGTGTAAAATGACAAAGAGCACTCTGATTGGCTTAAACCAACCAATCAGTGTTCTTAGCCTAATTGCAGGACGGGGGAAGGCTTTATAAGCCTTCCCCCACCCTGCATAGCTCAGTCTGCGCAGAGCCCTCCATGGGTGAAGATGGATTCATTTTTTTAGCGTCTGTTTTTTTTCTTTTTCGGCAGCATAGTGTTTTCTATTTTATTTTAAGTTCGACGGGTATGATGGCTTTTTATTTAGCTTCTTTTGGGGCTGAATAGTGAAGATTTTAGAAAAAAGAAGACGTCAATTGGTAAGTTTAATTTTTGTTTACAGGTTAGTTATTTTATTCCCCCCTCACTATTTTTAGGGTGAGGGGGGTAGTTAGGGGATAGTTTTATTTGGGTGGGGGGTGACTAAGGGCTTGGGACCCCTAGTCACCTTGATTGGGGAGGAATTTTAATTTAGGGCCCCCTCCCGCCGCTCAGGGGTGGGGTAAAGGGGGGACAGTAGGTCCCCCCCTATTGTTTTTTAGTGCCCCCACCCACCGCTCAGGGGTGGGGGCCAGGGGGGAGGACAGTAGGTCCCCCTTATTGTTTTTTAGGGCCCCCTCCCACTGCTCAGGTGTTGGGACCAGGGGGGAGGATAGCATGTTCCCCCTTATTGTTTTTTAGGGCCCCCACCCACTGCTCAGGGGTGAGGGCTGGGCAGTAGGTCCCACCTTATGGTTTTTTAGGGCCCCCACCCACCTTTCGGGGGGGACAGTAGGTCCCCACCATTCTTATATAGGGCCCCCATCCACCACTCAAGGGTGGGGGCCAGGGGGGGAGGACAGTAGATCCCCCCCTCCTTATTGTTATTTAGTAGGGTTTTTTTTAAACAGTGAGGAGCCACAGGCTGCTCACTAGTTAGTGGACATGCCCCTACTCGCGGTATAGCGAGTAGGGGCATTGGGGAGATATTAATCTCACTTATGCTATTATGGGGGTCATATTGACCCCCATAGAGTGAGGGGGGGACTTGGGGGGCTTATGAAGTGGCGGGGAGCATTGCTCCCTGCCGCTTCTATAGTTACATATTACAAGGAGGGAGCTGTGTAGCTCCCTCCTTGTAATAAACTGAACGAACAAACGAACACTGATATTCGGTGTTTGTTTGTTCGTCTGACATTTCTAATCATTCATTCGTCTTTCTGATGAATGAATGAATAGATGAAATTCCCGTTCGCATGTCCAAGTGTCTCACAGTCTGTCAGTCTAGTGTGGGCAGATGACGTGTCCCACAGGGACTTCATCTACACACACAAAGATGGTGGCGCCCTGAATATAGATCGGGGCAGAAAATAAAGATTAAAAAACAGGTAATATGTGGGGCTTAGTGGTATTTGGGAGTGACTAGGGGGTCAATTAGAGGTAGTGGAAGCGGGAGGGGTTTTAAAAAAAACGGGATTCTGCCATAATATTGCCACTTTAAAAGAAGAAAAACTACCACAACAAGAGTACGTAGTCTTAAATTAGAGGGACAAAGGTTTAAAAATAATATCATGAAGTATTACTTTACTGAGAGGGTAGTGGATGCATGGAATAGCCTTCCAGCTGAAGTTTTAGAGGTTAACACAGTAAAGGAGTTTAAGCATGCGTGGGATAGGCATAAGGCTATCCTAACTATATGATAAGGCCAGGGACTAATGAAAGTATTTAGAAAATTGGGCAGACTAGATGGCCCGAATGGTTCTTATCTGCCATCACATTCTATGTTTCTATGTTTCTATCTGGGGGACAATCAACTGAACTCAAAATAAATTTGTTTGTTTTGCCTGTGCTAGCCTTTTATTGTACACCAAGGACAAGTGGTAATATTGTTAATTTAGTTCAAAAATCAAACTTTACAATTGCTTTTGATTATGATATGCTTATGATACAGGCACAACACAAATTAAGTGGTAGTCCCTGCAAGACTATTAAACATATGTATATTAGATATGCAATAATTGTATGTTCTTTTAATTATCTAGATATGTCTTTGTTTGGTAATATCATCGTGTACACTTACTGCCATCGAGATGGACAGACTAACTGATTGTTGTGAGCCATAAAGTCAAAGGCTTTAGAATAGTTTATGAAGCAGAAGTAGATGTTTTTTCTGGAACTCTCTGGCTTTCTCTATTATCCATTGTACATAGGCAAATTAATCTTTTGTGCCTTGTCCTCTGCAGAACCCAGTTTGTACATCTGGTAAATCACGGTCCATATATTGTCTGAGTGGAGCTTGTAGGATCTTAAGCATTTCCTTGCTGGCATGTGAAATTAGTGCAATTATTCGATAATTGTAGCACTCTTTGGCATTACCTTTATTTGGGATTAGGATGTAGACTGACCTTTTCCAGTCTTGTGGCAACTGTTGAGTTTTCCAAATTTCTTGGCATAAGGCAAGCAGAAATCTCAACGCATCAGTTGCAGAATTTTGATTAGTTCAATTGGGATTTCATCAACTCCTGCAGCTTTGTTATCTGCAAGGCATCCTAGGGCCAATCTCACTTCGCTCTCAAAGATTTCTGGTTCCAGCTCATTGGACCAACTATTGAGGTCATCAATGCTGTTAAAATCCTTCCTGTATAGATCTTCAGTGTATTCATGCCATCTCTTCTTTATCTGAACTTCTTCTGTTAAGTCCCTGCCATTTTTGTCTTTTATCACACCCAATTTTGCATGAAAGGTAACTTTTCGATCTCCAATTTTCTTGAATAGATCTCTTGACTTTTCCATTCTGTTATCTTCTTCTATCTCTTTACATTGCTCATTGTAGAATGTCTCCTTGTCTTTTCTTGTGATCCTTTGGAATTCTGCATTCAGTTGGATACATTTTTTACAATCTCCACTACCTTTTGCTTTCCTTTTTATCTGGGCTTTCCTGGGTTATTCTTTACTTCCCTTGCATTTTCACAAGGGATATTATTTATGTTGTATTTGATTGTTCTCATGGTTTTCCCTCTTTTCTTCAGTTTAATTCCAAACAGTCAGCTCCAGGTTTTGTTTTTGCTGACTGTATAGAGCTCCTCCATCTTTGGCTGCAAAGTGTATAGTCAAATTGATTTCTATATTGTCCACCGGTGATGTCCATGTGTAGAGTCGCCTCGGAGGCTGTTGGAAGAGGGTGTTTGCTATGACCAGAGAATTATCTTGACAGAATTCTACTAATCTTTGACCTGCTTCATTTTGAACTCCAAGGTCAAGCTTTCCAGTTATTCCAGGTGTCTTCTGGTTCCCTACTTTAACATTCCAGTCTCCTATAGGATAGTAAAATCTTTTCTTGGTGTTATATCTATCATGTGTTGAATATCTTCTATCTTCATAGAACTGGTCAATTTCAGCCTCTTCAACATCCATGGTTGGAGCATAAACTTGTATCACTGTGATGTTAAATGGCTTGACTTCAATTTGAATTGAAATCATTCTGTCATTTATTGGGTTGTAGCTGAGCACTGCTTTGCCCACCCAATGATTTACTATGATGGCTACTCCATTTCTTCTGTGGGATTCTTGACCACAGTAGAAGATGTGATGGTTGTCTGATGTGAAATCTCCCATTCCAGTCCATTTGAGTTCACTAACTCCCAGGATTTCGATGTTTAACCTTGTCAACTCATGTTTGATCACATCCAATTTGCCTTGGTTCATAGTTCTAACATTCCCGGTTCCTTTCCCCTCCAAACACATCCGCAGTATATATATATATATATATATACACCTTTGTGCAAAAAAACATCCATCTACCAAGAAGAGGCACACTCAAGTATTTGTATTGAAAATGATAAGTCTCTTACTGAGACTGAAACATTGATTCTATTATGTTGAATAATCAGGCAAATACTTATTTTTTTAACAAATCCTTGAGTGTGCCTCCTCTTGGTATATATATATATATAAATTTTGTTATTTTTTTGTTTGTTGAAATCTTGCTACTTAGTTATTATATTAATTCTTTGTGGGATAGCCAAATTGTTTTCATAGAAACTGAAAAGTTAAAATTTTCAATCAAATCTAAAAATACATATTTATTTAATTTCTGTCATGTTTCTGAGCAGGTCAGAGAGGAGACTTATGCTGAGGTTGACTTGAATTTCTTTATTTTAAATGTTTGACATGTTTAGACAAGGAAACAATAAGAGTAACAAGATAAAGAGAGAAAAGGACAATGGAGACAGAGGGAGAAAGCAGAACCTATAAAAGGGATAACAGATAAGTAAGAGGAAAACCTATAAGTGAATTAATAGGTTAGGAGGAAGAAGGAGAACCTACAAACGGGATTATATGTTGAAAGACGAAGGAGTGGTTATAGAAATAATGAGTAAAGCAATATGCCCCAGGATACATAAGGAATTAGGGAATATGCCCCATGTAGTTTATCAGGTAACAGGTGTAACAAGAAGGGAAAAACCTATAAGAGATATAATAGGTAAGAAGCAAACGATATATAATAGAATAGAGATTAACAGAATATGAAAGTATAATGAAATCAGGTTAAATAGACATTTAGTAAATCAGAGTCCTTTGGTTGAAGGCAGTAATGCAGTTATAGATACCGGTATTGCAGCAAAGATACTTAGGATAGAGGCAATCAAGTGTGGATGTTCAGCATTATCCAGGAATGGATCCGGTTAAATGTTCAGTAGAACAAAAGCAATAAGCTAAATTTGTATTAAGAGTCCAGTAAGAATTAAAGCAGGGTGATATTGGTGATCAGGTTTTGTTTTACCAAGCTTCTTTGAGAAGAGCTGACTGGAAACAAGCAGGTTTGATGAGTTGATTAAAATGGTTCAAAGTAAATTAGATTTAAGCAGGTTTCCCTGTTTGACCCAGGAGCAGAAGACTTGTCATGTTCAGAACAATACCTTCTCTCATTGTGAAGGTAGTTTGGTTTAGTCAGGTGTGGCCTTTTATAGCAGATTTAATCATTATGCTATGCAGGTGAGAGTGACTAAGGTTTGTCTAGTGGCTAGGGTAGAAACAGGTATTGAAGTAATAAAACAGAATAAAATAAAACAATATATTGGTTGTCAGGATAGGATCCTGACAATTATCCTCATTTATATCTTAGTTAATTAGCCAGAAAATCCTGAAAGATTTGTTTACATTACAATATTTTTTTCTGTTTTAACTTACAAATGAGTGAATTAATTTTCTTTTTAAAGGTATCCAGTTTTCACATATTGCACAACATTTCTAATGCTACATTCTTGTGAATAATTCCAATTACCTTTTGTACTTGAATATTTTTCTTTCCATTTCACTGTGTTCCAATTGTACCAAAGGATCTCTAATGTAAGCCGAGTGATTCCAAATGACTTTAAATCAAGGACACTTTCATTTAGAGCTACCTCAATTATCTCATTTTCTTCTTTCAATTATTTCTTCTTCATTGAAGAAAAGTAACCACTTTAATGAGTCAATTTTCCCAAAAGCATTCACAACAAAATGTAATACTGCAGTATTGTAGAGCTTTTAAAAGGTACATGCTTATTTCCTGCAAGATGAAAACAAAAAGGTTTTCAAAAACATCAATGAAGAATAAAATTAAAATCCACTAAAATACGACATTGATGATAGCAATTAAGTTAGTCTTAATAAAGAAAAATATGTGTGCACATTCAATCTCATCATAAGATAGAAAATAGTGATAATAGCACTGCTTATTGTTTATCCAAAAAGGAACATCAACAAGGTCATGGGCTGTATTTTATGCTAAACTGTGCAATTGGTATAATGATGCACAACATTAAGTAAGAAGCTAGAGTTATAATATCAGTTTATACACTATGTCACAAATAAAATTAAAATATATTATGGTAAATTAAATAAATCACTTTAGAAATATTGACTTAATAAAGTCAAGTTAAAAATGCACCTGGCTAAAAATTCTGAATATACAGTTCAAAGCATCTTGAAGGCAGGTATGCACTAATTCCACTTGCGCCTTGATTAAAAATCCTCCAACCCTAACCATATCTTCAGCTAACTCTAAACCCCCACTAATTCTAACACCCTGCACCTTATCCCGAAATGCTCCTAATGCTTCCTTCACCCTAAAAAACCTAACCTAAACCTTTACCTCAACCATTAACATTACCTAACCTTAACCTTACTTAGCAGAATCATTTTCAATAACAATATAGTAATGGTGTTTTAAGGACACTGCACAAATTGATTGGTTCTTGTCTAGTTATTCACCGGTTATGAAGGATCAGCGGATTGTAATAATTGTTGGTTGTAAAAATCTTTATAAATAGTTACATTTCAGTTTGACACTTTTGGACTTTTAAGTCGCCTCTATAAGAGTGTCTAGTCCTACCATTCCAGGCAGCAACTTTGGAGTACTCCTTCCTATTCAAGGTACCAGCTTTGAAGTAGTTTTATCATGTCATATGGAAGTCTTTTCACACATACCCTGCCTCCTACATTTTGGTAGATTGCCAAGTTTTGGGTTGTATTTATTCCATAATCAGTGAAAGTAAATTGTAACACCCCAAATAAATGCCCTTTTTTTTAGATAGATTATATGCACCGAAATGCACATCAGGAATTTTTCTTTATATTATATACAATTATATAGTGAGCGCTCAACCTTAATATCGATGATAGTATGGTGAAAGGGGTGCTGGGTGCTTTATGGTAAAATCTGTTCCCCCACTAGATCCATGCACATAATAGAGAATAACCCAAAGCACACCAGATTAAACTTGCAAATAAAAAGATTTGTATTATTCAGTGATTTGATAAAAAATTGTACATATAAAGTGCAAACCACAATATAGGCATGGAAACATTAAATGATATACCTACATACATATCAGATATAAAGATAAGCGCTCAGTAATGAAACCCACAAATCAATAATAATATAGGCATGCTAACCCAGAGCAGTAGATATAGTAACCCCAATGTTTTGGCATCTAGCCTTCTTCAAGGGGGATCTTTATCTGTCTATCTTTATATTAGATGGACAGATATGGATAGCACTTAGATTTTACTGTACACAGTTGTATTTCTATGGTCTAGACAGCCTTTGAATATATAGGCACACAAACTATATTTGTGTGCTGAGGTAACTGAGTTGTATTTGACCCTGGATGGATTTAGACTCAAATGCAGGTAGTACAAATAGGTCAAACTCTGGAAACTCTCTCCCAATTGACCATGAAAATTGATAATATGTTAGAAGGAGATATTTTTGGGAGATTTTGAACAGGGCAGTGGCAGTACCTTTTCTTTTCTCTTGCAAAGGTTATTGTAGGTAATTGTAGTATTTTGAATTTCCCTTCTATGCCGAGATACATAATCCTATATAACTTGGACATTCCGATTTACTGCCCATGGTAACAGTAGGCATTTTAATTTATTTCACATGCTGAGGTACTGAGTCTAGTGTTCTGAGAAATCTCTCTACTAATTTATTACCACAGTATTAGTAGGCACCATTTGAGCCTTGTGTATATAGCACTTTTCCTTCTCTTCTCTGTCTTCAAGGTATCAGTAGTTGGCCCAGGCACTCCATCAATTCAAGCAGCTTTATTGGACAGTAACAAACATTGCAACCACTTCGACACCCACAAAGGGGCCTTTATCGAGCTTGACAAAAACATTTCATTGTTTGTTTTTACACCACATCACACCTTCTGTTCTATACCAGTTGGGGGTATTTAAGTCCGTACTTTGCTAGATTCCTAATAGTTTCAGGTACATTTGGATAAGATCCCAGGAAATCCAGGTTTGAATCAGACCAGCTTACTAGTAAGTGTCCCTGGGCAAGATACCTAATGATATATATCTGCCTAAATCAAGTCCTCATAGCTAATAAGCTCATTTGAATTGGGCCTTCTTCACCTTTACCCCTTTCTGGTAAAGCACTGTGGTGTATGTTAATGCTATGTTAATGCTATATTAATACTATTGATTATAAGCAAAGAATAATCTCTGTGGAGCCTTTTCTCATAATTATGATTATTTAGATGATCTCTACCATTATCTTAGAGTTTTCACTAGTTGATTAAATCACAAGTTTGTTAGGAAGGTTTAGGAAATTCCATATATTGTAAGTTTAAGTGAAATAAAAAAAAATATACACTTGTATTTTACTTTACTTCATCATTCTCTCTGAGTTTAATATTTAGGGCACCAATACCTTGAACTTGTTTCTTGTTATTTTCTTTGAAATGCAGTTATTTTTGAAATGTGTAAAGATTAAATATGATTAATACATTACTTATACGAACAAATATGTTATGTCTCAAAGGTACATTACATTGCTTCTGTGGAATTTTGAAACAATTTAGTATGTCACAAAATAAACTAAAATACAAAATAAGATGATTTATTTATTTTATCTGAATTGATTACTTGTAGGGTTTTTCACTAAACACCATGTTATGTCTGGTTGGACATAATCCAATGTAAATGACAAAATTATGAAAACAATGGCAATTATATTCATGCCAAATCTGGAATTCAGTCTCATCTAACATATCTGCAGCAAGTTCCCAGGTTCATTAGGTGTCTGGATTAATATTGGTGCTTTTGCATGCAAATCTTATATAAAGTATAGGATTTGGATGAATCACAAAACATTGGGTAGAGAAAGCATCCGGCAGGAAGCACTTCTCACATTATCACAGACCCTGAAACATCCACAATTCCAAGGTATTTTTTTTAGAGAAGAGAGGCTCTGAAACAAACCAAGAGAGATTGGAAGGATTCTCTCTTGTCTCCAGTACAAAGAAAGAGACCAAGAAAAGGAGAAGATGGAGACATAACAAAAATGTAAAAAGCGCTGATGATGATAATGGTCAAGTTAGTGTGTTTGATTTAAGACATTCAATCTTAAGTAAAAGAGGAAATGGTACTTTTAGAGGAAGGCTTAAAATATGTCTCAAATTTTAGTAATTCTAATTTTAATATATTAAGCGATTTTCCTAAATGTATCAGGAAACCTAAGTTAAAGGAACACTATAGTCACCTAAATTACTTTAGCTGTATAAAGCAGTTTTAGTGTATAGATCATTGCCCTGTAATTTCACTGCTCAATTCACTGTAATTTAGGAGTCAAATCACTTTGTTTCTGTTTATGCAGCCCTAGCCACACCTCCCCTGGCTATGATTGACAGAGCCTGCATGAAAATAAAACTGGTTTCACTTTCAAACAGATGTAATTTACCTTAAATAATTATATTTCAATCTCTAAATTGAACTTTAACCACATACAGTAGGCTCTTGCAGGTTCTAGCAAGCTATTAACATAGCAGGGATAAGAAAATCTTAATTAAACAGAACCTGCAATAAAGAAAGCCTAAATAGGGTTCTCTTTAGAGGAAGTGTTTATGGAAGGCTGTGCAAGTCACATGCAGGGAGGTGTGACTAGGGTTCATAAACTAAGGGATTTAACTCTTAAATGGCAGAGGATTGAGCAGTGAGGCTGCAGGGGCATGTTCTATACACCAACACTGCTTCATTAAGCTAAAGTTGTTCAGGTGACTATAGTGTCCCTTTAAAATGGATTTTCTGGAGAATAAATACTGAACAAAAAATAAATTATAATTACACACATACAGGCCTACACCCCAAATAAATATTTTATCCCAACAAACAAAAGGTGAGAACACAAGAATGTTTGAAAAAACAGTTGAAAAAGACATGAGATCCTTGAAGGAGAATGTGAGATCTAAGGACAACTTGACTAAGGAACGAAGAGCTTTTAAAAATTTGATGGAGGATAATGAGATAATCATAAGAGCAGTAGGAGTGGTAATAATGAACCTTTTGGATTATGAGAAAGAGAGGAAGAGGTTGTTGGCGATACTGAAATCTACAGACTACAGTGGAAGAACTTATGGAACTATTGGAATAAGGAAAGGGAAATGTATCCTGAATAAATGAGAATAGAACTTCATCATATGTAAACATCAAGGACAGCCGTGTTCTATCATCTTCCAAAAATCCATAAACAACTCATGAACCCCCATGGAAGACCAATATTCTCGGGCATAGGTTATCCGATGTCAAATTTGTCCGAATATGTAGAGCAGTTCCTACAGCCAGTGGCTACCTAATGGAAGTCCTATCTCAGAGATTTGACACAGATTATAAAAAAATCCTGTCTATAGTGAACTGAAAGAATTATTACATCTTGATGTGACATCTCTCTATATGGTGATTGAACATCTGCAGGGTTGTAAAGCCCTGTAGTATACATTAACCACTCATTCTAAAGATTGATCATATAGATCTATTAGTCAAATGTACTGCCTTCATTTTGAGTCTAACTTTGTCGACTGAGGGAATTACCATGGGTACTAGGTTTGCATCAGGCTATGCTAATCTTTTCATGGGGAAATGGGAAGATTATTTTATATGGCATATTTTCCCATTTGGTGCAAACCTATGGCAGAGATATATATAGATGATATTATTTTTTGGGGAAGGCATTTTTTTATCATTGGAATCTTTTTTTTTTTTTTTGGAGCGCAGTAGTGAGTACATATTCAAGATTTTACATATAGCAGGTAACATAAAATATATCAGTAGAGATATGCATAGTTGATCAATATGTGCTTTTTTCGAGTAAAAGAAAAGGTAACATAGATACAGGCTTTGTTAACAGGTCTGGTCAGAGGTAAGTGTACATGCCAACAAGATTATAAACTTTACAGATGAGTTAATGGTGAACATAGTTATGTCGCTTACTCAATAATTTTTAGCATGCTGGAGAACCTCTGGGTATCATTAACAAAAAAGTCATGTGTAAGCAGAAAACTCTAGAGGATGCCTCAAAGATTTACAGGGTTAACTGACATGCCTAAACGTCGGACAACAGCTAAGCTTACAATGTGCTATATCTGGTTAAACATGTGGGTAGAGACTAAGCTGGGGTTTCAAAATAAGTGTTATAACATGCATCTATGACCAGATAGGCTTTGGTACCACTGGGTAATTAAATCAGTAGCAGGGTTAATAAGTATAGTGCAAGATTCCCTAAAGTGTTAGCAGGATGGTAGTTTCAATCAGGCAGTGTTCCCCCTGCCCAACTGATGCCACAGACAGTCTACAAAAGACTATTCCTCTCCAAGCCTGGTACAATCTGAATGCGCACCCAAACCTCATGGTATAGCTTATCAAAACAAACGTGGAAGCATGCCTGCCACTTCTGGCTCTCTGAACCTTCAGGAGAACGAGTAGTCTGTGGCACGGCAGCAATCTTAGGCTTGCCACGTGGTGTCTGCGTGTGCATGGCGATGGGAGACTCTGCTGGTGCAGGGAAATTAGATATTCCCCACCAGTCAAGAGGGGGGTTTGCGGGGCTTCACAACTGATGTGGGTCCAGTGGTGGGAGACCAGCCACATCCCCCACTCACCGGGCCATCAGGCTTGGTAGGAGGCATGTTTGGGCATGGCTGAGCCTTTAAAATCGGTTGTGCTTGAGGTGCCCCTCCATACAGTGTCCATTTGCTGCCCACATAAGGCTGCACTGTGTGCAATATTGGGCAACAATAGCCTATATTTAGTTTGGTTGGACAGGAACTGAGATGAAACACGTCTAGCCATTTTGGCTGTCAGGCCATTGGAATCTTTTAAGTAATATTTTATTGTAATCCTTACAATTTAAAGTTCACATTCCATCAATCAAGATAAGCTATTGAAATTCTAGACCTTGAAATCTTTATCAAAGAATGACAAATACATACTTTAAGAAGACAGCAAACTGTAATAGTTTTATTCCCTACGACAGTCATAAGAAGAAGACCTTGTTGGATAATATTCCCTGCAGCCAATTCAGAAGGATCAGATGGAACTGCTCTGAATTGGAAGTGTGTAGAGCACAAATGGATTAAATGGGGAAGCAATTCTTGATAAATGTATATTCTAAGGATCTATTAGACAAAGCCAGAAATCACGCCATGTAACTTCCTAGAGAAGATACCCTTAATGCAAAATTGGAGATAACCTTATCTATGGTAGAAATTCCATCTTTTATCACTCAATATAGCTCACAAGACAATTAATATCCTGAATAAACATTGAAACATTATGAAAGAAGGTCCAGTATTGGATAAAGGATTAGGAGAGAAACCTAGAATAATCCATTCAAGGACACCAAATTTGAAAACAATGCTAGTCCAAACATCGAAAGATCCAAAGTAGCAAAATATGGGATTAGAAGAAGCAGATTATGTGGGAAATGTCAAGGATGTATTAATAATCCAACTCAGGAATCTCAATTTAGAGAATTTTTCCATACGAATAAACAAGATAAATTAAAGATAAGAACACTTCTTGATTGTAATTGAGTAGGAATTATATATCTACTCATCTGTCCTTGCAATAAATATTACATTGGAGGAACAAAGAGACCCCTAAAAAGGAGATTGAGTGAACATGTCAGAAATATTAAAGAAAGGCCTTCTTACTTATAATCTTTTCAGACATTTTGTCTTTTCCATTCTAAAAAACCTAAAGGATTGAAATTTATGGCAATAGAAAAAATAAATAATCACTGAAGAGGGGGTAACTTGGAAAAATCATTAGGGCAGAATCAAGGTAGATCTTTCAACTTGTTACTCTGGAACCGAAAGGTTTAATGTGGGCTTTGCTCTACATATATAGTTGTGCTCTAAAGTTTGCATACCCTTGGAGAATTGGTAATATATGTACCATTTTTAAAGAAAACACATTTATTTTATTTCTTATGGGATTCATATTCAACTGTAGGTTATAACAGAAGGACACAGTCATAAAACAAAACATAACAAAGAAAAAAATGAAATGACCCTTGGTCAAAAGACTGCATACCCTTAGTTCTTAATACTGTGTATTGCCCCCTTGAGCATCAATGACAGCATGCAGCCTTTTGTAATAGTTGTCTATAAGGCCCCTAATTCTTGAAGGTTTTCAAGCTGCCTCCAGGTCATGCAAAATCTAGGGCCGCCTTGAATGAAATGCACGTTTGAGATCTCCCAGAGTGGCTCAATGCTATTAAGGTGAGGAGACTGTGATAGCCACTCCAGAAGCTTCACCTTTTTCAGCAGTAACCACTTGTGGGTCAACTTGCCCTTTTAATTAGGATCATTTTTATGCTGGAAAGTACAAGAGCAACCCATGCACAGCCTTCATGCAGAAGAAATTACATTGTTTGCCATTTTTTTCTGATAACATGCTGCATTTATCTTTCCATACATTTTCACAAGATTCCCCATGCCTTTAAAGCTCAAACACCCCCAAAACATCAGTGAGCCACCACCATGCTTTACAGTGGGGATGGTATTCTTTTCACTATAGGCCTTGTTGACCCCTCTCCAAACATAACGCTTATGGTTGTGACCATAAAGCTCTATTTTAGTCTTGTCACTCCCAATTACAGTGTGCCAGAAGCTGTGAGGCTTCTCAAGGTGTGGATGGGCATATTGTAACCAGGCTTTTCTGTAGCGTTGGCGCAGCAATGGCTTCTTTCTGGCAACTTGACCATGCAGCTCATTTTTAGCATATTTTTTGCAAGTATTGCTGTATTGTGCTTCTTGAAACAACCACACTGTCTTTTTCCAGAGTAGCCTGTATTTCTCCTGAGGTTCTCCAAAGGTTTGTCTTTGTATCCCAAACAATTCTTCTGACAGTTGTGGCTGAAATCTTTCTTGGTCTACCTGACCTTGACTTGGTATCAAGAGATCCCCAAATGTTCTACTTCTTAATAAGTGATTGAACAGTGATTGACTGCCATTTTCAAGGCTTTAGGTATTTTTTTATAACCTTTAACATCTTTATAAAGTTCAATTACCTTGTTATGCAGGTCTTTTGAGAGTTCTTTTATTTTCCCTATGGCTCAGTATCTAGCCTGGTCAGGGCATTCACGTGAGAGCTAACAAACTCATAGACTTTTCATACACAGACACTAATTTCAATTTAAAAAGTCACAGTTGTAGGGACTTAATCTTTAATTGCCATTTTAATCTGTGTGCGTCACCTAGTGTGTCTGTAACAATTGTCATTTTAATCTGTGCGCATCACCTTGTGTGTCTGTAACAATGCCGAACATTCAAGGGTATGTAAGCTTTGATCAGGGCCATTTGGGTGATTTCTGTTATCATTACTACTTAAAAAGGAGCTAAACAACCATGTGATAACCAGTGGCGGATCCAGAGCCTGATCTCGGGAGGGGCACTTGTAGATTATTTAAAGAAATAATTTGGGCACAATAACCACTACAGCTCAGTGTAGTAGTTATTTTACTATTAGTGCCAGATACCCATCCCAGAGTTAATAGTCAAACTATTTAAGAACAGTTTGACAACTTACATGGGGTCTGCTGGAATATAGGGCATAGGAGCAGTGGTATGTGTGATGGGTGAAGTGTGAGTGAGCGGTGAAGTGTGTGTGTGAGTGCGTGATGGCGGCAGTGTATGTCAGGGTTGCAGTGTGTCTGTTATGGGGCAGTGTATGTGTGGGGCAGTGTGTGTGTGAGAGAGCTGCAGTGTGTGTGTGAACGGTGCAGTGTGTGTGTGAGGGGCACCGTATGTGTGTGTGGGGGCACTGTGTGTGTGTGTGGGGCAATGTGTGTATGGGTCAATGTGTGTGTATGGGGGGCAGTGTGTGTATGGGGAGCACTGTATGTGTGTGTGGGACACTGTATGTATGTGTGAGGCAGTGTTTGTATGGGGGAGTTGTGTGTGTGGGGCAACGTGTGTATGGGGGGGCAGCAGTGTGTGTGGGGCACTGTATGTGTCTGTGGGGCAATGTGTGTATGGGGGGGCCATGTGTGTGTGGGGCAATGTGTGTATAGGTGTGCAGTGCATGTGTGAGGGGGGCAATGTGTCTATGGGTGTGCAGTGTGTGTGTGTGAGGCAGTGTGTGTATGGGTGGCAGTGTGGTGTGTGTTGGGCAGTGTGTGTGGGGAGCAGTATTTGTGGGGCAGTGTGTGTATGGGGGAAGGAGGGTAGGGAGGCTTTTTAATAATGTTTTTTATTTTGTCCCCCCTCCCTTCTTACCTTTATTGAGGGATGAGGGGGGACATTTCTCGTTCCCTGGTGGTCTGGTGGGGAATCCCTGGTGGTCCCAGTGGTGAGAGGGAACTTTAACCCATAGCTCCAGGGCTAGAGTTCACTCTCACAAGATCCAGAGCATTGCGTGGTAACCGTGGTTACCACAGCAACGCTCCATGCTCGCGAGAGTAGGACCCCGGAGGAGCTGCTGGCAAAGCAAAGTTCTCTCTATAATATCCCTCCCCGGTCCGCAGGCATATTGCATTAGCCGGCAGGGGATAATCCTGCAGACCCCACACACCCCCGGATCTGCCACTGGTGATAATATATGGCTTCACATGATCACAATCATTCAATAAAAGACATTTTGCTTAATCAATCATATTTTTAAAATCAATGCAAAAATGTCACAATTTCTGCCTCAGTATGCAAACTTTTGAGCGCAACTGCATGTAAAATTATTGCTTTGGTTGATTGCCTTTTTAAAAAAATTTTTTTTTGTTTATTCTGTTTTTTTTAATTGGTTTTCCAAGATGAGCAGAGTACATGCATGCACTGACATCAAAAGTTATTCAAAAAAAATTGAACATGAGCTAAATTTGACATTCAAATCTATAGTACACATTGATAATAAAAACATCAATACAACAGCGATTCCACTATAGACAGGACACCGGGTTATATTCAAGACAACTATTTTCAGTTAGAGTTCAGTATTTATGCAAAGAGTGGGGTCAAACTATGTATAATATACTCTATACTTTTGAAGTCGCTGCAGCAATCGTATCATGGTAGATGTCATTACAAGTATAAATGTATATGCGAGTAAAGCATGGTGAGGGTCCTTTTGTTCTTGGAAGGTTGAGAGCACAAGTATTCAAGGGGGTTACAGGCAGCAGGGGTTTCAAGAGTTGGCAAATAATGTTAAGTATTTGGGATGTTTATAGCTATATAGAAGATGACCTAATCAAAACAAAGACCTTTTTAAGGCCATAGATGTAAATAGTTACAATGGAAAAAGCAGCTGTTACTTTAGTCCCTGGCTTGAAAATGTACCAAAGAGTCAAATTATTAGATTGAAAATAAGGAGTTTTCTTGAGCCAGGGACAGACACCTTACACACCATACATCAGATTGAGAGAGAATAACTTTTAAAATATAAAACCAAAGATTCTAACATAAAGGCCTATTCAGTCCCTTTTTTATGCTAGTTTTTGGGCAACAATAATGGGAAAGTCAGAAACATTATTAAAAAAATATTGGCACTTATTGTTAAATAACCCAGTTCTTAAAGAAATTCTACCGGCAACATCAAAAATGACACATAGAGGTCTGCCCAGTTTAAAAAGAGTTTTGACTGATAATTTTATCTCTGAAAGGAAAGACGAGACCAATAGCATTTTTTTTGTCACAATATAAGTTTTTTTGGGATGTGGCAAGTGCAGAGCTAAATCTAAGAGATGTCATATCTCAAAATTTCTAGTTAATGGGAAAAATTACACTATTAAGGAATGTATCACTTTGCCATTCAAGTGGTGTGTACATGCTCACCTGCCCATGCGTTCTAAACTATATTGGACGTAAAACTAGACCTCTACGTACGAGGAAAGGCGAACATGTCTTCAACATCAAGCGAAAGTTTGAACAGCATCAACTGTCATTGCACTTTAAGGATCAATATGATGCTGACACATCCCTTTTACAATTAAAAGGCATTCAGAAGGATAACAATAACTGGAAAGCTGGTGATTTTATTAAAAAGATAGGACAAACTGAGATGAAACTGATTTTTTAATTTAACACACTCATTACGCATGGACTCAATGGCTCTGCCATTTTTTTTAATTGATCAGATACAAGGTTCTTTCATGTACAGTGCAATTCTTTTTTTGTATAATTTTGTATTTTTATATAGTTAATTGATATACAATTTTAATATACATGTCCCATATATAAAATCTCTATTTTTAGCAATGAGTGTACATATATATAAAAAAATAATATCTACAGATAAAAAAAAAATATATATAGTCTATAATTTTTATTTATATAATTTTTATTTACATTTTTAATAACTTTTTTTTTTTCAATTTGGCAGTTTTATTAAATTTTTCCAGGGGTACAGAATAGAAACTGGGTTACGGGGGGTACATGAGTTTCAATCATCAAAACATTTTGAGAACATCTAGACAAAATCAGGTGTGATATATCGTGTACAACTTTACTGTTCTGTCTTCCTGATGAACAATTGTTCAGTTACAACGGGGGGATAAGGGTACAGAAATGTACCAGGAAGGAGGGGGGAAGGTTCGGGGGAAACAAACAACTGTTATTCCAACTTCTATCACCTTTTGGTGTTGCTTAATTGTCCCATATGCATTCTCTGTGTGTTTTAGAGCCATCATTCTCTTTGGCTGTACCTCGGCCTATCTGTCTTGCTACTGTCTACATGTGAGCTCTCCTGGGATTTATCGTTATTCATGGTCATTAGTGATGTCACGAACATAAGATTTTCGGTTCGTGAACGGCGAACGCGAACTTCCGCAAATGTTCGCGAACGGGCGAACCGGGTGAACCGCCATAGACTTCAATAGGCAGGCAAATTTTAAAACCCACAGGGACTCTTTCTGGCCACAATAGTGATGGAAAAGTTGTTTCAAGGGGACTAACACCTGGACTGTGGCATGCCGGAGGGGGATCCATGGCAAAACTCCCATGGAAATTACATAGTTGATGCAGAGTCTGGTTTTAATCCATAAAGGGCATACATCCCCTAACATTCCTAAATTGTTTGGAATAACGTGCTTTAAAATGTCAGGTATGATGTTGTATCGATCAGGTAGTGTAAGGATTACGCCCGTTTCACAGTGACAGACCAAACTCCCCGTTTAACGCACCGCAAACAACCGCAAACAGTCCATTTGCACAACTGCAAACTCCCCATTTGCACAAGGTTGGATACCAAGCTAGCCATGTCCCGTTCCTTGTCCTCACTGATGTCATTGAAGGTCTCTTCCTCCACCCAGCCACGTACAACACCAAGGGTCCCCAAAAGGTGACAACAAGCCCCCAGGGACGCCTGCTGTGTTTGGTCTTCCACCTCCTCAAAGCCACCTTCCTCCTCTGACTCCTCTTCTTCAGACTCCTCTCTCTGCATTGCCTCTCTCTGCATTATTATAAGGTGTGTTAAGTAGTACTATTCCTATCAGTTTAATCCCTGTTACGTCCCCTATCAGGGGACGTGTATATGGCATCAATTTAGGAACCGGGAGATGGAAAAAGATGCTTGGTCGGTCCTCCTACTTCAAATTTGGGGCACTGCGCGTGCAATCTAATGTGCCACCAGATAGGACTGGTGTGTTAAGTAGTACTATTCTTACCAGTTTAATCCCTGTTACATCCCCTATCAGGGGACGTGTATATGGCATCGATTTTAGGAACCGGGAGATGGAAAAAGATGCTTGGTCGGTCCTCCTTCAAATTTGGGGCACTGCGCGTGCAATCTAATGTGCCACCAGGTAGGAGTGGTGTGTTAAGTAGTACTATTCTTATCAGTTTAATCCCAATGTCACGACTACTAGTGTGGTCCAGCACATACATAGGCAAGAAAAGGAAAATAAAAGGACAGAGCGTAAACCGGACCTTAGAATGGCCGGACTAATACGCTAGAGACAGAGAATGGTCAGAAGGAAAGCCGAGGTCAAGGAAGCCAGAAAATACACAATACCGTTTAAACAAGCCAAGTCAGGGAAACCAGAATTACCAGGGAAAAGCCAAGATCAGGATACCAGGAAATCAGATTCACAATGATAAAGCACTCTCAGGAAACCAGGAACAGTAAACCACGACAGGGCAAGGTACTGGGGTGAGTTAGGGATTTAAATATCACGCGGCGGGCCGGCAGCCGCGACACCCTGTTAAGTCCCCCCCATCAGGCCTTTTTTAGTCGAATGTATCGCCCACTGTCAGTCCCTTCAGGATCCATCCCTCATTCATCTTAATAAAGGTGAGGCAATCTAGACTTTTTTGACCTAGGCGACTTCTCTTCTCAGTGACAATACCTCCTGCTGCACTGAAGGTCCTTTCTGACAGGACACTTGAAGCGAGGCAGGACAGACGTTCTATCGCAAATTGGGATAGCTCAGGCCACAGGTCAAGCCTGCACACCCAGTAGTCAAAGGGTTCATCGCTCCTCACAGTGTCGATATCTGCAGTTAAGGCGAGGTAGTCTGCTACCTGTCGGTCGAGTCATTCTCTGAGAGTGGACCCCGAAGGGCTGTGGCAATGCGTAGGACTTAAAAAGCTCTGCATGTCCTCCATCAACAACACGTCTATAAAGGGTCCTGTCCTTGCCAGCGTGGTCGTGGGAGGAGGAGGATTACTTTCACCTCTTCCCCTGTTAGATTCCCGTTGTGCTGTGACATCACCCTTATACGTTGTGTAAAGCATACTTTTTAATTGATTTTGGAACTGCTGCATCCTTTCCGACTTGCCGTAATTCGGTAACATTTCAGGCACTTTCTGCTTATGCCAGGGGTCTAGTAGCGTGGACACCCAGTACAGGTTGTTCTCCTTCAGCCTTTTTATACGAGGGTCCCTCAACAGGCACGACAGCATGAAAGACCCCATTTGCACAAGGTTGGATGCCGAGCTACTCATGTCCTGTTCCTCATCCTCAGTGATCTCACTGAAGGTATGTTCTTCCCCCCAGCCACATACAACACCACTGGTACCAGATAGGTGACAACGAGCACCCTGGGATGCCTGTTGTGGTTGGTCTTCCTCCTCCTCCTCAAAGCCACATTCCTCCACTGACTCCTCTTCCTCACAATCCTCTTCCAGCATTGCCGCAGGTCCAGCAAGCGATGCTGATAAGGCTGTTTCTGGTGGTGATGGTGACCACAACTCTTCCTCTTCCTCTTCACTCTCATCTAGGGCCTGATCCATTAGTGGTACTATGCGTGCAAGCTACTGTGACAACAGATATGAGTGGCACTGTGCAGTGGCAGAAGTTGGCAGAGTAGACGCTGTAGGCCTGACACACACGCTTGCAGACAACTAACTGCTATTTAATCTATTACAGTCAAAAAATTTTTTTTTTTTTAAATGTACACTACTGTTACACCAGATATGAGTTGTACTGGTGTGACACTGTGCCCTGGCAGGCCCTGAAACGCACATGTGTGAAGGAAACTGACTGCTATTATATTACAGCCCAAAAAGTTATTTTTTTGTTAAATGCAAGCTATTCTGACACCGGATATGAGTGGTGGCACTGGGCAAGTGGGCACAGTATACGCTGTGAGCGTGACACACACGCTGGCAGACAACTAACTGCTATTCAATCTTTTACAGTCAAATTTTTTTTTTAAATGCACATTACTGTTACACCAGATATGAGTTGCACTGGTGTGACACTGTGCCCTGGCAGGCTCTGAAATGCACACGCGTGAAGGAAACTGAATGCTATTATATTACAGTCCAAAAAGTTTTGTTTTTTTTTAATGGCGAGCTATTGGGACACCAGTGAGTGAGTGGTGGCACTGGGCAGGCCCTGAAACGCACACTCGTGAAGGAAACTGACTGCTATTATATAACAGTCCAAAAAGTTTTTTGTTTTTTTTTTAAATGCAAGCTATTGTGACTCCAGTGAGTGGGTGGTGGCACTGGGCAGGCCCTGAAACACACACTCGTGAAGGAAACTGACTGCTATTATATTACAGTCAAAAAAGTTTAGTTTTTCTTAAATGCAAGCTATTGTGACACCAGTGAGTGAGTGGTGGCACTGGGCAAGTGGGCACAGTATATGCTGTGAGCCTGACACACAGGCTGGCAGGCAGGCAACTGCAATTACATTACACAGAAAAAAAAAAGCAGACTGATGTTCTAGCCCTAAAAAGGGCTTTTTGGGGTGCTGTCCTTACAGCAGAGATCAGATGAGTCCTTCAGGACTGTAGTGGACAGCTACACTGTCCCTCCTCTCACTAAGAATGCAGCTTCACAATGAATGTAAAATGGATGCTGTCCAGGAGGTGGGAAGGTCTGGGAGGGAGGGTCTGCTGCTGATTGGCTGTAATGTGTCTGCTGACTGAGGTACAGGGTCAAAGTTTACTCAATGATGACGAATAGGGGGCAGACCGAACAGCGCATATGTTCGCCATCCGTGGCGAACGCGAACAAGCGATGTTCGCCAGGAACTATTCGCCAGCGATCCATTCGGGACATCACTGATGGTCATGCACACTGGCTCTCCTCTGTTTTGCCTGCTCAATCCCTTTTCGTATACCAGATTCATGGTTATTTGCTGAAGTAGGGCCTCTCTATTGGGTGCGTGATCTTATTTCCATGCCCTAAATATTAGGGTATTCGCTGCTATTAGGATATGAAATAGTAAGCGGGAGTCTGTCGTGTTGAACTCTTCTAATCTCATGAAAAGGAGTCCGCACTCTGGTGTTATTGTGAATTCTCTGTCTAGGACCAATCTCACTATTTTCTCTGCTTCCCTCCAGTCTGTTGCTAATTTTGGGCACCTCCACCACATATAGTACATTGTTCCCCTGTCTTCCTGACATCTCCAGCATACGCTAGAAGTATTCGGGTAAATTTTTGCTAATCGCTCAGGCACCATGTACCAGCGGTATTGGATTTTGCGCATCTGCTCCAAATGAGAGGCGCAATTCGTCCTCTTCTTGTGTGCTAAGAATGCTTTTCCCCATTGTTGTTCAGTGAAGGTCTTTCCTATGTCCAACTGCCAATCTACCTTAAATTTGTCTGGGGGGTCTGTGTGCGGTTGTATCAACATATTATAAAGGGTGGAAAGCAGCCTCTTGGGCTGTTTTGTGGCTGTGCGCATCTGTTCGATGTGTTTTGCATTGGCCCTTGCGTTGGTATTGTTGGATCCCTGGAGCATGGATTTCAGCTGTAGGTATTGAAAAATTGTGTAATGTGGTAGGGTGTATTTACGTTGTATGTCTGGAAAGTCAAGTAGTCTGTCCCTGTTGTATAGGTGACCGACCTTGTTGCAGCCCCGGCTTATCCAGGGGCAATAGTCAAAGGCGGGGTTTGCCAGATGCAGACTGTACAGGGGGGTTGCTTGCACCCACCCTCTGGCTTGTCCCCACCGTTTTGTGGAAGTGTCCCATATTTTCAATAAAAGTCGTATCCCGCCGAGTACAGCAGCATAAAAACAAAACCAAACAACAAAGAAAGTATATACAGGTTGAACCATGCCCTGTTTGTGGCTCAGCAAGGTCAGTGTCTTTAGGCCCTCTCAGGCACCATGTTTATACAATCTATGTACGTTTTGCCCTTTTCCAATCCGGTGTTAACCTTCTCGGCTCTTTAGACCAGTTGTTCTGGGGTTCTCTTTCGATGCCCCATTCTCTCAATGTGTCTGCACCTTCCTCTGGGGTTGATATCACTGTGGTCTTGCTCTCTGCACCAGCAGCTTAACTGGATATCCCCATCAGTACAATATGTGGTGTTCTCTAAGTGCTGCAGTGATGTCCTGGAATTCTCTCCTCTTCTGGAGAGTAAACGCTGAGACATCCGCAAACATGATGCTGCAGTACTGCTCCGGTAGGTCCTTGCATGTTCTGCTGCTCTTCAGAATAGCCTCTTTGGTGTGATAGTAGTGCATACGCACCAATATGTCCCCGGGTCTCGCAATTCTGTGGATGCAGTCAAAGAGGAGCATGTCCTGTGGGATGTCTGGCACTAGTGCTTTGAGGTAGGTCGTGAAATGCGCTGCCAAGTCATTTATGCCCACAGTCTCTGCCACCCCCCTTAGCCACAAATTGTTGCAGTGGCTCCGGTCTTCTATATCTGCTAATTTTACCTCCTGCGTTGTGAGGCCTGCCATCTGCTGCAGTCTGTCTGCTAATTTGTTATGCGCCTCCTCAGTGTCGGCCATTTGAGGTTCTGGAGCTGAGATCCAATATTTCTTTCCGCAGATCACCTATGGAGGTTTGTACGCTATTCATTATTTTTAATGGCATCTCATTCAGCATGACTTGCATGATTGCCTGGGTCAAAAGCCCCTGATCGTTTGGTGCACAGTGAGCTGCCTCATGAGTGTCATGGCGCCATCTTGATTGCCCGCCGACTGAGATGACTCTCGTTGTGAGTATTGCTTAGGGGCGAAAAACTGCTTTTTGTCTGCCTTTTCTGCTTGTCTCTTTGTCTTGGGGTGAGACATTGCGGTTGCGATAGGTGATTTCTGCTGTTATTTGTTGTGGCAATTACTCAATTTAGACCTGTTGGCGAGGAACTGTGGTTACATGTGACTGCTCCCGTCGGTGTCCAGGCCACGCCCCCTAATAACAATTTTTATATCTATTATATCTTTATGTACTATATGTTTTCTCTCCACTTGTTCCAACTAAAAGATATTCATACTTGAATTACAACCACATATAACACACCCTCTGAATATACAGGCTCTTGCACATTAGATTAAGTATTTTAATTGGTGATATTAATTCATTTTTCTTAGGGTATTTTTTAAATTAATCCTTTTTAATTAAATCTATTTCCTATATGTTATTTATGTCCTGTTTTCCAACTTTGCTATTTGTTGTTAATAATAGTTTTATATGGCCATGGTCATGTAATTTACATTTTAAAGTTTGTCTAGTCTGTATTAAGTTGATATGTAATTGTAACTATAAAAGATCATTCAGTCTGATTCAGTTGAATGGGATTTCACCATATGCAAATAAGAGACTTTAAGAACTACCAATAGAAACAAAAGGGATGGAACAAGTATTACCCTTTAATATGCCTCATAGACTAATGGCCGATACTTAAATCCTTACAAAGCCAGAAGGTGAAATACATAGACACACAACGCACTCCCGTCAAGCTGTGGGCGGAGCTTTAATCCTGTGGTGAACCAAAATTGGAACTGCTAACTGCCGACCGAGTGGGAGAAAGGAATACAAATATATTTGATAACAGAGACCTTGTGGGCTCCAGTGTCTATCGAAGGAATCCTGCTCCACTTGGTGATCACTATCTGGCTTTTGTGAGTAGCAGTGCTCTAAGCCCGCAAATGCTCACTTACTTGCATTTTGTAAACAGCTTCACATTCATTGGTTTTTAAATATTTGTATAAATAACCTTTTGTACTAGTTATTTGACTAGTTGTTGTTGATATATTGCATATCTGTCAAACAGACTATACTGTTTTTTGTATTATGTTTTTTTCTTTACATGTTCATTGACTAATTACCTTATACAGAATCTTACTTGAGCAACCATTGCCAATTTTAAGGATACCATTTTATCTGTTTCTGCACAATATACACAGTGGTTTTAAATCCATTAATAAATTTGTTTGCACTCCACTTATATTTATTTTTCAAAATAATATTAGTTGATGATGGTGGAATTTATCTAGAAAGGTTGGGTCAGTGTTCGGGCATAGATCTGCAATGCTTTTAATTGTCTTATCAGATATGATGTCTTTCGGCGTTATATAAGGGAGGCCGGACAGGTTTGCCATCTGATTCCCCATCTGATCCGAGGTGTCGAGGCAATCAGGAAATGTAAAAAAAATATACTGCTCTATAAAAATAAAGGGAACACTTAAACAACACAATGTAACTCCAAGTCAATCACACTTTTGTGAAATCAAACTGTCCAAGCAACACTGAGTGAAAATCAATTTCACATGCTTTTGTACAAATGGGATAGACAGGTGGAAATTATACAGGTGTAAAAGACACTCCCAGTAAAGGAGTGGTTCTGCAGGTGGTGACCACAGACCACTTCTCAGTTCCTATCCTTCCTGGCTGAAGTTTTGGTCACTTTTGAATGCTGGCGGTGCTTTCACTCTAGTGGTAGCATGAGACGGAGTCTACAACCCACACAAGTGGCTCAAGTAATGCAGCTCATCCAGCATGGCACATCAATGCGAGCTGTGGCAAGAAGGTTTGCTGTGTCTGTCAGCGTAGTGTCCAGAGCATGGAGGCGCTACCAGGAGACAGGCCAGTACATCAAGAGACGTGGAGGAGGCTGTAGGAGGGCAACAACCCAGCAGCAGGAAATGCTACCTCCGCCTTTGTGCAAGAAGGACTAGGAGGAGCACTGCCAGAGCCCTGCAAAATGACCTCCAGCAGGCCACAAATGTGCATATGTCTGCTCAAACAGTCAGAAACAAACTCCATGAGGGTGGTATGGGGGCCCGACGTCCACAGGTGGGGGTTGTGCTTACAGCTCAACACCGTGCAGGATGTTTGGCATTTGCTAGCGAACACCAAGATTGGCAAATTCACCACTGGTGCCCTGTGCTCTTTACAGATGAAAGCAGGTTCACACTGAGCACGTGACAGACGTCTGGGGACGCTATGGAGAATGTTCTGCTGCCTGCAACATCCTCCAGCATGACCGGTTTGGCAGTGGGTCAGTAGTGTGGGGTGGCTTTTCTTTGGGGGGTCGCACAGCCCTCCATGTGCTCGCCAGAGGTAGCCTGACTGCCATTAGGTACCGAGATGAGATCCTTAGACCCCTTGTGAGACCATATGTAGGTGCAGTTGGCCCTGGGTTCCTCCTAATTCAAGACATTGCTAGACCTCATGTGGCTGGAGTGTGTCAGCAGTTCCTGCAAGATGAAGGCATTGATGCTATGGACTGGCCCGCCCATTCCCCAGACCTGAATCCAATTGAGCACATCTGGGATATCATGTCTCACTCCATCCACCAATGTCACATTGCACCACAAACTGTCCAGGAGTTGGTAGATGCTTTAGTCCAGGTCTGGGAGGAGATACCTCAGGAGAACATGCACCACCTCATCAGGAGCATGCGCAGGCATTGTAGGGAGGTTATACAGGCACGTGGAGGCCACACACACTACTGAGCCTCATTTTGTTTTTTTGAATTTGACCATTTTTATTGTACAATACATGCATTCACAGTGTTATACAGTGCTTCAGTATTATTACAGAACGGCTGTAGTGACAGGTAGGGTGGTGTGCGTTTGTACTTATCATGCGTCAGCCTTCTTTATCGGGTGTTTCTCTGTATCCTATGCGAATACCCACATCTGTGGTGACTCATCGGGCTACAAGGTCTGTTCATAACCATAGTGCATTACCTTGACCCCGAACCTGTTACCCAACTATGTTCGTGCCGTGTACTCTGCTTCTTGGGTGCATGAACTGACTTCGGATACATATACAGTACTTTTTTGTTTTCGTGAGGGGGGGTCTACAAAGGGGGGCGGGGGGCAGGAGGGAGGGGTATTGGGGGGGGGGAGCCTTTGCTGTGTGGGCCTGTGCTTGGTGTGCATATATCATTTCGTATTTCCAGTTGAGTTCCACTTGTTTCAACAAAGAGTTTCGGTTGGGGGGTGTTGTGGACTTCCATAATCTAGCTATGCACATTGCTGCTGAGATCAAGATGTGGTACGCAATTGCCCACTTTTCTTGAGTGATCATGTCAGGTGGGATAAATAGGATGCATAGCTCTAGTGTAAGTGATATTTGTGTTTGGATCGCGTCAGCTAGAGTGGCCTGGGTCTCTTCCCAGAATGACTGTAAGGCTTGGCATGACCATCATATGTGTGACATGTTGCCTCTTGCTTGTCCACATCTCCAGCACTTGTTGGAGGAGTTTGGCCATATCTGATTGATCTTGGTAGGCACTAGGTACCATCTATATAGTAGTTTGCGTTGTAACTCGAGATGGTTGGCACAGGAAGTGATGCCTTTGTGTGAAGAGTAAGCTTTGGCCCAATGTTCCAGAGGGATGGTTTTCCCTAGTTCCTTGTGCCATGCCTGTATGTACGTGTCAGTGAGTTTGATTGGTTCTTGGAGGAGGGTGTTATAATTTAAAGAGAGTAGTTTTTTAAGGGGCTTTGTGGTAATGCATGACTGTTCAAATTCCGACATGCGCTGTGCTAGTGTAGTCCCTGCCTTGGTGGGTGCATTATTGGATAAGTATGATTTTATTTGCAGGTACGCAAAGATTAGCTTGTGTGGAAGGTTGAATTCTTGCTGTAGGTCCGGGAAGGGTTTGAGACCCTTTTTGTTGTACAGTTGGCCTATAGTTTCAACGCCTCCTTGTGACCAAGGGTGGGTGTTGAGTGTCGGTATTGCCGCCCCTAGGGCGGTCAGGGGGGTTGCTAGTGGCGTTGGGTGGTAAAGTACCATTTTGTGTTTGGATATGTCCCATTGTTGTAGGATGCGTTGGGTCGTTGGTAGGAGATGTGTGGTGTCTTTCCTATGGTTTTAAGGGGTCCAGAATATGGAGTGTAAGGTCGGATGTTGGGCCCAGTAGTTTTCTATCTGTAGCCATTGGGGTGACGCTGGCCTTTGGCGTAAGTGCGGTATCACTGATAGTGCCGCTGCTCTGTAGTACGTATGTTGCCAAGTCCGGGAGGCCTAGTCCTCCATGGGTTATTGGTTTTTGCAGTATTTTAGTTGCTACTCTAGGTGTCTTATGTTGCCAGATGAAGCCTATGAGTAGTTTCGTTAGACTTTTGATGTAGTTCCCCGGTAGTTGTATTTGTAACGTTCTATACAGGTATTGCAATTTTGGCAGTAGAGACATTTTTATCGCTGCTATGCGTCCCACCCACGATAAATATTTCCCCTCCCAAGAGTCTAGAGTGGTTTTAAAGGTTGTTAATAGGGGTTGGTAGTTTAGTTGGAACATGGAAGTGGGGTTCTTAGCCATTTTGACTCCCAGAAACATAAGGTAGTCGTTTCTCCAGTCCAGTGGGAATGATTTTTTGAGAGTGTCCAGTTGAGTGCTATTTATGTTGAGGTGTAGGGCTTGTGTTTTAGTAACATTAAGTTTGTAGTGTGAAAGCTGCCCGTACTCCTTAATGAGGTGCATAAGGTTGGGTAGGGAAATTAATGGTTGTGTAAGGGTTAGGAATATATAATCTGCAAAGATACTTAATTTATATTCCTGTTGGTTGAGTGGTATCCCGTGTATTGCAGAGTTTGCTCTAATTTTGGCTGCTAATGGTTCTAATGCCAGCACGTATAACAGTGGGGATAGGGGGCAGCCCTGTCGAGAGCCGTTGTTTATAGTGAATTCATTCGAGCGGAATCCTGCATTTAGGACTCTCGCAGTCGGGTTGCTATATAGTGCCGCTACCGTGTTTGTGAATTGGCAGGGGAAGCCAAATTTTGTCAAGACCGTTTGGAGAAATTTCCAGTTAAGCCTATCAAAGGCTTTCTCCGCGTCAAGCGAGACTAGGAGACCGCTTAGATTTTTCCTCCGTATGCTGTGGATCAGATCTAACACTTTGCGTGTATTGTCTGCTCCCTGTCTGCCTGCCACAAACCCCACCTGGTCGTCATGGATCAGTGTTGGGAGTATCGACCCTAGGCGGCGGGCATATATTTTAGCGTATAGCTTAGCATCAGTGTTTAGTAGGGAGATTGGTCTAAAGTTTGGGCAGTGGGTCGGTGGTTTGCCAGGTTTAGGAAGTGTAATGATGTGTGCCAAAAGGAGATCTGCCGGGAGCGTCTTGTTCTGAGTGGCTGTGTTGAATAGGGAGGTCAGTGAGGGAGCTAGTTGAGTTGCGAACTCTTTGTAGTACGCATTCGTAAAGCCGTCTGGACCTGGTGCTTTGTTTTTAGGCAGGGTGCGTATGGCTTCGACCACTTCACTTTCCGTGACTTGGCTAGCTAGTTGGGCCGCTTGGTCTCTTGTGAGGGTCGGGAGAGGTATGTCTCGTAAGTAGGTCTCTATATCTTCGTCAGCGGGGGTGGGTAATTGGTTGGATTGTGCCAGATTGTATAGTTTGTCGTAGTAGTTAGCAAACGTGTTACTGATATCAATGGGGGAGATCACTTTTTTGTTATCGTGGGTGAAAATATGTGAAATCTTTGTGTTGGCTTCTTTTCTTTTCAGTCGTGCAGCTAACGTTTTGCTGGCTTTGTTTCCCTGTGCGTAGTGTGTGGAATTAAGTTTGCGGAGATTAAAACCTACTCGTTCTAAAGTGTGAAGTTTGATCTTGTCCGCAATGTCTTTAATAGCTTTTTGTGTTGTCGCTGTCGGAAGTGTTTTGTTCGCTGTTGTGAGGTCCGCTAGTTGTTTATGCCATGCCAGCCACTGTGTTTGGCTGGAACGTTTTAGTTGTGCTGCCCGCCTCAAAAGTAGTCCCCTAATGACTGTTTTGTGTGTTTGCCATACAGTGCTAGCTGTTGTGTCCCCTGTGCTATTCAGCGCGAAGAATTCCAAAATGGCTTCTTCGAGTTGCTTAGCGAAGGACTCGTCCGTCAACAACGTTTCGTTCAGTCTCCACGGGCTCTTGTGCTTGTAGTCATAGTTGTCTTTTAGGGTCAGCGTCAGTGGGGCGTGGTCAGACCACGAGATCTGGCCTATGGAGCAGTCAAGCACTTGGTCTAGGTGTTGGCTCTCAAGGTGAAATCTATCTATTCTGGTGTACGTATTGTGTGTGGAAGAGTAGTATGTGTAGTCCTTTTCCTGTGGGTGTAGGACTTTCCACACATCGTACAGTCGGTGATTATCCAGTAGTTTGAGGTATGTTGTGCATGCCCTGTAGTGTCTAGCCTGAGACCCTTTGGTTGCCGTAGAGGTCGTGTCGCAGTGGGGGTCTAGAATTTGGTTGAAGTCCCCACAGAGAACAAGAATGCCTTCCTGAATCGGTTGAAGTAGAGTTAGAATTTTATGCAGGAAATTCCTTTGGTTTGTGTTTGGTGCGTATATATTGGCCAGAGTATATTTAGTGTTGTTGATTGTGCATAGGACTATGATGTACCTTCCCTCCATGTCTTTCTTTGTGTCATGGTGTTGGAAGGAGACCGTTTTGCTGATCAAGATTGATGTGCCCCCAGTTTTTTTCCCCGACGTGGCATGGAACTGGTGTGGGTATAGGGCTTGTTTCACTGTGGGTGGGGATTTAAAGTGCGTCTCTTGAAAGCAAACGACATCTGGTTGATCCCTTTTAAGATCTCTGAAGAGGCAGTGCCTCTTGTATGGGGTGTTCAGCCCCCGGACATTTTAGCTTTGTATTCTCATATAGTGGTGCAACGGTGGAAGCTGTGCATTCGGCTATGATTGTATGTGAGCGGAGTTGTGGGTGGCTCGTGGGTCGTGAAGTGACTCTCTGTTGGTGTAGTGGATACCTGTCGCAGAGTTGGTACCAATATGTGTATGTGGACATAAGATGTTCATCAGCAAATCGTGCTGTCGATTTCCTCCGCACTTTGTTTACTCTGTGGCCTAGTGTAGGAATTCCAGGCTCTCTATCGGTGGGGTTGGAGGGGGATGGAGGGGGGGAGGAAACAGCGGATGAGTCGCACTGAGAGTGTGCGAACAACAACAGTGGTAAAACTATAACCCAGTTGTGGGTTGAGGTACCGAATATCGGTGCCATTTGGAGCGTGGTTGAAGAGTGTGATATAGGTCAAGTATTGGCCGTAGTTGGACGCTGTGACCTAGTATATCTATGAACAATGCCCTCATGGCTGCCAGAGAGGTTGTTTGCGATGGCTACCACTAAAGTTAATGGTCCCTTGTGGCTCGTGGAGCTAACTGTGGTTCTACATCAACATGCCTAACCGTCAAATACATTATAATGTTTAGCAACTGTGAGAAGTTAACATATAGTAATACCATATATGGGATCTGGAGCTTGGTAAGCATACTGTTGAGTTTTTTTTTTTTTTTATAAAATGTATATTGATATGCTTGAACCCTTTAGCATATACTAACAATTGACTTATAATAACAATATGGAGCTTCGGCTTCGTGCTGCTCAGATGTGTTCCCGTGTGCTGATTCCCCCTCATCGTGTAGTGTATGTGTGGGTGTGTTGCTGTAGTGTCTACCGGCTTCCCTCGCCCATAGTACACCCCTGTAAATTAATCCGGATGCCTACATGTTGTGATGCAAGAGTGGTGCGACAGTGTTGCTGGCAGAGATGTTGTGTGGTGTGAGTGTATGGGGGCATAGTCACCTGTCCGGCGGACAGTCATCTGTATACATGACAGATCAACACATAGTCTGGTGTAAAACACTTTTAGTCCAATTGAGTTCAATTGCGTGGAAACCACTTATCTGGATGGTTTTGCGCCATTTCAGCAGCTGTAGTGAGTCTCTTGGCATATGGAACTTCATCCCGTTACTAAATCTGTTTAATCTCTCCCTCCGGCTCGCTGTTTCTTCCAGTCAGAGTGTAGCTTGGTCGGGTGTTGCTGGTTGTCCTGCCGTGGGTGGGTGCTGGGTAGAAATGGTATGCCCCATTTCTTCAGGGCTTTCTTGCCTTCCTCCGGGGTGGTGATGGTATTAATAACTCCGTTCTTGTGAATGAGGAGGCGCACCGGGTGACCCCAGCGGTACGGCATGTCGTGTAGACGGAGCGCATCTGTGATCGCTTTAAATTCTCTCCTCTTCTGCAGAGTTCTTGCTGAGAGGTCGGAGTATAGTTGAATGGTGTTGTATGGGGCCGGGAGGTCCTTCCGCCACCTGGATGCCTGCATTAGCGCTTCCTTTGCGTGGTAATAGTGAAGACAGGCGAGTATGTCTCTGGGGGCTTCCTCCGGGAGGAATTTAGGCTTCATAACCCTGTGGGCCCTGTCAAAAAGGAGGACGTCCGCCGGGAGATCCGGAGCCAGGGTTTTAAAGAGATCCGTGAGGTGTGCTGCTATGTCCGCTTGTTTAATAGCTTCAGGTATACCTCGGAAGCGTATGTTGTGTCTCCTAGACCTATCCTCCAGGTCCATAAGTTTGTTTTGGCACGCTGACAGTTCTTGTTCCAGATGCTGGACATGGTCTGCCATATCATTGTGCGCCTCCGCGTATTCGCCCATGCGGTTTTCCATATGGGCAGTCCGGTCTCCCAACTCCTGGACGTCTTTTCGTAAGTCGGAGATTGATTTGTTAAAGTTGTGTAATAATTTCTCTGACATTTCGTCGAGACATGCTTGGAGGATAGCTTGTGTGACTGGGAGAGCTGTTTCCCCAGGGGATCCCTGTAGAGGGAGTGTGTCGTCGCCATCTTGGTCTGGCGCACTCTGGGCTCTTGGTGGCTGGTTTCGGGCCGTAAAGAATCAATTTTTGCCGGTTTTGTCGGGATTTCGTTTCCCCTTTTGTTGAGCCATGTTGAGGGGTGTTTGTGGTGAGGTTTTTAGTGGTCAAAGTTGCTGATTCAGTCGCTTTTGGGCCAGTTTAGGACGGAGCCTCTCTCACATGCGTCCGTCCTCGCCGAGCGCCAAGCCACGCCCCACTGAGCCTCATTTTGACTTGTTTTAATGACATTACATCAAAGTTGGAACAGCCTGTAGTGTGTTTTTCCAGTTTAATTTTGAGTGTGACTCCAAATCCAGACCTCCATGAGTTGAAAAATGTGAGTTCCATTTTTTAATTTTCCCCATGTATTTACAGATTGCCACCATTCCCCCACCAGTGATTGATCTTCTTCTGAGGGGGACTCTCTGGGCTCTCTGCAATTTAGGACCCCCAGGGGCCATGTGACTGGTCACATGGCCACAATAGGTGTCCACAGTGCTACCAGCAGGGAGACTGCTTGAACTGACAAGCAGACCCCCTGCTACTGAAAAAGTAAAAAAATTAATGTAAAAAAAGTTAATAAATTAAGATATATATATATATATATATATATATATAAACTTCGAGTATCCCGCACTCAATTTGCCGGTCTTGTACTTGCCTCGGTGCTGCCTCAGCCGTAATGTATATAAGTGAAAAACGAGTGCACTTGAGAGGTCTTCTTAGAAAAAATATACTTGGTTTATTAACAAACGTGAAAAATATTCAAAACGCTCAAGTCGACGTTTCAGTCCCCGAAGGACTTTTATCAAGACAGTGAAAAGCGGGAGTTTAAATATAGTGAAATCGAATTCTGATTGGAGAGTAAGAAAAGGAAAGGTAGTGATGTCATAGGTGAAATGTCAGAGTTAAGAGGGCATAAACCCCAAATAGAATTTAAACCAGTAAAATGTGAACTGGTAAAAAGAATATAGAATATAAAATAAAATAAAATACAATACATAGGCAACCGAGATGGAAAGAGTCCATAAACTCAGGTGCCAAATGAGAAACAAGGATATAAATAAAGGATTGAAAATGCCACCCAAAGTACAGATCTACTAAATGTCTAAAAAAGTTACATGCAAAAAAAGGAGGATAATTAGATAAGAGCTGGGGGAGCTAGATCCTATAGAGGAATTCAAGTACCGAGAGGAGATGTGTAAATGTGTACAAAGTCACACAGGAGAGTAAAAAGTATCAAATTCTAATTACACATAGTTATAAATACATGTAGCGAATCTACTGGGATACCGATCGTTTGAGACCAAAAATAAACAAACATAACCCTGAGTATGTAACAAAAGTCATTATCTTGTCGAAATAAAGCAATTCAGAGGATTAATCTCGTTAAATTCTCCTGGATACATTGTTCCGAGTGTAAAAATTCCATTGAACTACCTCCACAAGGGGTTTATTTAGCTGCTATTGATGTGAATAGCCTATACACCATTATTCCCCATGAAGAAGGGATATTAGCGATGCGACAGGTTCTGCTAGATTATCAGGAAAAAATTGAGCCTCCCATTGAATACATCCTGGAATTATAAGAATTATGTCTTACACTTAACTATTTCAGGTTCGAAAAGTCATTCTACATCCAGATCTCGGGAACATCCATGGGTGCCCCTATGGCACCCATGTATGCTAATGCATATATGCATATGTATGAACAGAAATATATTTTACAAGAATAGAGTCAGCATATTTTGAAATATTTCAGATACATCGATGATGTCTTTATTATCTGGTCTGGGGAAGAACAAACATTACTCAACATGTTACAGTCTCTTAATCATCTTGATTTACCTGTCAGACTTACATATCAAATTAATAATAAACAAATGGACTTTTTGGATCTTCGTATTTTTATTGAAAATAATAAGTTGGGTGTTGTGGTCGTGACCTAAATATGAATATTAATCTCTTAATACATAATAATTAAGCAATATGGAACAACATTAATATTTTTATAATTCATGGTATTATGGTTGAATATGTGGATAGAAAATACACAAAACGTTGTAATATTAAATGTATATTTAATATAACTATAACAAATAAACAGATGCTAGCAGAATGTCAATTTACTACAATTATGATACAATACAAAACTACAACATATTACTTACAAAAGGTTGCTACTTACAAGGCCCCAGCCCTTTGGCTGGGGTTAAGTCAGAGCTGGTACTACATCTTAGGTTCAGTCAGGTACAGGCAAAGAGAGCTTGCTTCTCCTAACATCTGGTTTTTATTCAGTGTAAGTAGGCTGGCCTGTGATGTCACTGCCAGAAGCACAGGTCTTCCTACACACTTCCCCTAGTGGTGCCCCCAAAGCATTACACTAAATATGCTTTACTGACATCTAGTGGTGCGTCTAAAGCATTAAGCTCATTATGCTTTTTTTATGACAAAAAGTCATTAATTAATAAATACCATTACAGTTGGGTTATACTTTGTTTGCGAAAAAAACTGACCGCAACACGTTACTACATGCCACTAGTCACCATCTTCCCAATTTGATAAAATCCCTTCCAGTATCACAATTTGTGAGGGTATTGAGAAATAACTCGGACTCCAATAAAAGGGATATTCAAGGCACATTCTGGAAAAAGCATACTCCAAGGCATTACATCTGTACACTGACGGACCCATGACTAAGAATAAACAAACTATATTAATTTTCCCTCAAACCTTCCACTCACAATCTCGTGATTTGTCAAAAATGGTTCGGGATAATTGGGAGATAATTAAGAAAGACAAAACATTACCAGTGATATTTCAACAAAACCCCATGATCAGTTATAGGAGAAACAGGAACTTAAGAGACTACTTGGTATATACTGATATACAAGCATCAAGTTGTGTTACACATCAGAACCCTGGTTGCTTTCGTTGTTTGAAATGTACGGCTTGCAACAATATGACCCCAGGAAAATCATTTTTTCATCCACATTCAGGGAAAGAATACAAGATACGACAACGGATTACTTGTACAACTACACACGTTGTATATCGGATTTTATGTCCTTGTGGTCTCATGTACATTGGGAAAACTTCGAATGATTTGAGGCAACGAATGAGGGGACATAGATCGACTATCAGAATAGCACTTTCGAGTGGTATTGCATCTACTCCCATAGCTAAACATTTCCTTGAAATGGGACACACATTGCCAACCTTGAAATTTATGGGTATCGAACATGTCCCGATTCCCTTGAGGGGAGGTGACAGAAACAAGCTGCTCCTTCAAAGAGAAGCTTTTTGGATTTTTACACTCGGAACAATGTATCCAGGAGGATTGAACGAGATTAATCCTCTGAATTGCTTTATTTCGACAAGATAATGACTTTTGTTACATACTCAGGGTTATGTTTGTTTATTTTTGGTCTCAAACGATCGGTATCCCAGTAGATTCACTACATGTATTTATAACTATGTGTAATTAGAATTTGATACTTTTTACTCTGCTGTGTGACTTTGTACACACTTACACATCTTCTCTCGGTACTTGAATTCCTCTATAGGATCTAGCTCCCCCAGCTCTTATCTAATTATCCTCCTTTTTTTGCATGTAACTTTTTTAGACATTTAGTAGATCTGTACTTTGGGTGGCGTTTTCGATCCTTTATATCCTTGTTTCTCATTTGGCACCTGAGTTTATGGACACTTTCCATCTCGGTTGCCTATGTATTGTATTTTATTTTATTTTATATTCTATATTCTTTTTACCAGTTCACATTTTACTGGTTTAAATTCTATTTGGGGTTTATGCCCTCTTAACTCTGATATTTCACCTATGACACCACTACCTTTCCTTTTCTTACTCTCCAATCAGAATTCCATTTCACTATATTTAAACTCTTACTTTTCCCGCTTTTCACTGTCTTGATAAAAGTCCTTCGGGGACTGAAACGTCGACTTGAGCGTTTTGAATATTTTTCATGTTTGTTAATAAACCAAGTATATTTTTTCTAAGAAGACCTCTCGAGTGCACTCGTTTTTCACATATATATATATATATATATATATATATTTGTGTAAGGGGCAAAATATCCATATATGGAGTAAGGATCCAGCATAAGCTTAGGATAGTGTAAAGGGAGCAAGTCGGTTGTGGTGCGCCGATACCGACAATACGGTAGGCCTGTAAATAAAGAGGGCCCACCAAGGAGTAAGAAAGTAAAGTAAATGGAAAGAAAAGAGAAAGTGTTGAAATGAGGAGTGGGTGGGAGGGTCATTCTGATGCTGACCTCAAGCGATATGAGTCAGGTAAGGGGTGTCCCTTATATAGGGGAGTGAATGAATTTAAGCCCCCCCCCACAAATACATGCAAAACTGCCTTAATACTTGTGTAAGGGGCAAAATATCCGTATATGGAGTAAGGATCCAGCATAAGCTTAGGATAGTGTAAAGGGAGCAAGTCGGTTGTGGTGTGCCGATACCGACGATACGGTAGGCCTGTAAATAAAGAGGGCAAAAATGAATAATCAAAGATTTAATACAGTCAACAAATATATACCAATTAACCAGACATTTCCTTAAATGCATTACAGTATTTAATTCCTGAAAGGATTTTGAAGGTAGGAATCTAGGACCGAAAGTGGGCACCATTTGTTGTGGGTAGGATAGTATGTTATCTCTACTGTTGGTGCATGTTGACTCATTTCGGAATGTGGTAGAGCCAATAGGTAATGATATATGTGTTTACGTACGTGGGATCGTTGAAGACAATGATCTGTCTGAGTGGTGGTGATGGTAGTGGATTCTCTGGCCTGAGAAAGGCATAAAAGGCAATGTGCATGGCTGGTAATGGCCGACTTGGTAGTATAATTGAATGGTTGTAGATCTAATAGGTCCGATAAGGATGAAAAGTTGGATGGCTATTGGTAATCTCTGAGAGGAACGTGGGGGAATGGATTCCTGAAAACCTCTGAGTATATTCTTTTCTGGTATGATAGCATGAAGTTTATGGTAGTTTTGGCCATAGGTTATCCTGTGTTGTTGAATGCCTGTAAAATATATCATTAATGGTGTATGAGATAGTTGAGTTTAAGGTGGCAAAAATAAGCAAAACTTAGGAGAAATTTTGTGACACAGGTTGAGCTATGTCATGTTCCAATGAGATTCTTTAAGCCAGGTGAAAAGCTGTGTTATGCGTTCTACAAGTATGGGACAAAAGTGCTAGGTGGGATAGTGCATGCTATGCTGCATGAGTATGTCTAATCCATGATTTTGTCTCTGGAATGAAAGAGTGGACGTGACTGTATGGGCGGCTGTAGGAAGCGTATGATGAACATGCCTGGAATATAAATGAGACAGTTGTCGGCAGGGATGTATACCCCCGTCTGGTACATGAAAGTGAAATATGATCAGTGGCCAACCAAGTGAGTTTCCCAGAAACATCATGAACTTATGGATGAGTAGTGGCGTTTGTTGATGATATGATATGTGCTTAGTTGTCTGAGTAACAACGGATTGATGACCCTGACCATGATTTACCCCATGCCACAGCAGCTGCTACAATGGGGTAGATCTCCCAAAGGGGCTGAAGTGGTGGAAAAATTTCCAAACCTGGATGCCATGGCCAACAGCTCCAAAGCAATTGTTCCCGGTAGATCGCTGCCAAACCATCTGGTTGGAGAAGTGTCAATCAATCCTGGAAGGAACATGCTTTTACCATGCCAAGTGGTTAAGAAATTCCCCCCCCCATGTGCAGGTCTGCTGTTGCTGAGGTGTCTAGGCACCTCCTCTGATCGTCATGTTGGAAGTGTGGAAAAAAGGGGAAAGAACTCTGGATGTGAAAGCGTGGTCTTGTGGTATGATTGGCATGGCAAAATTAAGGAACCTGGTAGGGATTGTAGTTCCTTGTAGTTGTAAGTACTAAGCAGGAGGTAGTGATTGATTTAGTTGAGAATGTTCCCTATTTGTCTTGTGGTAACTTGCGTGTATGGATGCCGACTCAAGTCATATGCCCAGTAATGTGATGATAGTGTCTGCGCCTTCTGTTTCTTATGGGGTACTGGGACGCCCAAGTGGTCAACCAGACTAAGCTGCCATGAGGCTTCTAGTGAAAAATATGCTTTCTTTGAGCAACAAGAAGTCTTCTAGATAGTGTATGACTGTAATGCCTCTGGATATGTTATCATAACCAGCACAGAGTATCTGCGAATATCGATAGTAGGCTAATCTGTAGCTCGAAACTTGAGCGGGGAAAGGATTGCCCAATTTATGCCATGTAAGTGCCAGTGTGTAGGGTAGATGGTAGCCGTTTACTGCGTTGATGATATTGGTCTTACTTAACCAAGCTTTAACCCATTGAGTGATAGCTGTAAAGGTAGATCAATGGTGTTGTATAGTAAGAAAAATCCTCGGAGGGTATGAGGGAGTTGAGACTTGGGGTAGCGGAGGTGTGTGGTGCCAATAAGTCTATGGTTAGTCTTTGTTTAAGAGAAGATTCCTTGTGACAATACCAATGTGTTTGTGTTTGGTGCCATGCTGTAAATGGTGGAGATTGGAAGACCCCTCTGCAAATCTTGGCTATGAGTGTGTTTTCAGCCAATGGTTTTGTTGTGCTGACTGTAAGTGAGGGCATGCTATATTCCTTGAAGGTGTGTTTATGATACCTGTATGGGAGCCCTTTGAAGCTCCAGAGCTTTAGTAAATCTACTACAAGTCTGGAAGGGTGATGAGTCAGTAGTGTTGAAAATGCATTGGTGTGTACAGATGGTGAGTACGTTATTTGTAAGTTGTATTGGGCCACATGGTTTGTCATGTGCCCTGAACCATTTGAACATATATGCAACAGTCTATATGAAATGCAACTACTCATATCAATGGTCTCTGGTAGTTCAGAGGTGCTGGTACCTGGAGCCTGAAAGTGCTCGTCCATTTGTTTGGGACAGAATCCCTTCTGTATGGGTACCTGCACAAATAAACATCTCTACATATTCCAAATGCCAACCCATCCAAGAGATGGTCAGTTCCCGATTTACCTGGAATCCCTGGATCTGACCATCACAGATACATCATCATACATATATATGCCTTGCTTCCCCAATGTGCTGGGATCATACGTGCAGGGTTAACATCTTGTGTGTCATAAGAATTGATTGTACCAGGTAACAGAGTTTCGGTTGGTGCTGGTTGTACAGTAACGTGAGGCCCAGCCTTGTGAGGGCTGTGGTGACCAACTCGAGATTGCCAGTCTGTCATAAATTTTTGGCTCATGAGTTTATGAGTGAGGCTAGCATAGCCTGGGTGTCACCTGAGTTGATGTAGCTGGGCCTTCCCCTGCCTCCGTGTTGTCCGTTGATGTATGGAGGAGTTTGAATAACTCTGCTTTCCTTGCTGTAGCAGGGTAGGGGATTTGTCACCTCCTTAGGTCGGTGGTAATGTGTGGGATCATCCAGGATCTGATTGCTGCTGGACTAGCAACATCTCCTCTGCTTGAAGGTGTATCAAATCTAGCCGGGGTGCTAGGAAGAGGTGATTCTTCACCATCTTTTTGAGAAATACTTAAATAACAATAAAGATTGCAATTATTTGTACCCAGGGTTCTTGTACTGGCTTGCTAGCTAAGCCGTAAGGCGAAACGATTAGGCTTGGTGTTTTTTGGTGACTGGTGAGGCCCTGCTAGTTGCCAAGTGGCTTGAGAGGCTCTATCTATGCTTGGCGCGAGGGGATTTTGTGTGGCCACCGAACGTTGTGGCAGGATGTTGGCCTCTCGGTGACAGTAACCAGAAAATAGGAAGGGGAGTGACAGGTGAGGCCCTCTCTATGATACAATGCGAGGCGGCTAGCTCACGAGTGGCCCGAGGGGTGTATGCCTCCGAGTGTGAGGCAGGGTGTTGGCCTCGCGGGACCACTAACCAAGCATAATGCAGAGAAAAAAGGGGGTAATACCTATTGGGCCCTAGAACCCTAATTGCCAGTACACTATTACTATTCCAGGGAAGGTAAGAGATGGATAACTACGTGAGCAGGTGTATGTACCTGGTAGTATGGTATTGAACCTGACAATCCGTATAGGTTTTTTAGTAGTAACTGTAACCTGAATGGATAAAACCGTATGGCATAAGGAAATATGGCATAGACCAAGCTTATCTTAATACGTACAGTATATGTGAAAAGTAAAGTGCCGTGATGTGTAAATATTAAACATCGTAGCCATACTGGTTAAATATGTATCAATCTTAACCCATTAAGTGCCGTATGTACAAGTGAAAATGTGGTCTGTCCCCACCTTGTATGTTGTATGTCCCCTTGCTAGGGGAAAGTCTGTTGCGTGAGCAGCGTGCTGTGAAAAATGTATGTGAACTATATTACCAGTTATGTATATACAGACGCGTCTGCTACTGTGTAATAATATATGTATTTATACCTGATGTTGATATAGTGCTTGCTATGTGAATTGTTGTATGTCTTATTGAATGGTAGGGGTCAGTGAACATGGTGTTGCAAAATGCAAGTGCACTGGAGATCTGCCGAGTGCCCTATAGGTGGCAGTGTAGTTGGATACTGATTGGTATGTGAAATGTTGTTTGTCTGTTGACCTATAGGTGTAAGTGTTTTGGTGTTTGTAAAACCCCATGAAAATTGGCAATGTACTTGACAGACCTGTAGGTGGCAGTGTTGATAGAACCACTGTTGGTCTTGATGTGAAATGTTAATTATTGTGAAGTAGACCTGAATTTGAGCCTGTGCTGAAGTTTCATTATGGTTTATGGTTATGTTTAACCCCTTCAGGACCAAACTTCTGGAATAAAAGGGAATCATGACATGTCACACATGTCTTGTGTCCTTAAGGGGTTAAAACAATCTTATGTGTAATTTATATTGGCTGGTAAATTGTATATGACATGTGAAGACACTTTTGCTGTTGACCAGTAGGGGTCATAAATGCTGATTGTATGGTAAAAATACCCTTTAACCCCTTAAGGACCAAACTTCTGGAATAAAAGGGAATCATGACATGTCAGACATGTCATGTGTCCTTAAGGGGTTAATCCTACTGATAGGAGTCAGTATAAAAGCGAAAATGCTGTAGTTAGTTTGTTTGCTTATGAAGTGAAATAAAGTCTGAGAAAACTGTAGTATACCGATTGACCGGTAGGGGTCAGCATGTAGGCGAAAATGCCGTGGTTCGTTGGTTTGTACATGAAATGCAATAATGTCTGAGAAGCCTGTAGTACACTGAATGACCGGTAGGTGTCTGTGTGTAGGTAAAAACGCAGTGGTTTATTGTTTTGTACACGAAAAGCAATAATGTCTAAGAAGCCTGTAGTACACCGAATGACTGATAGGGGTCAGTGTGTAGGTGAAAAATGCAGTGGTTTGTTGGTTTGTACATAAAATGCAATAATGTCTGAGAAGCCTGTAGTACACAGAATGACTGGTAGGTGTCAGTGTGTAGGTGAAAATGCAGTGGTTTATTGTTTTGTACATGAAAAGCAATAATGTCTAAGAAGCCTGTAGTACACCGAATGACTGATAGGGGTCAGTGTGTAGGTGAAAAATTAAGTGGTTTGTTGGTTTGTACATTGTAACGGATCACCTGGCACCCCGACTGGGTACCTCCGTTGAAAGATGCTCCTAGCGCTTCCAGAGGACTCCAAGCACTCCACCAGACACCATAAGCACCGCAGGCTGCAGCTATCTCCCTTCAGAACGAAGCAGGAACAAGCTCTTACAAGAGCTCAGTGATTATAGCAAGGGAATATGCCTAGCATAGCAATCCCTTGTAGCAGATTCCCCCAATAAGAGACAGGACTCAAGTTGAGGGTAAAAATAGAACTCTCTGGCTGCTAGCTTGCAGCCCTTTTTATTAGGTGCTCCCATGAAGGGGAGGGACACACACAGTAACGTACATTAACCAATCACACAATAGTTACATCCCACACATAGCCCTCCCCTCTACCTGTAAACTAATTATCTGTACACACAGGAAAATACAATTATCATAGGTAGGGAAAATACAGTTTTTACACAACATTCATAACTCCCAAAATATACATCACATTCGCATAAAAATACATATTCACAATCAATCCATTCAGGGGAACAACATATTAAAAAATGGCATGAATCAGACCAGGGGTTCAAAAGTTAGTAAAAGTATCTTTTGTTCCCCCTGGCTCAAACAGTAAAAGTAAAACATCCCCACAATGCATCCTGGCTTCCTCCCTTCTGCCCTGGAGATAATTGGAGAAGGAATCTAATTATCTCCAAAGACAGAGCCAAACTCCATTACCCACATGGCAGACAAAAAGACAGTAAAAGACATAAAATTACATACTGACACATTTAGTACATAAAACACACATTTCTACATATCCCCAGATAGCTTGGATCTGACTGCACATTATTAGATGAATGGCACTCAGATCACACGAATAAGCCTTTCTGCAGGGAAAATAAACAGTTTAACCTGCAGGGCCATAGTCCAAAGGCAAGAGGCGGGCAAGCAGCCCCCTCCAAGGACACGTGGCGAGGTCGGTTTTGCCACACTTCTCCCCTTTGCCCCCCAGACTAACAGGGTATCTGACCTCCTGCCGGTCAGTGCCCTGGTTAGTCCAGCAACCCACCCACGAAGCACAAACAGCAGTACAGCCCACCCACAATAAATGTTTACTCCACCTGGATAAAGTAGCAACTTGTCCATGTCCAGGTGCCTCACCACGGCTGTGTGGGGAGCTGGTAGACTGCCTTGGTGGGTTGCTGAGTGGGCAGAGACCAGCGGTACTCTGCCCTGGTGCCAGCGCTACCACCGAAGTAGCCTGATTGGAGCCTGGTTGTGGGAGGGGGAGACCGACCGTCTCCCCTCTGGGTACACAGCTCTGGGGCTGGGGAACAGGACCGACCGTCTCTACCCCTTGGGCTGTAAGCGCAGAGACTACGGTCCCATCTGCACAGTTGCGGGGCTCAACATCTCCCCTTGGTGGGTTAGGCTGCCGCTGGAGAGAGGGTGTAACAAGCTCCTCTCTCTGGACTGTCAACTGCCGCTGGGGAGAGGGGTTAACAGGCTCCTCTCCCTGACACTCTCTCTGCTGGTGGAGAGGCGGACCAGCTGTCTCCCCTTTCATTATTTTGTCCTGCTGCTGGGGTGTGAGACTGACGGTCTCTGCTCCCTGCAGGACACACTGCCGCTGGGGAGGAAGGACGACACCTTCAGCTCCCTGGGGTACACACTGTCGCTGGAGAGGAAGGATTGCACCCTCAGCTCCCTGGGGTACACACTGCCGCTGGGGAGGAAGGACGACACCTTCGGCTCCCTGGGTTACACACTGCTGCTGGGGAGGACGGACGACACCATCAGCTCCCTGGGGTACGCACTGCCGCTGGGGAGGAAGGACGGCACCTTCCGCTGGGGCAGCCTGTTGAAAGTCAGGCTCAGGGGAAGGAAACAAGGGAGGACAGAGGCCAGCGGCGCTCTGCCCAGTTGCCAGCTCTTCTGCTGGGGGGTCAGGGAACAAAGGAGTTGGCTGGGGAGGAGAAATATCACTTACCTCCCCCTGGTACTCCGGCTGCTGCTGGGGGGGGAGGTCGATGCTCTCCACTTTCTGTAACTCCAGCTCTAGTTGGGGATCTGGGCCGGGTGCCCAGCATCCCTGTAGGGCCGGTAGAGAGACCTCGGTCCCATCTCCACCGGCCACCTCGGTTTCTTCCTCGTCCCACTCTACCTGTGGCTGGAGTTTCTCCCAACGTGCCCACTGGCCTTCCCTCAACGCCCTGTGTTGTAGGTTCCGGGTCACCATGTCCCACACGAACCGCACGTATTTCTCCTCTGGATTGGGTCCGTAAAACTTCAGGTGCAACCCTACCATCGTGCCAAACTCTAGTACGGAGTAGCTATACGCCATGCTTGCTGTAGCCACTGCTGGTTCCATTATGTTGCTGAAGATAAGGACGCTGCACAACTCCACACGTTACCGGTGTCTCCGAGCTGCTTCTCCTCGCACTAGGATGCCATCCCGCCGCTTGCCACCAATGTAACGGATCACCTGGCACCCCGACTGGGTACCTCCGTTGAAAGATGCTCCTAGCGCTTCCAGAGGACTCCAAGCACTCCACCAGACACCATAAGCACCGCAGGCTGCAGCTATCTCCCTTCAGAACGAAGCAGGAACAAGCTCTTACAAGAGCTCAGTGATTATAGCAAGGGAATATGCCTAGCATAGCAATCCCTTGTAGCAGATTCCCCCAATAAGAGACAGGACTCAAGTTGAGGGTAAAAATAGAACTCTCTGGCTGCTAGCTTGCAGCCCTTTTTATTAGGTGCTCCCATGAAGGGGAGGGACACACACAGTAACGTACATTAACCAATCACACAATAGTTACATCCCACACATAGCCCTCCCCTCTACCTGTAAACTAATTATCTGTACACACAGGAAAATACAATTATCATAGGTAGGGAAAATACAGTTTTTACACAACATTCATAACTCCCAAAATATACATCACATTCGCATAAAAATACATATTCACAATCAATCCATTCAGGGGAACAACATATTAAAAAATGGCATGAATCAGACCAGGGGTTCAAAAGTTAGTAAAAGTATCTTTTGTTCCCCCTGGCTCAAACAGTAAAAGTAAAACATCCCCACAATGCATCCTGGCTTCCTCCCTTCTGCCCTGGAGATAATTGGAGAAGGAATCTAATTATCTCCAAAGACAGAGCCAAACTCCATTACCCACATGGCAGACAAAAAGACAGTAAAAGACATAAAATTACATACTGACACATTTAGTACATAAAACACACATTTCTACATATCCCCAGATAGCTTGGATCTGACTGCACATTATTAGATGAATGGCACTCAGATCACACGAATAAGCCTTTCTGCAGGGAAAATAAACAGTTTAACCTGCAGGGCCATAGTCCAAAGGCAAGAGGCGGGCAAGCAGCCCCCTCCAAGGACACGTGGCGAGGTCGGTTTTGCCACATACATGAAATGCAATAATTTCAGAGAAGCCTGTAGTACACAGAATGACCGGTAGGGGTCAGTGTGTAGGCGCAAATGCAGTGGTTCGTTGATTTGTACATGAAATGCGATAATGTCTAAGAAGCCTGTAGTCCACCGAAAGACCAGTAGGGGTCAGTGTGTAGGTGTAAATGCAGTGGTTTATTGGTTTGTACATGAAAATGCAAACAACGCCTAAGAAGCCTGTAGTACACCGAATGACCAATAGGGGTCAGTGTGTAGGTGAAAAATGCGGTGGTTCGTTGGTTTGTACATGAAATGCAATAATGTCTGAGAAGCCTGTAGTACACCGAATGACCGGTAGGGGTCAGTGTGTAGGCAAAATGCAGTGGTTCGTTGGTTTGTACATGAAATGCGATAATGTCTAAGAAGCCTGTAGTACACCCAAAGACCGGTAGGGGGTTTAAACGAATGATATGCATGAACATGCAATGGTTTTAGAACAGACTTAGACAAAATGCAGCAGTAAAGTGAGGACCTGACCCTTGCATGGTGCCGTGGGACTGATGCCTGGCGTAACGGGTAGGTCGACTTATGGTTTGTGAGTCACTTGGACACCATCCACAGCGATAGATTGAAGAAAGAAGGTGATAGGCCGGAAAAGCCTGTGGCTGGATTCCTGACACAGCTCAGCTTAGAAAACCTCATGGAGTAATCAGGTAAAATGGCGTCTGGATGACCCGGAAGTGGAAATCATTCTGATGCTGACCTCAAGCGATATGAGTCAGGTAAGGGGTGTCCCTTATATAGGGGAGTGAATTAATGTAAGCCCCTCCCACAAATACAGGCAAAACTGCCTTAATACACATATATATATATATATATATATATATATATAAAATACAGTTAGAATAAAATGACATATATATATATATATATTTATAGTTTTTTTTATTTATTTTTTATTAATTAGTTAATTTTTAGAATATTGTTATACAATATATATATATATATATATATATATATATATAGTTATGATATTTATTACATATATGCGTGTGCAATTTTACTCCAAGTGTATTTTTATATTAATATATGTATATATTAATAAAAAATACACTTAGTATGACGTTATATATAAGATATATATATATATATATATATATATAGATATATATATAGATATTATATATGTGTGTGTATATATCAAAATACACTTCGATATAGAGGAAAATTTATTTATACTTGCCATAATTTTCTTTTGCTGGCTATTATTCATAGCAGTATACACATGGGTAGCTCCTCCCCTTACAGCCGATAGGACAGGAAGAAAACAAAACCTTTAAAAGGAGTATCCCTGCATTTGTCCCTCAGTCAGTAACAAGCTCCTACAGAAGAAGCAAAACCAACACTGGGTGAGTAGTATATGCTGTCATGAATAGTAGCTAGCATAGCAGCATATACACATGGGAAAACCAAGCTTACCAGGGAGGGACAGAAACATACATAACAGGCAACCAAATATACAGAACAATTCAAGATAGATTAGAAGATGAACTGAGTTAAGGATGTAACGTCCAAATTGTGCCTCATTGATTGCTTCAATGTCCAATATGAAATGCAGGACAAACAAGTTCAAAGAGGTCCAAATACTTTACAAAGTTTCACCAGAGACCATTGCCATGGAAGCCCATGATGCTGCAATGGTACTAGTGGAGAGTGCCCCGAAATCCTTTGGTACAGGTAGAGAATGGTATTGAAAAGCTTTCACTTTAGGAAGGATCTCTGGTGCTAAATGTAAGACAACCATATCCTGTTGAAATTCAGTGTATGGGGTACACAGGATCAAGCCTGGAGTTCACACATTCACCTTGCTGATGTACCAGCCACCAGCAACAGCGCCATCTGTGATAACATCATGGAAACTCCTGCTACAGGTTCGAATGATGATTTAGTCAGAGCCTGTAAGACCAGTGGTAGGTCACAAATGGACTTCAACACCCTCAGTGAAGGCTTGAGTATAATTGCTACTTACATGAAGCAAAGAACCAGGGGCTCCAATACTCAATGGGTACCCTTCAGTACAGGTAGAGAATTATATTGTTAAGCATTCACCTTAGGCAGGATTGCTGGTGCTAAGGGGAAGACACCCATATCCTGTTGAAAATTAGTGAATGGAGGTACACAGGATCAAGTCTGGAGTTCACATTCACACATTCACCTTGCTGAGGTACCAGCCACCAGCAACTGCACTTTCTATGCTGACACCATGGAAGCTCCTGCTAGAGGTTTGAATGACGGTTTAGTCAGAGCCTCTAAGACCATAGGTAGGTCACATATGGACTTCAACACCCTCAGTGGAGGCTTGAATTTACTTGCTGCTTGCAGGAAGCAAAGCACCATGGGTTCCAATGCTCAGTGGGTACCCATCCATGTGAAATGTGCCAATCTGTGCTCCTCTAGAGTGTTATAATTCAGACCATACCAAGGCCTGATTGAGGAGTAATTCCAACCTCTATTCTTGAGACCAACAGACAAATGCATGCCAAGTTTGTAATTTGTAACGTATTTATAGTACTGTAACACCTTGAGTATTTATAGGACTATAATACCTAAAATACTGGTGGTAGAATTAGTGCATAAAAAGTGTTAAAATACCACCATTTGAAATACCACCATTTCAAAAATATATGGTTTGATGGGGGTAAATTACATTGGCCGGTTTCAAAAATGTCTCAAATAGGACATAGGTGCATGATGACCAGCTGTGAAAATTCCTAGTTGGAAAACTGGAATGCGCACCCTCAAAATAAGGTCTTTTAGCCCCCAGAGAACCCGACACACCTATACATGGGGGTATCACTGTACTCAGGAGATGTTGCTGAACAGATATTGAGGTGTTCTTTGGCAGTAACAGATTTTGGGGGTGTAGTGGAACTCCCCGTACTCTGACCGAGTACCTTCTGTTGATGGACGCTTCCTAGCTTGCGCTGAGGACCACAAGCACCGCACCGGACACCACAACCACCGCAGAATCCACAACTGCTGTAGTTTAACTGGAGTCTCGCCGTCTTCTGTCCACCCTGGATCAGCTTCTGTCCTCCAGGACCGTGTGGGGAAGACCTCTCCTCCAGGAGAGCGTATCAGGAACAAGCTCTTAAAAGAGAGAAGTGATTAAAGCTCAGGAAGTATGCTGAGCATAGCAATCCCCAGTGTGAGTATAGCTGTCCCCTCCCATCACAAGACAAGACTACGTGTTGAGGGTCAAGAAGAACTGTTTTACTTGGCACCAAAGGGCCTTCTTTTATGCAGGTTTTACAGATACAGGACCACCCACAGGGTTTTTCAGAACAACCAATAACAACATTACAACAGATACAATAAAGTAAACCACTCCCAGCAGAAATCCTCCCCTCTGCCTGTGATACAATTATCTCAACACAATAGACTAGCTTAATTATCACAGGCAGAAAATATACCGTTTTTACACAACATTAATAACTTTAAAAGTATACATGCAATATTAATAAAAGTTACATATTTGAAATAAGCATCCTTTAAATATAAATATATTCAAAAATCATAAAAATCCGTCCAGTAGATCAAAAGTTAGTTAGAAGTCCTTTTCTGAATTTCACACTGAAAAATGACTAAATCCCATTCGAATGTGCGTTCAAATCTTCGAACGGGACTTAGCCTCTGGCTGCAGTGTTGAAGTGGAGGGTCAGCGGTGTTCGCGGAAATGTGTAGCCGATCTCAGTTCCATAGATTCAGGAGCACATACCACTGACCGCGTTCGACTAACTTAAAATGGCCGCCGCCACGTGTTCGGTTTTCGAATAGCGGCCACTTCCACTTCTTCTGCACTTCGACTGCATCCGAAGTGCCAGTTTAAACGTACAAATCCTTTCTCTGTGAGTTAAAGGGCCAGCAGCAGTACAATGAAACTCCATTGTGCCCAAATACAGTTCTTAAAGGGTCAGAAACAGTACAATATACGTCCATAAGCCCAACTCAGTTCCTTAAAGGGCAATACATCCCAGGGGCCTTAGTCACATGGCAGGAGGCTGGCAATCAGTCCTCTCCAATGACCAGTGGCAAATGGCAGTTCAAAAAAGTTTTTTGTTTTTTTTCATCATATTTTATACATTTTTTATAGTATATTATATGATATGATGAAAATAATGGCATCTTTAGAAAGACAATTTAATGGCGAGATAAACTGTATATAATATGTGTGGGTACAGTAAATGAGTAAGAGGAAAATTCCAGCTAAACACAAACATTGCAGAAATGTAAAAACAGCCCTGGTCCCAAACGGTAAGAAAATTGAAAAGTGGTCTGGTCTCTAAGGGGTTAAGGAGATGATTCCTCTTGCTGAACAACTAGTACCTGTATACCAATTTTTGTCCAGGTAATTAAAATCTCCAGTAATTAAATTGTTACCCAGATGTGCAGCTTTCTCAATTTGCTTTTTTTCCTCATGAATATCAACATTAGATGTTTTATAACATAACCCAACCAATAATTGATTCCCTTCTTTTGCCCCAAGCAAATATCTACCCAGAAAGATTACAAATATTCTCTGTCACATTCCACTTGCTTAATATTTGGCCTTAACTCATGGTTGACATACATACATACATACATACATACATACATACATACATACACCACCACCTTTCCTGTTTTTCTATCTTTTCTAATTAATGTGTACGCATTTAAGTTAACTTCCATGTTACGTGTCTCATCCCACCATGTTTCCATTATGCCTATTAGTGTATTCTATTGCCCCCTTTTTGTTATTTGTCCTTGAATTAGTACAAGTACATTTAATACTATTATAAGTCACTTATACTTTAGGTGAATTTGTATTACTATTACATACCTCCTCTCCCCCTACCCCCATTCTCATCCCCTTTCTGTCCTCTCTCTATTTTGTAGATTTTCATGTCCCGACCCTCCTATCACTAGTTTAAAATCTCCCCCAACCTTCTAACCATCCTGTACCACAGCACAGTTTTAGAAAATTTAAAGTTTGAAAGAGACATTTTGTGTCATGTGAAAATATGGAAAGGAAGGAGATACATTTTAAGCACATCTGGAGGTATCATTTGGATTTGATATGCCAGTTTGTGTTTTGTTTAAAATACAGGTCAGGCAATTACAGGATATAGTTTATCTAGGTTTTTTTAAATGGACAAAAATGTAGAGGGTAGCTGCTATAGAAAGACACGAGGTAGTAGAGATTGTGAGAAGAGAGGCTGGATGTCAATGAATCTCAATGGAAAGCTGTTGCATATGAAGGTTTCAGGCTTGCAGATGAGTGTGGTTGGGGGACAAGACAACATTACAGCTTAGGAGGTGGTAATCAATGAGAGGGAGATGTGTGCTAGTGAAGTTAACTAAAGAACTACAGTTGGAGAAGATAAGATCTAAAGTGTTACAGGTTTGATGGGTAGGGGAATTGGACCATGCATGAGTCCCATGGTGGTAGTCATAGAAATTTAGATTCCTTGGAGGTAGTCAGTGCATCTATAAAGATGACAAAATCTCCTAGGTTAATGGAGAGGATGACGCCAAGCAAGTGTTCCAGGAATGGGGCAGGGTGGTTGGGGGTGGTAGATAATCACAATGCATAGAAAGATTGAAAAATGCATATTTCATGGACATCAAAAGAAGAAAAATAGAGTGAAGGTACAAAAGGAAGAAGTTGAAAGTACAGCATGATGAGAGAAGGAGGCCCTTGCTGCCACCCTTACTACGTCTGGAAGTATGTGTCGGATGACAACATAAGCAAGGGTAGCACAGTCAGAGGAAATATATAACATTTTGCACTGGTTACTATGGCAAGAGAACAAAATATAGCAGAGTCAGGGTTAGGGGAGATATTCCTAGCTGCCAGGAGCAATAGGAGATTTTTATTTTTTGCAACCTTTTGTTTCATTCAAATATTTACCTGGAAAGATAGCATAGAAGAAATGTGTCCAAACTAAAAATTCCACATAGACGAATCCTGAATCACCCAAAATATATGTTTTTAGATGAATCAATTCAGATGAGCCACATTTTTTCACAAAGCAAATTGTGTTAAATATGTTCAGATTATTAATATTTGTGTAAGAATAACATACTTTATCGTATGTAATAAGTGAAAGGAGATAAATCAACTTTAATTGACATTAAATAGATTTGCAGAATAATATAAAAGTATATATCATTAAATTAAGTTAGTACATGCCATAAATTAGCTAATTTGACACTGTTGCCAAGCTTAGTCTTTTACAGTCATACTATGTGACTAGACATAAATATCTAGTGTGCATTAGTGCTTTAATATAGCTTTGATAAATCTATAGCTTGATTTATATCCCCAATGCTGATGACCCTATGTAGCATGCAGAATTAGTTTTGCCATTTAAGGTGCACATTATTAATATCTTATTCTGGCAGGTGCTTACCTCTTTTATTTTTTTATATATTGGAAGTGCATTCAAAGCTTACAGTCATAATGCCTCAATTGAAATCAAACATTTCTAAAATGTACTGTATAGTCTTAGGGGGCACTTTTCTAAGTTCATAGAGCTTTGCTTTCAATTTTGTCTATTAAATCTGTAAAGTGCCTCCTTTGCCCTTTAAGTAGTAGGGTAATGAGTGCAGGGATGTTCGTTGGCCTAGCAGCACTCGTGACAGCAGTGCAACAATGTTGCATGTTGGGGACTAGGACAGGAAGGTTTTGACTTACCACTTTAGCCTGGTTTTGACAAAGAGAACATATGGAGAGAGCTTCAGGAATTTGCAACTGGTCTTTTGCAGTGTAGATTAATTGTGTGCTTATGTTCTGACCTGTGTGGAAGAAGCAGTGGTTACACAATAGTCCCTGTTTCAGATATTTTGTGATTTTCGTAGCACACATTGGGTTGGCTTGGTGGCAGAGATACTGGGTAAGTGGGAAACTTTATCATTGGAATCAGATGGTGTGTAAAGAGAATCAGCCCAGCTGAATAGGTGGAGGATGAGGAATTTTAGGCCTCCTTCTCGGTTGTCAGCTATGTCTTTTGGAGGGTCGAAACGTAGAAGTCTGCTGAAAGGAAGCAATACACCTCGGTTTCCTGGCCCCGTCATGCACTAGCTTCCTTTCGGCTTCCAAGTGATCGTGGAAGTAATCCTGGTCCTATTCTCAGAGGCGATTGATCCCAAGATGGTGGCTCCAAATGGTTACATACCACACAGCTAACACCAGCCAGAATGATGCAAACGTGAAACTGGAAGCCAGGGACAAGAACATGGTGGCTCCTGCAGGCCAGTTTTATGCCATAGGCTCATATATCCGAGGCAGGACAAGACCTAGAAGGTGGGAATGTGATTGAATTTCACAACGGCAGCATCAGCAATGTGGGGGCAGTCAACAGTAAGCATGCCCTCATCTAGACTGAATTCTGGAGCAGATATGTAAGTAACATGTCCCTGCCCCTGGGCTGAAATCAACAATTCAGCCATGTGAGTTATTTGCAAGCATTTGGGGGTGATTATGGATACGGGTGCTGCTATCACTATGTTCCATGCACATGGTGTAAGTCAAGGAGAGGTTATGCACTTGCTGCAGTCAGTGTTAGAGAGGATGTCTCCCAGCTCTGCTAGTGCTGTGGGTGGACCTAATGATCAGTCTCTCTCCCCTCAGGTGGTTCTCAAATAACCTTGGGTTTCACCACTCCATCCACATTCTGTGAGTTGTCTCCCTTGGTCATGCATGTCCCCTTGGTAGTGCAGGATAAGACAATTTGGAGTGGATCATGTGGATATTTTGTCCCTAGTACCTTCAGATAAGGAGACTGTTGATAGGCACAGGAAAGAGCCAGGATAAAGCAACGCAATCGCCACATACGTTTGGCAACTGGTTGCAGGGTTTTTATATTTTTTCTGGTGTACTGGTGGATCATTTTCCTGCAAGTCTCCCTGCTTATTTGATTGATTTGCTCTCATTTGGGGGTATACAAGACATATGGCAGAGTGTGCTGGTTCCATTATGATCAGCAGTTTAGGTTAGAAATGGCAGTACAATCAGACATGAATTTTAGTGTCTAGGATGGTAGTTTGTGATTGCTGATCATAATGGCAAGTATACCATCACCCTTTCAGGGCCCAATCATGAGCATTGGCAGAACATAAGCAGGGAATCTGCTGGCTCTTCAGTGAAAGCCATTGAAGGTGGGACAATGTAAGTAAGTTCATGCATGATAGTTTGCTGACTGTCTCCATCTATTGTGCTGTCATTTTCATAGTTTTTCAATGATAAATGTTTAGTTGTTGTTTAGTTCCTTTTTGGAGTGGGTTACTGGTGCTCTGCCAGTTTTGTGGTGCCTGTCAGATTTGATTAGTAATATCACCTTTTTTGAGTTGTTTTCCATAGTGGTGGCTTTAAAACTGTGGGGAAGGTAATTTGATAACTGGAGACTTGTGTGTTGATTGTGAATGTTATCAATCATTCCACATGTTGTCCCCCCACACCATGTACTTGCCCTGCATAGGCATCTTGTGCTCAATACTTGGGTGAAGGCATTTCATGTTTCAGGGGTTTATAATGGCAGACAATAAGACGAGGATGATTTGAATGAATTTAATTGATAACACAGGTAAAAAGCAGGTGAAAAGTGAACTAAATGTACATAAGTGACATGAAGTGTAAGGAAAGACAGAGGCTGAAAAGGAAAGGGAGCAGAAATGAAAAAGAGCTGAAAAGAAAGTGCAGAGAGGACAGCGAAAATAGGGGGAGAAAAGATTGGGGTATCCATGTTCCATGGAGAAAAATAGCTTAAAAGCTAAGGCCGATGAGAAGAAAAGAAAGATTAAGGAGGTAATGATCCTCTAGTCAGCCAAGGGTGTGAAATCTAGTGAAATGATTTGGGTGTATCATGCAATTAAGTGGTCAGTCTATCCATGTCTACAATTTCATTGGTTTTCCTGAGAATGTCTGCCCCAAACGCCCCAAAATTTCACTGAGCCTAAAAGGCAAATCAAAACATATTAGTTATTTAGAGTATGACAAGGTCTAGTGAAGTCAAAGGTTTTAGACAATAAAAGCACCAGAGAGTTTAATAGGTAATTTATTTATATATGATGTGTGAAATACACGTAATGCTGAGCCAAAAGGGTTTGAGTTTCAGACAAGACCACAAGCAGTGTAGGAAAATACTGATATGGCCATATTGTTTTAGAACTCATTGAAAGGGAGATTTTTGCCAAACTATGAGGAGTTAAATACCAATGAAATAACATTTTATAGGCATGCTCCTTCTGATTCACACAAATGGTAAGGAAAACAGTAACCTCCCAAATAAGTCACTTGGTTATTCTAGAAAGCCAAGATCTTTCTCTCATGCAGCATATTAGGATAATGTGTGCTACTAGAAATATGTGTAAGGTGGAGATCTAACTTTTCTGGAAATCCTATGGTTGGTTCTAAAGCTTGTGCTATGGTAGGCGAGCAAGGGATATTAGCATGTCATTTGCATCCTTCCAGCATCATCTAACAGGATCCTGGTTGTGCTGTTAAAGGCCCCTGACCAAACATCCCAATGAGTGACCCTTTATGCCTCTGTAGTAGTGTAACTGCTTCTGACTTTTAAATCACAATTTTATATTTTTGGATTAGCTCTTCTGATGATTTAATATTTTTAGAAACAGTTCAATATTTTTTGAAATATTGCTTTATTTTTTTATATTTTTTTTTATATTTCAATGTATTGAAAAAATAAGCATTTTTTTAAAGCTTATACAAAACATGTTAAATTATAGGGTGGTGTGGCTATCCACAAACCTAATTATGGAGAACCCAAAGATGTCCCATGGATCCCACACAGCCTCAGATAAAACATCCTTGGGGAAAACTAGCTCCCTCACTAAATGTTTAAAATATTCATCAAACTGCCATTCTGACCATGCAAATCTAAATATGGTGCCAGCCTCCTTCCCTCCTCCGAGCCCAGTAATCTCAGATGGCTCCTTGTGCTCTCATGGCTCTGATTTGAAGAAGCTGCTGATCACGAAATCCTTTTAAAGGGGCTGAAGGCTTCATTTCAACAGACCAGCTGGAAGATATTGGAACCGACATATTGGCGACGAAGTCAGTGAACTGGAGGATGACAGGGACCTGCTGGTCTTATAGGTTCAACAACTAACATCCACAAAGGAGGCACAGACCACTTACCTTTACTCATTTCAATGGACTCTAGATGACCTGGATAACCATGACAATAGAAATAATCTTCTTGCAGGCTGTCAGATCAAGAAGCAGAGGACTTACCTGCAGTTCTTACAGAGCTCTTCAAACTGATCCTAGAAAGACATTACTACTCTTTCAAAGAAGAAATATTTCACACTCTGTACTCATATTCCCCAGCAATATTCTTTAATGTCAATTTCTTCCAAATTGTCCCTGACCTCTCCTGGCTGACTCTCCAGGCTATAAGGACTTTGAAGGGCCCTATTATAGGATTACACATATTATTTACTGTCTACTGGATCATACACTAGAACTGATATGCTATTTCTGCCTTACAGATTTTTACATCTCATAAAATCTTGCCCATATGGTCCTATTACATGGACAAACTATGCACCCTTGTCTCTTGCCATTTTACTTCCTTCACTTCTCATTAATAACATACAATAAACATAAACAATTTCTTTCTTAATGATCACAAAGTATTATCCCTAATCCAAAAATCTATTGATAAATACTTTTTAGAAAACTTCCCCATCGATTTCACCAACCACAATATAAGGAGCACAAAAGTGTGTAATTAGAGGAATTTTTATAAGCATTGCAGCCAAACAGAAACGGTCACGGAAAGCGAAGACACTATCACTCTTGTAAAAAACAACAGTTCTCAAGGCAAAAATAAAACAGATCATTAATTTACCATATATAACAAGATCACTGAAAAGAAAACAGGACTTGAAATTCTACTTGGCACACAAGCAAAATGTAAACTTTTACCAACAGTTACCAAAAGTATTTATTATGCTCGAGGAGGGAAATCTCTTGCATTTCAACAACAAAAACAAAAGGCCACTTTCATCTCCAAAATCAAAACATCCACCGGTGCTGTATCACATTTACTACCAGATACTATCAAAGTTTTTCAAAACTTCTATTCTAGTCTGTACAACTTAAGGTACTCCCTTCCCTCTATCTCAGAAATCGATCGCGAACAATGTCCTTACGACACTATCAATGCAAACAAATTTGAGACAGCACAAGATACACCTCCTTTTGGGAGGAACGTGTTTACAAAAATGTATTAGAATAAATAGTAGCAGCTCTATACACTTGTGTGGACAACCCTCTCATCCACATCCAAAATCCAAAATCTGTAAAGTGGTATAAGTGAAAACCTACACCTTTAAGTGGAGCACTAAAATATACGTGCAAAATGGGGTAAACTTATCCTTGTTAAAATATACAAAGGAGCCTTTATATAAATACTGTATTCTAAAGGGGAGGATTGGAATGTGAGAGATCTTAAATAATGAGGCAAGACAAGGGGGTCACCCTAGATAGAAGATATCGAGTAGAAAAACACTTGCCTTATAGTATGAATTTATCTAAAACATAACATTTAATTTATTGATTAAAAATATATATTAGAAGTTAACAAAGAAAAAATATATTTATAGATAGATAAAATAAATAAAAAATAAACAAAACACAATACCACATTGTCAAAATAAATCTGAAATAATCAGTAATATATCTTGAAAAAATAGGAAGCTAGGAAATCTGTGTGTCGCTAGCAACCAATTAGAAATCAATTGACCTACCATGACCTGCATTTACACCAGCCACCACGTAACATGCCTTAGGTCACCGACTACTTCCCTGACCAAGCGACATTTCACTAACGCAGGCGCCTTAAGAAATTTAATACATTAATATGCCTAATACTGACAAACACCAGGGCGCATCCCGCTCCTAGCAAGCACCCTCTAACCCAAAGAACACCTACCATGACGCAGATATGAGGGAACCTAGCCAGACAAAGACTTTCTTTATTATTTAAAAAAGTGTGTTTGATGAATCTAAAATAGTGTTTGTTCAAAAACTGAAAAACTATGGAAAAATAAAGAATAATAAAAAATAAAAAAATAAATCCTAATCAATTAGTGAAATGGACTAAGCAAAAGTGTTTGGAATCTATAGTGTTTCAAAAGGGATGCCAGTGAAATGAAAACTGGCAGTCTAAGGAGACAGTATGTATTAAGTTGAGCTGATCTAACAAAGTATATGCTATGAGGCAGTTAAATACAATTGTTGTGACTGTCCTTGAAGGGAACTGCTAGAATCACTGATACAAGGCTCTATCTCAAGCTCTGTTCAAGAAGGCTCTGTTCAAGAAGATACAGCATTTATGGAATACTGGGCTATCATGCTTTTTTTATTATTATTTTTTATTTTATTGTGCACGAAAAAAACAATGAGGCAAGCAATGCCACAAAAGCTATTGCCAGCATGTTATTCAGCATTCAATGGTAATTGTTTGGCATATCAGGGCATAGCACATTTTATATTTTAAGGTAATGTAGTTGCATCAAAAGTTACACCACACGTCAGTTACTAGTTTTGGCAGACGAGGTACTAATTCTGAGTCACATACTGACATTTATGTTAGATTGTAAGGTCTCTAGCTTAGCAAAGATTAATATTAGAGTAAGTTACCACCAGGTAGAATATCACATACTGGTCTGTCTCCATCAATAGGTAGGAAACTAAATCCAAAATAACTTTAACGTAAACAGAGGATATGCATGCTTATCAATAATTGCAATTACAGCAACATCTGATGAGGCTATCATTGGCATACTTTACGGTGTGCGTGAAAGGCTGGGGTCACCGCCAGCTCCGGCAGAGCAAGAAGTAAGAGAGTTAGGGGAAATGCAGCCTATGCCTGGGTGTGGGGAGAGTCCCTGTAGAGTACCACAAGAGGTCCACTGGGTCCCAAAGTCCCGCCATAGGGTGCAGTGTCCCCTGGCCTCCGTCAACAAGCTTCCTGGTTGCTGGGTGAGTTTGGCCGCGGTGCCTTTCAAGCCTTATACTCAGGTGCGGGCTGCAGCACAGTGAGGTTGGTGCATGGGGATGATTTCTCTGAGTGCTCTCCCATTGTAGGTCACTGGTGCAGGATTACTGATCGTTGGTGAGGTGTGCTCAGTCAGAGTATGCTACAAGTTTACTTCAGGGGATTGCTGCTGCGGTATAGGCAGGTGTAATAAATGCAGGCTGCAATGGTTCTCGCCTGTCATGCTTTAGTCGGGACAGAAAGCAAGGCAGTGGCTGTCCGCCCCACCCTCCTCCCGGGTAGGCCTCAGTCCTCTAGCCTCAGAGTCTCTCACCAGGACCCAGAACCACCAATATCAGGTGTTCCAGCTGCACCGGCCTTGTGTTATGGACCCCCAGGGTGGTACAAACAGGATAAGGTGGGTATTTACCCAAAAATAGCTTGCTTCCTCAGGAGCCCTAGTGACTTGCAACCTGCTGGCATGGCCGCCCGGCCCTACCCCCCTGGGCTATCATGCTTGACTCACTCTTTACTATGATGCAAGCCATCATACAAAAAAGAAAACTCACTTTAGAAAATTTAGATACAAAAATAAACATAGAACTGAATTTTCTTATAAACCATACAAATGCAGAAGAGTATAAGAGGATCACTGAAATTATCAAGTATGTGATAGATAGGGTGGAGAAGGAAACAATTCAGAAAAAGAATAAAAATATATTCGAGACAAAAAGGATTATAGATTAAACGAAGTAAGAACTTTTGGTAGAAATAAGAATAAAAGACACACTGAACAGAATAATCACAAAGTTAAAAATTCTGCTCATCATATGCAAACCACAGGTGCATTGAGAGCCCCGCCTGGAATACCTATAGGAGGAAAGAAGGAGGAAGAATGGAGAATAAAACCATTCCTAAACCTATTTCCAAACCCTTCGCCCATAAAATAAGGACTCCAATCCGAATTAAAAAAATAGCGAAATCAGATGAGTTCCTCATGGCCCAAAGTAGATTTAGACAGCATACAAGAAGAATGCCCCAGAACTCCACAACAAATAGATATGAGGCACTTGCCGGAACTCCTCATGAAGAGGATTTTCACCAAAAATCCCCAAAGAAGCTGGCATCTTCAATTTAACCTCCATAGTTCTAAATACAGCACAAGTCAAATTATTACAAAAGGCTTAAAATTTGCTAACACAAAAAAATCTCAACAGATTTGATACATATGGAGATTTAAACTAATTTAAATGTAATTTGTGCCTCAAAAAATTATTTAAAAAAAATCCAATAATTGCAAATTCAACTCTGAATAAAAATGATGAATATGTACATACAACATTGAAAGAAAAGTCCACCTTTTTCACCAACTTACCCTTCTGTACATCGCTGCATGGGAAAAAGACCTAGGACCCCCAGAAGACACATGGGACTGGGCTGACATATGGTAGGCCATAGCCTCCTTATCAATTTGCATCACACACAAGGAGCAAGCTTATAAGATGCTGTTCCGATGGTACCTCACATCGCTCCGCCTCAGCATTATACACCGCAACCCCTCTAACACTTGCTGGAAACAATGCAGGGAGACAGGCACATTCTTACATTGCTGGTGGACCTGCCCAAAACTTAAACCCCTATGGCAGGGAGTCATGACACTCATATCTAAACTGATAGGCAAACCCTGCCCTGTAGACCCCTGGATCCTCTTACTGTCAAAAACCATGGAGACCTACACCAGAGCAGAAAATAAAATTGACAGCACGCATCGCCCTAGCAACACGGAGAGCAATAGCAGAAGTTGTGTGGTGAGTTTCCTATCGCAGTATACCATCACTAGGAAAATACTAGACAGCCTACAAATGGAAAAACTCACCACACAACTACACGACACACCCAAACAGTTACACAAGATCTGGAATCCCTGGCTGGAGGGAGACACAACCCTACCATGGTAATAACCCCACACACATATCCACCCACACACAGAAAAGGGAAAACATGAACTCAGACCCGATAACAGCTCATGCAGCCAGACACTCACCGGCACACAGGCTCCCATAACAACCCCGCAGGGGAGACGCGGGGGAGCGGGCAGGCAGGAGGAGAGATCCCCGACCTCTCACCCTACACCCATGATGCTGACTCTCACGGAACCCCTAACCCCACACCCTCACTATCCAAAAGACAGGACATGTGACACGACCCCGGACGCATGCCCCTGACTAAAAGTACAGGGAACCCCTAACAGTTAGAGAAAACGATATGCGGGAGGTCGACAACCGGCCAACAAGTAGTACTTCCAGAAATGCCCCCATCAGTTAGTACCGAATTGGGGCAGAAAACCACCTATGGGGCATGCGGACCCGGTCAACCTATATGCACACAATCTGTATGTAAGCGACCTAGCAAACCATGTTTATGACGGTTGTGTACACATACTCAGAATATTGTGACCTGACCCATGTACCTTTCCTATTGAATGTAACCCCATAATAACCCACTTTTCTTCTGTAAATCCTACATGATGTTGTTTTGACGAATACTGAAAAATAAAGAAAATTGAGAATTTTTAAAAAAATAAAGAAATTAAAGATTCACAGGACCACACTCACATCTGACTGAAGAAGCTCTACAAGAGTGAAACGTGTTTCGGCTACATTCAGGACTTTTATACTGCTATATGTTATATATTGTACAAATACATTTTAATATTTTCAAAGTTCTCCAGAGCCTTCCAAATCTTCATGGGGTAATGCCATCCCCCACTAAACTGGCACAACACCAATATACCTCAGCAAGGTGAGAATTATACTTATTGCACTTTTTACTTGATTTTATTGAGAGACTACACATTGGTTCTCTTCTCTCCTTTGTTTTTTCCTTGAGAAATAACCAACATCGGATTTGAGGTGTGATGCTGCCTTAAAAGCATAAAATATGAATGTGACAATTCCACCTGGCACTACTGAAATAAAACAATAAGATTACAACTTAACGTATAGGTACACAGCCTCCCAGGGTTACCTCCCAGGTGGTAACCAACCCCAACAGAAATGTATATATATACAGAATTTAGGGATCTTGCTGTTTATAGGTCCACCAGCAAGATCCCTAAATTCTGTGTATATATACACATGAAAAGCATAAAAGCTCGATTACAGAGCCAGTATTTATATATTGGCTCCTTTGAATATTGTAACAAGGTTACGTGGGGTAATTTTATCCCATTTTGCACATATATTTTAGCGCTCCACTTAAATTTGTAGGTTTTCATTTATACCACTTTATAGATTTAAAATTCTGACAGCCACTAATGCATCACCACTAGGCAAAAATTCAGGACAAGTTGGATTCTCAGCCAAGTACTACAAGGTCTTTTCTTCTTCCCTAGCTGACCATTTTCTCAAAGTATTTAACTCTTTAACGACTGCCTCCAAATTGCTTCCATCTACATTAGAAGTTGACAACACACTTATCTCTAATTCTGGCTAAGACTTGACCATTTGTGTCAGCTACCACCCCATATAATGAATTAATATTAATCTAAAATAATTTACCGAAATATTGGCAAATTGCCTACACCCCGATTTCACCAGGACCTGATCCTAGTCCAACTTGATCAGGCTGGCTTTATACCAAGCCATGAATCAGAAGTTAGAACCACTAAACTGATAAATCTAATCCACTTCACTAAAACATCCAAGATTAGTATATTACTATCCAATCCATACTCAAGGATATGAAAGTGTCAGGAAATTATTACATTTGTGTTCAAAAGTTTGCATACCCTTTCAGAAATTGTGATATTTTAACATTGATTTTGAAAATATGACTGATCATGCAAAAAAAAAAAAAGTATTTTATTGAAGGATAGTGATCATACAAAGCCATTTATTATCACATAGTTGTTTGGCTCCTTTTTAAGTCAAAATAACAGAAATTACCCAAATGGCCCTAATCATTTTTTTTACATACCCTTGAATGTTTGGCCTTGTTACAGACACGCAAGGTGACACACACAGGATAAAATGACAATTAAAGGTTAATTTCCCACACCTGTGGCTTTTTAAATTGCAGTTACTGTCTGTGTATAAATAGAGCACAATATGACGATACTTGAACAAAAATGAGCTGCATGGTCAAGTTGCCAGAAAGAAGCCTTTACTGCATCAGTGTCACAAAAAAGCCCAGTTACAATGTGGCCAACAACACCTTGATACAGCTTCTGAGACTAAAATAGAGCTTTATGGTCACCACCATAAGTGCTGTGTTTGGAGAGGGGTCAACAAGGCCTATAGTGAAAATAATACCATCCCCACTGTGAAGCATTGGGGTGGCTCACTGATGTTGATGGCAGGATGAATGCAGTATGTTATCAGAAAATATTGGCAGACAATTTGCATTGTTCTGCATGAAGGCTGCACATGGGATGTTCTTGGACTTTCCAGCATGACAATGACCCTAAGCACAAGGCCAAGTTGACCCTCCAGTGGTTACAGCAGAAAAAGGGGAAGGTTCTGGAGTGGCAATCACAGCCTCCTGACCTTAATATCATTAAGCCACTGTGGGGAGATCTCAAACATGTGGTTCATACAAGACGACCAAAGACTTTGCATGACCTGAATGCATTTCACCAAGGTGAATGGGCAGCTATACCACCTGCAAGAATTAGGAGCCTCATAGACGACTATTATAAAATACTGCATGCTGTCATTGATGCTAAAGAGGGCAATACACAGTATTAAGAACTAAAGGTATGCACACATTTAAACATGGGTCATTTCGTTTTTTTCTTTGCTGTTTTGTTTTAAGATTGTGACATTCTGTTATAACCTACAGTTCAATATGAATTCCAGAAGAAATAAAAGAAATGTGTTTTGCCTGTTCACTCATGTATTCTTTAAAAATCGTACATATATTACCAATTCGCCAAGGGTATGCAAACTTTAGAGCACAATAAGGTGTCAGCTTTTGCTAATGATCTTTTGTTTACTGTTTCTGATCCCTCAACTAAACTTGACTAAAAGTGAGTTCCTGGATCTGAACTTGCCTACACCTTTTAAAAATTCCCTTCAGGACACGTTCTCTTTTACATGAGGTGACTAAGCTATTAAATGTATAGGTGTGTTTCTACCAAATACATTGCCCAAACTATATGATCTAAACTTCCCACCACTGACACAGTCCATCTCAAAGGATCTGAAATCTTGCCACTTACCTCACTAAAGTGTGTAAAAAAAAAAAGTTAATTAAATTTTACCTCTACCTCTTACAAGTGTTACCAATTTTCTTTTCTAAATTGTTTTTCATAATGATACACAAACTTTTCACCTCATTTATCTGGTCCTACAAACTTCACAGGCCAACTTATACCTTGCTTTGTCATACTAAAATTAAAGACCAATACCATAAGGCAGTTATGTTAACCAGAATTTATGAATGAACTCTAGCAGATAGAGAGAAACATTGGGTCAATTTGGAATGATCCTTTTTCAGTATTCCCCTGGACACAGATAAGACAACACCCACTTACATTTCACCCTATGCTTCACCTTTATACCTGCTACCCCACAGGTCCCTGTTAATGCCTGGATTAAATGGGCTAGCATATACTGCTTATCATACCTCCAGCTATTGGAACATTGGTATCTACACTCACTTCAGGTCTCAAGTCTCTAATCTATTTTCTACCACATGCAGCTCCTACAACCATTCAAAGGATTCATTACACCCAATTTTCTAATTTGTTTAGGTTCCACACCAGACCTCCTTAATGGTAATCAAACCCTCTCTAAATTTGTGCTTCTCTGCACAACATAAGGCATCTATAAAAAATAAATCTTTTAATCTTGATATGACTATTTATGTGTATATTTGTTAATGCTCAAGTTTATGTTTATGTATTTAATTTTTTTATTGTGGCGGAGCTTGCTGTTCCTCGGCTGGGTACCTCCGCCAAGCTCGCTTCCTAGATGGAACCGGGAAACATGATTTGCTTCTGCCACAGCTTGACTGGGGTCCTTATGGAGCTTTTCCACCCAGCAGTTCTCATTCCAGGCAGGTATCGCCCACTCTGCCTTTCTTGCTCCAGCCTTTGTTCCAGGCAGGCATTGCCTCCTCTACAGCCTCTATTGCCTTTACAAAGGCACTTGTGGCTCTCAGGCCTAGCTCTCTTGATTTATCCCAGAGCTAGAGAGATTGTGCAGCCAGCCAGCAGGTTTAAAGACTCTGTCACTGGAATCCCTAAAAATCCACACAGGACACCCAATTCCAAATGTAACTAGCATACAATACTTCATTTTAACTCAGGGCTGGCCCATATATTCATTACACTTAGTTTGCTGTGACAAGTTCAATAAAATACAAATATCCAAATCATAGCCGACAACATACAGCAACTTATTATAACACAATTACATATTTATAAAGGGGTAAGGAAGACAGAATTTAACACAAAATACCTCTCCTGCCTGCATAATTTGCAATACGTTAATATGCAAATTAACAAGCCTTGCTATTAAGGTAGTGCATATTGCTGATGCTACAAACAGGTGGTGCTGTACAGGCTCCACAGCCAAATCCACCTACTTTGTGGCAAGCATCAGCAGGACAAGAGAGCACACAAAACATAACAATAAAACATAAATACACACCCTGCATGTGTAATGGATACAAGGTGACTTAGACATAGGAGTAGTCCAGGGTCCTACGTAAAGTGTCCATATGACACCCCAGTTGATGGTGACTATCGTCACATTTCTTATTTACCTTTTCCTTTAATTAACATGTGACCACAAAATAATTATACCTCCATTGTGGCATTATGAATGGTTTAGCTTACATTGTAAAGCACAAGTCACTCATTTTAATGATGAATGTTATTTGCTATATGTATATCATCTTGGTGAAACTACATACTGTGTATTTCTTGCTTACTATTTGTAAATTACATGTTTCCCAAATAAACTTTTTGGGGAAAAAAAAATATATATACACACAAAATTGCTGTGAGTTATTAGCATAACATAATAAATATGACATAGGTAAATACATAATTCGTTTGATGTGTGTCGAAACATATGTACGGGTAGGCCTGAAAATAAAGAGGGCCCATCTAGGTGATAAATATATTAATTATGGGAGAGGTGGGTGGGATAAGTGCAGCTGCTCCTGATACGGTTGAGGGTCAGATGAGGTGAGAAGCTTAAGTAGCTACAACTAGCCCCACTAACAACTTCAGGCTCTAGCCTTTTAATTTGTGGTTGGTACACAAAATGGATGTATGTGAAAAATTATCATAACATAATAAACGTAACATGGGTAAATACATAATGTATGCGTAGACCTGAAAATTAAGAGGTAAAAAATGGATGCAAAGTACATACATGTATTTAATCAAGCAATACAAAACAATGGTCATTCCATTAAACCTTGAAATGCCTGCCTGAGTTCCAACTCAGGTTGGGGTATATAATGATTGTATGCTGAAGATTTCCAGCTCCCTAATTTATTAATGATGTGGACAGGTACCTTTTTAATAGAGGCACTGGATTCTCCCCTGATTTGAAATGAGTGTCCTAAATAAAGTGACGGATTTAAGCCTAATCAAACAAGTAAATTGCATACATACAACATAAACTTAATAGCAGTGAGAAGCGAGCCATGACAGTGGTTGTTCTGGAGGAATAACTAGGGCGGATAAGTAGTGATCTAATACCTTGATGGGGCACCACTTACTGCTTGTAGGGTAATAGGTATTACAACAACTAGTACCCATTTGGCTAGTTTTGGTATGTGATATGCTATCTGTATAGTGATCTAATTATTTATCTAAATGTTTGACTTTTAAACAGTTGTTGGTATTGGAGGAGTTTTCACTAGTAAACTGTTATGGGCAAATGCAAATTTTACAAGTTTTAGAATGAAATGTTGTATTCTTAAACTGTGTATTTTGTCTATAAGAGATATTGCAAACTGACAAGGTGTTAGAAATGGAACATATTGTTTTTCATACATGTTTCTTTTAGCAATAACCTCTTACCTACTTTCAATGCATAATATGCTGCGTAGTTCTAACTTACACCATTTTGTCTTAGCTTAATGGAATTTCCCATGACGTGTGCACCCTTACGTTTTAGTTATGGCCTTGTATCTTTGCCAAGTTAAGTGACATCCTAACCTGAACATTTAAGGTATAAATATGTATACTATTAATATTAGGACACATAGGAGATGTTGACATGTTCAAGAGGGTATGCTATTCTATATAAAATTATATTGCAAGCATATAGTTTAATCTTATAAACTCTGCTCTGAATTATTCTAATTTATTTTACATTTCTTTATTCATATTTTTATATAATAAATATCCAAAAAGACAAAACTGCAATTGACCAATCTGCAATTGACTGAATAAAGTGTAACACCCTAGACCAGTGTTTCCCAACCCAGTCCTCAAGGCACACCTACCAGTCAAGGATTTAGGGATTACCCAGTTGTGTCTAAGGTGTTTTTACAAAGAAGAAAAAGGCTTCTCTGAGCTCATCTGGTTGAATGTCCAGAGCCAAGGTCAACAACAAAGGAAGCTGGAGAGTTTCTAACATTGTATAGTAGATTTATATGGCCACACAAGTCAAAAGGGTGTCGTGCTCTCCAAATATCTAAAAAAAGAGAGGCAAAAGATTTGAGAAAAATATTATTCCAGAAAGAACACATGCTGATTGGCCCCTTCTCCCTCCTGACTACAGCAGGTAATGAACTGCATTGCAGTTTCCTCCTATATTAACATGGGAGTGAGAGATGGAAGAACTATGAGCCGAAAATGGGTCCTAAAAAGATGGATCTGGAAATGCGGGAGTGTGAAAGTAACAGTAGGTAAGGCAAAGCAATCCAAATTTGCCTGTGATCAACAGAAACCCGTCATATGGAGGAACGAAGAACAATTGTTATAATTTAATTCATGATATCAGGGTAATTTGCTAAAAAGAGTTGTGTGTAGTGTCTGTTCAGGAAGAGAAATTGATCATCTGATTGTGACCTTTGGGCACAACAGAGAAGGAGGCCATATCTCTTAGTTGGGAAACCCAAGAGAAATTAGAGAAGGGCAAGGGAGGAAGAAAAGAAACAGAAAGAAATAAAAGAAAGAAGATAGCTGGGCTCACCCACAAGGCCAGTTAGTTTTGGGAGGAAAGGCCTGTTTGGCCACAGAACACCAGACAAAAGCCACCAGTGCTAGAAAAAGGAGAAAGGGGGAGTAAATGTGAGGAAGAATCGTAGGCAAGCAGGATCAGAACAGTGGGAGAACCCCAGAATAAAGTGTTAGTGGTGGAAAGCATGGTAGTAATGGATGAAAATGCAATAGAGATAGGTATGAAAGAGAAGATGCGGGGCCAGACAACAATAGCAGAATGAGGCCAGCCTCCAGGAACAAAAGGGATCATAAACAGCGGAAAAGGGTATCCCCAGCAGTGATAAGAATATTGAAAAGTCAACTATTGGTAAGCCAACAATATTCAATGTATGCAAATAAAAAACAAACAACATAATATGCAAACATGACTAGAAACAAAGCTGTAGATGAAAACAGGTAGGTCCTCAATATCAACAGCAGAAATAGCTGATCAGCTCTGTGATGAAAGCAACTTTGCCACTGATTTTGGAGGGGCCTGTTTTCCACCCTCCTAACCTGTGACAATGGCCCCTGGGATAAACCTGGCTAAAATACTTTAAACAGGCTCTGTTCATGTGAGTTTTGTACTTTTGTACTCCAGACAGAGAGACCGACCATTAGCCATGATTCTATGGAACTGTTTTGGGGATATGTGGTGTTTTGGGGTGTAATTTATGTTTTTTCTGCTTAGAGTTAATTGAGTTAGTCCATTGTCTTCGTTAATTGTATCACAGGCAGAGGGGAGGGATTGTGTACACTGTATGGGAGTGTCTAAATGTAAACCTCTGTTTTTATTGGCTTGTATGTTTTGTATTCGGTGCCCAACTAGGTCCACCTGGGCGTCACCTTTGCTGTAAAACTTGTATAAAAAAACAGTATGTGCCATTAAACTTTCTGTTCCTGATTTACCCTCAATCTAGAGTCTTGTCTCTTATTGGGGAAACTGCTACAAGGGATTCCTATGCTCTTCACTAGCTTTTTGTAAGAGCTGTTCCTGCTTTGCTCTCTGGAGGAAGAGAGGTTCACGCACTGGAACCTGGAGCCTTGTTGTAGGTCCACGGTGGGTAGGAGACAGAGAGACCCCAACTAAACTGCGGCGGTTCATGGGGTTTGCAGTATTTATGATGTCTAGAGTAGTGCTTAGAGCCCTTGATAAGCAGTAGGAGCATCCGTCAGCAGAGGTACCCAACCGGGGTACAGGAAGCTCCAGTACAAGCTCCAATTACAAAATAAAACAATAAAATAAAAAACAATGTATATGCAAATGCGAATGTAGACATCAGACAACCAGGAGCACTGTTTAGGATTGGTAACATTAAGGCACACACCAGGGCTAGGCATAGATTATCAATAACACATTGCAACCCCCAATCATTTGAGCCAGCTGCAGCAAATGTCAGGTTACAGTCCTGTGCTTATAACAACCGCTCACCACGCTGTATAAGCATGTAAGAAACTATTATAATATTCAGATATGGATACTGCATGAATAAAAAAAAAACAGACTAAGATGCAGTCAGTTAGTGAGTGAGATTTATGGCTCAGGAGATCCTTAAAATGTGTGAGCAAAACATGTACAAAAACATTGTAGAGACATTTCAGCACCCAAAAGTGAGTTACGGTAAATAAAACTAAATAATGTAAATTGCATGGTTACAAGAAAACATAGAGCAAAAACAAATGTAATTACAGAAAAAGCTATCAAAATTTGGTGGAGTTGTGACTGTCAAAAAACTAGCAGACTCCCCACAAAACAGTTGCCCTAGAGGTTCATTTCAGAGTCATAGATACAGTACAGAAGAGCAGTGCACTCCAAGACCACAGGGGCCAGCATATGGGCAAGCCAACAAGGTCATGTATCAAGGGAGGAAGCAAGGATACTGCTGGGATATAGAGTGGTAATTTGGTTAGAGATGAACCAACATGGGTAAGCAGGGACACCAAGTGCAGTGTGAAAACAGTGGATAAAATAATATCATAAAACAGTAAGCAAAGTATATGCAAAATTAGATTTAAGGAACATCAATATAGATGGAAATATCAGAGCCTTGCCCTGGAAACAGACTATAGAGGACTTGAAAGCCCTTCAGCAGTAGTGTCAACCAGAGTTCTGCACTAGAACAGGCCCAGATTATGTGAACAGGTGATGAGCTACACATTAAGCAATAGAAGTTGGACTATACTAGGAGCAAATGTATGATACATAGTAGAAAAGTAAACAACAACAAAAACACAATCATATGGCCAGTCACATAGCAATACAAATATATTGCTGAGGAAAAAAATATGAAGGGTTTAGTTGAGACTAGTGATGTACCGAACGGTTCGCCGGCGAACGGTTCCTGGCGAACATAGCATGTTCGCGTTCGCCACGGCGGGCGAACATATGCGCGGTTCGACCCGCCTATTCGCTACTGGCTGAGTAAACTTTGACCCTGTACCTCACAGTCAGCAGACACATTCCAGCCAATTAGCAGCACACCCTCCCTAGCAGACCCTCCCACCTACTGGACAGCATCCATTTTAGATTCATTCTCAAGCTGTATGCTTAGTAAGAGGAGGGAAAGTGTAGCTGCTGTTCATAAGATAGGGAAAAGCATAGCTAGGTTAGGGATAAGGGTATGCTTTTTTTTAATTTTATTTTTCTATGTAATGTAAATGCACTTAGTTGTCTGCCACCGCTGCCAGCTTCTGTGTCAGGCTCACAGTGCCCATTTCCCCAGTCAGTGCCACCAATTACATCTGGTGTCACAATAGCTTGGATTTAAAAACAAAAAACTTTTTTCACTGTTATAGATTGAATAGCAGTCAG
>OW240917.1:135798816-135955432 GCA_933207985.1 Pelobates cultripes | reverse complement strand
CAGGTGTACGGTCCCTAAAATGGCTGCCATATACACGTCCACTGATAGGAGACGCGGAAGGTATTAAACTGATCAGAAAAATACTAAACACACCACTCCTATCTGGTGGCACATTAGCTTGACCGCGCAGTGCCCCAAATTTGAATTAAGAGGACCGACCAAGCATCTTCTTCCATCTCCCTGTTAAAGAAATCACTGCCATATCCATACAAATTGTACAGAATGTCCAGGATAGTTTTCCAGGGACAAATGTTGTCGCCTGTTGAACGAGGTGACCTTGCTCGGGTCCCAGGTGTACGGTTCCTAAAATGGCTGCCATATACACGTCCACTGATAGGAGACGCGGAAGGTATTAAACTGATCAGAACAATACTAAACACACCACAAATAAGGTTTCTCTCCTGTATGGCTCCTCAAATGATGCTTAAGATTAGAAGCGGCTGAAAAGCATTTCTCACACTCCGAACAAAAATATATTTTTTAACATTCTCTCCACTTTGAACGAAATGACGTTTGGGAAGAGATTAACATAATTAAACACAGGCAGTAAAAATACAGTTTTTAGCCATACCCTGTAACTTTAAAACTACACATCCCATCTTCATAATTACATATTTGGAATCAGCACACTTAAAACATAAACATAACCAAAAATCAGCCAAATCATCCAGGGGTTAAAAGTTAGCTGGAGGTCCCTTTATGACCGACCGCAAGCACATTTTCCTGCCCAAAACAGTTCCATAGATTTGGGCTGTGAGGTCGGTCTATTTCAGGCTGAAAAAAGACTAAGTCCCATCGCGAATGGGACTTAGTCTCTGCAGCTGAAATAAGGCTGAAAAAAACGGCTGAAAAAGACTAAGTCCCATCGCCGAATGGGACTTAGTCTCTGCAGCTGAAATAAGGCTGAAAAAACGACTAAGTCCCATCGCCGAATGGGACTTAGTCTCTGCAGCTGAAATAATTTCCCATTTACTGAACCAAGTGGGAAATAGCAAGGCAGGCACAAAGGGTTTGCACCAGGTCTGGGGACACAGGGGACACCGTCTTAAAGGGGCCGTGTCCCAACAAGTCTGGGGACACGGCCTTAAAGGGGCAGTGTCCCAATCTTCCTGATGTCCCAAAAAAGGTGTTTAAAGGGCCAGCACCAGTCACATAAAGAGTCCATAAGCCCCAATATGCCCACCGACAGTCTTAAAGGGCCATACACACCAAATAAAAGTGCATACATTTTCACAATCTCCCAGGGGCCATAGTCATGCGAGGAGGAGGCTGGCAAGTAGGCTTCTCCACAACCCAGGAAGCAGGGCAATTTGCCATTTAAAGGGCCCGTTACAAATAGCAGTTTGTAACAAGGTGTCAATCCATATCTGCCAAGTGACCCGATGTAGGGGGACCAGTTCCTATTCTGCTCTGTGTCAGTGTGTATCAGGGAACCTTAGGACAGGTGTCAATCCATATCTGCCAAGTGACCCGATGTTGGGGGAACAGTCCCTATTCTGCTCTGTGTCAGTGTGTATCAGGGATCCTTAGGACAGGTGTCAATCCATATCTGCCAAGTGACCCTATGTAGGGGGACCAGTCTCTATTCTGCTCTGTGTCCGTGTGCATCAGGGGCTCTGAGGACAGGTGTCAATCCATATGTCAAGGTGTCAATATGTCATATGTCAGGTGTCAATCCATATTGATTGTGATTTAGGAATGTTAGGTGATTTCTGCCCTTTATGGATTAAAACCAGACTCTGTATCAACTGTGTAATTTTCCATGGGAGTTTTGCCATGGATCCCCCTCCGGCATGCCACAGTCCAGGTGTTAGTCCCCTTGAAACAACTTTTCCATCCCTATTGTGGCCAGAAAGAGTCCCTGTGTGTTTTAAAATTCGCCTCCCCATTGAAGTCAATGGCGTTTCGGGCGGTTCGCCGGTTCGCGAACATTTGCGGAAGTTCGCGTTCGCCGTTCGCGAACCGAAAATTTCGGGTTCGCGACATCACTAGTTGAGACACTCAATTGAACTGAGAATAGCAATTAAGCTCCAGGTGGGTGAATCAGAAATGATTCCAAGTCCAACAAATGCATCAGGTCAGCAGAAGAAACACTAAAAAACATATGTGTAATTAGGTATAGAAACAGGCATTAGCAAAGGCCATGATGGCCATAGAGAATATATCTAAAGGCATTAGAACATTGAACAGGTAAATAAATAAAAGGGAACAAAGTGAAAAATAGAGGGAAACCCCCCAAATCTGTGTAAAGCATGCAGTTGAGGGAGACTATTAAAAGCTCCAGAAGCACATGTCCAGTAACACAGCTGTGCCTCCCAGCAAAAACCACAGCTTAGAATGGAGGGATAGAGGCAAACAAAATAAAAGCATCTCAGGTAGCATTCAGGGCATCAGGCTGGGAGGGTTTTTAAGCTCTCAGAACCCTCATCTAGCTCCTATTTGGGACTTTATTGCTTGCAGACCTAGTGGAGGTGTGCTGGAACAACATGATGCATCGCCTGCTCTTGAATTTCAGCGAAGCTCCAGGCGAGGTCTAGTGGAATCTTCAGGTGGTAGAGGCTTATTTTGCTTTTCTGTTTGAAATACTTTACTTTTCCGCTTGACATATTTCCTTTAATATTGCTCTAATTTTTATTTTAAATATTGCAGTGCCAGGATAGTAATGTTGGCTCTGGTGGTCTCATAATATAACTGTTGTTCAAGCATGTTTTTTTTTTTGCAGATTTTTTTAGTTCACTCTCTATATGTCAAGGATACTCTTAAAGCTTACATACATTTTCCTTTTACCTAATCTTGCCATGTCTGCTCAGCCTGTGTTAGTTGCCACTTTTCATTTAGAAGTTTCCGTCATTTGTGCAATGTGCTGGGGACCAGATCTTGGTAGAGTTGCACCAAAGTGCCATCAATGTGCAGTTCAGAGTCATAGGCTTCTTTTATCAAACATTATTTAATGTCAAAGTAGTTCATCCACACTGTGAGATCTTGTGGTTAAGCAAAGGGTTCTATGGGCCTTATCCACAAGCCACTAAGAAATATATTTGACATTCAGCTCGAAAATGTCTCCACCAGTGTGGTTGGAGACAATTTCAAGAAGCCGCCTTAGGCAAATTATTTTGGCTGGAATGAATTCATAAGTCTTTCTGACTTATTGTTTGCTTGCAGACCTAGTTGAGGTCTTTTTTCAAGAACCAGGACTTGCTCTTAGAGGTTGAGCAGGTCTGTGTTGTGAAGTTTAATCTAATTTTTTTGTGTGTAGGTTAAGATGAACAAACCCCAATTTCAGTTTGAGAGGGCTGGGGTGCTTGTGGAATTCACCAGTTATATGCTTCTTAATGTAATGTAGAAAGATCCTTCATAGCAAATGGGGAAACGTGTCCTAATTGGAATCAAAATTAGGCAAATCCCAGGCCAACATCAGGTCCTTGCCGAAGAATTTGTAGAAGATCAGGGCTAATGATTTTTGGTCACCGATTGTGAGAGCCTCGTGGTAGAAGAGTGGCCACTAGTACTTTCAAAATAGCAAAATCTCTCAGGGTTTTTTGAGAATAATATAAGCACTTGTAGCTGTGTAGTCTAACAAGCCATCCTGAATGAAACTCAAGCTCTGCTTCAGTGGTTAATTAAATACAATTTGTTTACAAATTATTTCAATCTGACAAAGTGTTATTTAATGGCGCAAGTGGCTTACATGTCTTACCTAAAAGTGAAAAAACAGGCCCCAAAGATTGTCACTTCCGGGTTGGATTCCAGATTGTCAGTCTAATAAAAAAAAAATAATTACTATTAGTCCCTAAAATTATTTATATAGTTTTTAAAAAATTACTAAAGATTCCTAATAGGAAGCAAGAACTGTATTTTTAAAAATTAGTACAATTGATGATTTTTTAAAATATTGTAAAATATCTTATAAATAATATATTAGTTAAACAAATTACATAATTCAAAACCTACATTTAAACCTTGTGGTTAATGAGTATTAAAATTGTAAATACATTAAATCTCTTCCTTTCCCACTGTTTTCTCAATTGTGGTAAAGGAACGGGCTAAACTTTTTTAAATACAAAGTACATTAAACCCTTTAGGATTTTTATTATGTTTAGTTTTAAAGTGTAGAGAGACGCTATCTTGTCTAAAATCTTTTTTAACATTCCTAATATGCTTGTGTATTTCTAATATGCTTGTGTATTGAGAAAGGCGCTCGTTTAGCGCCGAAATCCGTTAGGTTTCAGCATGATTGTATAATTGCACAGCACTTATTCTTTTTTCACTATTTGGGATGAATTTGGTTGAGGAAGCCAGACCTGGCTCAATAAGAGCTACTTTAGCAATATGGGGGTTCATAAGGAAGCAGCTAGTCTCCTTCGATCTAGGGCTATTACAGCACGGATTCTTGTCTGACTATTTCCATTGAGACAGCGTATCTTTAGCATGCTCGTAAGGATTTTATAGTAAACTATGTGCAGGGTTTAGCGATACGCCCTACGGTTGGCTAGATTTTGCTTCATCGTAGACAGGTTACTTCTAGGCGATACTATATTTAGCATTTAAAGTGGAATTGCCAACTTATGGGAGTGTGTACTAAGAACAAGCTCTGATCCATTTGTGAGAAACATTTGTAGCAGCATGGTTCCTTGGATTTAGGATTGTTACTACCTTTAAATCATCATGTATAAAGCATACTTTTAAGGATCCAAATTAATGGATTATGTTCAGGGCTGAACAATACATTGTGTAGCTACTTTGTCTCATTCTAGACTAGTGACTGTTTGGATAAGAGTTTATTCAACATTCTGATACATTGTGGCTATATGTACAAATGGGAACACTTATCAGGAGCAAGCTCTGATTTAACTATTTAGGACGAGCTACTAAGAACACAATAGAGCCGTATCTGGTTCATGTTATATGTAGGTCTACCCATTGTACACAGTCTCAACTATATTGGTACTCTACTTCAAGTTGTCATTTAATCCTATACAGTTATTACTGATTTACCTGTCATAGATCCCCCTACAGGCCAATTGAGCCTCATCTCTCTCTTTAGATTTATAGATGTGAAACATTTGGTTTATTTTTTCTTATTATTATGTATTTTATAGATTTACTAATTAATATTTTTAATCTGTTATAACTACTCTGAGGTATCTTAATTGTGTGCCTTGGACTTTTCTGCCCAGAGACCACTTCTGTTTTCTGTATTTATCCCATTCAAAGTTTTGGTGGCCCTTCAAAGGCACTTCATCCCATATAGACAAATTAATAATTAAACATATTTCTGTTATAACAAGTAATCACTTCTTTTCGCTTGTGTACACCTTGTTCAGTTTTATTTCAGTAAAGACTCTCTTCTTGCTCTTTGTATTTAAGCTCAAGCAATTGAGACATATGCCACATCTATACACCCTTAGAAATTATATTATTGCCCTTGTGATTATATAGTGAATTAAGAGACATTTAGGGAATTTAAAATATAAGCTGCATTGCAATGATCTCAGTGTAAATCAGTATTTAGAATGCATGCATTTTATTCATTCACTAGATCAGAGACCAAGGTGTTAAAATAGATCTATTGGATAAGGAACACAATTGTTTTATGATCACAACCCTGCCATAGCCAGTACAGTGAGTAAAAAATATTGCTGCCTGTTTACTGCTTCCCCTAGGCTACTGGTTGGTGAAGAATCACTGAAATTGTTGCCATGACTAACATTTACCTTAGACCAGGGAAGATCTTTTACATCTCACATTTCATCTCGTGATGTGGTCACAAGTTTAATTAAATAGAGCACATTTGCCTACAGCTGCTCACCTGCACTGCTTACTAATACAAACGTGAGTCCCTTGTTCCCTCACTCATATACAACTCCTTAAATAAACATCACTTTCGCTGTTCCTATTCTACCATAAATAATAACAGGCGTAGTTGCCAAGCAACAAGTGTTTATTGCAAGCTCAAAAAACCCCACAAAAAAACTATTGGTAATCGAAGATACATTAACATTAGGAACATATCTGCATGCAAAGATCAAGTCAAGGTTTTTTATAACTTTGAATAATTTTATTTTTTTAATGCTTTTACACTTATGTGTGTAGTGTCTGCATGGGGGCATAGTGATGCTTTGTGGTGCAAACCGATTTTGAACTGTTTTCACTATAGCAGTGTTTCCCAACCCAGTCCTCAAGTACCCGCTAACATTCCATAATTTAAGGATTACTTACTTGTGTCAAGGTATTTTCAGAAGAAAAAAAACACTTTAGACAGAACAGGGTAATCCCTAAATCCTGAACTAGTAGAGGGTACTAGAGGACTGGATTGAGAAACCTTGAACTATAGTCTTGTACTTCTGTTATTTATTTGTATTTTTTTTTTTGTTTGCTTTAGTTTTTCTTGCAACCTAGAAGCCTACACTAACAACAAATAAATTGCTCTTTGAACTTTAATGATAGCCAGTTTTAAGTAATTGTCTTAAATAGTAGCTTCATACATTTACCATATAATCTCTGCCTACGTGGAACTGTTTTTTGGAATAGAAGTAAATTATCACGGACACTTGTTATTTGGTTACCATGGTGATACAGCACGGAACACACACTCATGCTGGGGGTGGCACTTCAACCTCACATATGCATGTACAACATGATGAGATGTGAAGGAAATTGCATGTATAACATGATGAGATGTGAATGAAATTGCACCTGGAGTGTAAGTGATGTCTAAAAATGAACTATAAGTTTGTTTTGTAAGCTTTCAACAATCCTGAAGAAAGTTCTGTAGAAGAACTGAAATGTTGAAGTCTACCTTTGTTAGACTAAAGAAGTGGAAATTGATGGATTATTAGTGCATTTTATATATATATTATATAAAGGGGAATATATATATATATATATATATATATATATATATATATAGTCCAAGAGGACTAAATGAGACCCCGTCATATAATTTTTTTTTATTGGTGTAATTCACCACTTTCATATTATGTGCACCCACACTTATTATATATCATTTTATTCAAGGAAAACAGGGCTTTCATTTAACATAAAATATTTAGGTATGAAACACAATTTAATATAAATAACATATTCAAAAATGGGAGAAAATAATATTTTACAATTTTTTTTAGTTCTACATGACATTTTAACTGTGAATGTCATAATACTGCTTGTTTTTACTGCAATAAAATACACCTATTGGTATTCACGATGTCTCGTGTAAAACAGTACCCCCTATGTACAGGTTCTATGGTGTTTTGGGAAGTTACAGGTTCAAATATAGCATGTTTAATTTTTCATTTTTTTCACATTGAAATTTGCCAGATTGGTTACGTTGCCTTTGAGACCGTATAGTAGTCCAGGAATGAGAATAATCCCCATGATGGCATACCATTTGCAATAGTAGACAACCCAAGGTATTGCAAATGGGGTATGTCCAGTCTTTTTTAGTAGCCATTTGGTCACAAACACTGGCCAAAGTTAGTGTTAATATTTGTTTGTGTGTGGAAAAATGCAAAAAACTAATTTGAACGCCAATTTTGGCCAGTGTTTGTGACTAAGTGGCTACTAAAAAAGACTGGACATACCCAATTTGCAATATCTTGGGTTGTCTACTATTGCAAATGGCATGCTATCATGGGGGTAATTTTCATTCCTGGGCTACCATACTGTCTCAAAGGCAACGTAACCAATCTGGCGAATTTCAATGTGAAAAAAACTGAAACTCAAGCGTTATATTTGACTCTGTCACTTTTGAAACACCATAAACCCTGTACATGAGGGGTACTGTTATACTCGGGAGACTTTGCTGAACACAAATATTAGTGTTTCAAAACAGTAAAACGTATCACAACAATTATATCGTCCGTGTAAGGGCTATTTGTGTGTGAAAAATGCAAAAGAATGTCACTTTCACTGCTTTCACTGATGATATCATCTTTGTAATACATTTTACTGTTTTGAAACACTAATATTTGTGTTCAGCGAAGTCTTCTGAGTAAAACAGTACCCCCCATGTACAGGTTTTATGGTGTCTTGGAAAGTTACAGGGTTATATATAGTGCTAGCAAATTAAATTACCTGGTCTTTCAGCCTGGGTTGTCAGGCAGGTCCCGCAAATTGTAATTAATAAAAAACCTAATTATGTAAAATTATTACATAAATCTATACGTAGAATTATTATATATATATACCTCTTGCTTCGATCTGGCCAACACTTTCATTTTGACTCTGACTTTCTTACCACCCCATATAAATTTGGAAAATGATGAGTGTTGCAAGGATAACCAGTTTTCTGGGAAGTTAAGTGGGATCATTCTCCATAAATACAGCCATTTTGGTAATATATATGCTATTTAGGATATTGATCCTGCCTGACAAGGAAAATCCCATCCCTTTCCAGTCTTTGAGATTTTTATTGGTTTGGATTATTAAGGGTAAGCAATTTGCTTCTACCAGATCTTTTAGTTCTGAGGTTAGTGGTATAATGCCTAGGTATTTTAGCTTGTCCTTGTTTTCAGGAAGCTCCAGGTTTTGTACCAGGAAGTTGATTAGACTGGTGTTCAGGTTTTTGGCTATAAATATAGATTTTTCTATATTCATTTTATATCCTGACACATGGGACGGAGGTTTTAGGTTCTTCCAATGTTAATAGGATATTGTCTGCATAGATATTTCATTTGATTTGTCCTAAGGAATTTGTGAATTCTTTGATTATTTTGTTTTGTCTTATTAAAATTGCGAGAGGTTCCAACACCATTATATATAATAAGGGGGATAGGGGACACCTTTGTCTAGTCCCATTTTTGATGTAAAAGTTTTGTGATGTAAATCCTGAGCCCATTACTTAAGCTGTTGGAGAGCTGTAGAGAGCAGACATTGCCTGTAATATTGGTCCGTCAAATTCAAAATGTTTTAAGGTGGCAAACATAAAGTCCAATCCAACTCTGTCAAAAGCTTTCTCTGCGTTTATTGACAGTAACATTAATGGGGTTCCATTGTTCTTTGTTTCCTCCAATATGTTTATTATTTTTCTAAGAGTGTTTATTGGGGACCTTCCTGGTATAAATCTTACCTGGTCGTTATTAATTAGTTGGGGTATGACTGTTTTTATTCGATCAGCAAGAATGGAAAATACTATTTTAATATCTGTGTTGATTAATGATATTGGTCTATAGTTACCAATCAGTTCTGTATTTTTACCTGCTTTTGGAATAGGAACAATGTTTGCCCTCAACAGCTCTCCAGTACAGTTTCCTGTTTTCATTATAAAGTTAAAAATATCAGTAAGCTCCCCTTTTAATTGGTCTTTCATTATTTTATAAAAAGTGTTTGTGAAGCCACCTGGGCCTGGGGCTGTTTTTATTTTTAACTTATCTATAGACTTACTGACCTCCGTTTCTGTAATGGGCTCTGCTTTAGTTGGTCAAGTGGGATTTTTGGAGAAATCTCTTTCTCCTTACCAAATGTTTCTTTTGGTAAGTTATATAAATTTTGATAAAAACATTGGAATACTTTGCCTATTTTTTCTGGAGACATTAAGTAAGTTTCTTTATCTTTTATCTTGGTGATTACTCTTTAATGTTTCTCTTTTTTTAGTTTATTGGTCATTAACATTTCTGGCTTGTTGCCCTTTAAGTACCATCTGGATTGTAGTGCTTCTAGCTGCTTAGTTGCTTTATTCGTTAGTTGGATATTTATCTGTTTTTCTATTTACTCAATCTTCCTAGCTATTTGTGTGGAGGGAGTTGATTTGTTTTGCCTCTTATATTCACTTAATGTTATATACAGTTTAGAAAGCGATGTTAGTCCTTTTTTTTTTTTAAATAGCCGCCATTTTTTCAAATGGCCTCTTACTACGCTTTTATAGGCGCACCAAACCATTATGTCCGATGTATCTTTATCTTTATTTTCTAAGAAAAAGTTATTTGTTATATTTTTTATTTCTTCCCCATTGCTTTTTTTGTGTAATAAAAAGTCCTTTAGACGCAACGTGTCGAAGTTATCTTTATATTCCAACATTATTGGGCTGTGGTCTGACCAGGCTATATCCTTTATCTCTACTCTTTTAACAAGGTATAGCATGGACATGTTGCCCAAGATAAGATCGATTCTTGAGTATGAGTTGAATGTTCTGGAATAGCATGTAGAGTCCAAGTTTGAAGGATGGAATGTTCTCCATATATCTCCTAGATTATAATTATGTAATAGGTTTTGCAGTAAATTTTCCGTTGTTTTCTTACTTATCTTGTCACTTTGGCTCTTTCTGTCCTTGAGAGAATCTACTACACCGTTAAAGTCACCCATAATTAATATCAACCCTTGTATAGTCTGCTCTATTTTCTTTAGTATTTTTTGTAATAAATTTTATTGTAGATTTATTTGGTGAGTAGATGTTTACTAGGGTGAATAGCTTGTTATTTATTTCACATATTAGAATGCTATATAGTCCTTCTGGATCTAAGTCTTGGTATTTTATAGTTAGTGAGACATTTTTTGCGAACATAAATGCTACGCCTCTTTTTTTTTTTTTTTCTAGAACCGCACTTATAATGGTAGGGTAACGTGATGAGTTAATCGTATTTTGGTTAGTTCTTGTCCAGTGGATTTCTTGCAAAGCACAGATTTGTACCTTTTTTTATTAGGAAATCTAGAATTATGGATCTTTTGCATGTTGATCCCCCGGGCATTTATTGATATTAGCTTAATTTAGATTTTTTTATCTGTTTTTGAGGCTCTCTCCCTCCTAGAATTTCCAAAGCGTTATAAAAAATAATATGAACTTTCTTAATGATGACTACATAAAAAAAAGACAGGTTGATCCCAAATAATGGTGACAACCTAAGACAAATAAGACATATGGCAAAAAACCCAAGCCATACAGTATCACGGGTAATGCATAGCATTACTGAGATAAGAGTCCCACATATGTTGTGGGGTAGGCGTACTGAGGGAAATGATCTAGGAAGAGTCTACCTAGACGGGCTACATTTATAAAAGGGAAAATATATATGTTTATAAATAATATAAGTCAGTATCAGAATTGATAATGTATAATATGGGGAGGTTACCCAAGTATATCCTAATATTCCTATTCAGGGCGTGTGTTGGGGGTCTGAGGAAGTTTTATGGGTCTGCCCCCATCGTGCTCTCGACTTTGTGTTTTTTTTTACAAAATTTGTGTTATTTAATGTGAACCCTTCTTTATAATTATAATTCCATTTATTTCTTGTGATCCTTAGTATATATTATGTGTTATATTGTGTTGTTCCTTAGTTTATCACTCTTTCCCTTAACCCTTTCTTTCTTGTCTTTTCTGAGTGTATGTGACCATTCTTTGTAGTTATATTTTCATTTATTCCATGTTATCTTTAGTTTACGTAATGTAATTTTGCTCTAATTAATATGGGTTTTATATAAAGTTAATTTTACTTCTGTTTGTGCGTTACTTATCTTATTGTGTGATTGTTTGCTTAATTTTTTTTAACTATTCTGTGAATCTCTTTATTTTTCTTTTTTCTTTCCCCCCCTTTATTAATTTATGTTATTTTCTTCTTGTTTCCCCCTTTCTTTTCCTCTTCTTCCCCTTCTTCCCACAGTTCATACTTCTCCCTTAACTTCTTTTTGGTGCTTTTTATATCTCGCTAGAATCCCTTTATGCTGGAGTACAGAAGTAGAAAAAATGACATAGAAAAAGGAATAAAACATATACGTACTTTCTCCTATTTTCTATCTATTCCCTTTAATAGTATATTAACTATCACTAATGAGCCCTCTCTTTTTATCTTCTTTATTTATTTATTATTATTTTTTTATTTTTTTTTGTGTGTGTTTGGGAACTCCCCCTATATTAATTAGTGATTAAGAAAAAAACATTTTGTTTAGCCAGCTTCTTAGGTCTTCTGCGTAGTTACATGTGGTGGTCTTCACTTCGTGGGTTACAATAATTCTCGTAGGGAATCCCCAGCAGTAATTAATATTTTTCTGCCTTAGAATTAACATGCCATCAGAGAAGGTCTTCCTTTTTTTGTCTAGTTTGCCATGACAGGTCCTAGAATATTTTTAATTTTTTGTATTCTTCTGAGCATTTATTGTTTCTTATGGCTTTCAGGATTTGCGATTTGATTCTAGAGGAGGCGCAGCATATTAATGCATCTCTTGGAAGTTGTTCACACTTAGGTTTGTTCACTCTATGATATCTTTCCATTATGGGAAATCTGCGGTCCGATTAGACCATCAGATTTTTAAATAAATCCTCTATATATGATTCCAGATCTTTTGAATATATTTGTTCTGGTACATCTCTAATCCTTAAGTTATTCCGTCTGGACCGATCCTCTAAGTCTATCAGTTTGTTCTCTATGTAAGCCATTTCTTTTATCCAGTCCCCTGTGTTCTTCTTTATGGACCTTTTCTTTTTGTTATAATCCATGTATTCTTTCCTCTATGTCTGAGAAGCGTTGGTTTAAAAACGACAGCTCTTTCTTGATCTCTTTAGTGTTAGTTTGGATCTCTTCTCTCAGGTTTGCAAATTGTATATCAAAGTGTTTAAGTAAGGCTTCATATTCATTTCTTCCTTCCCATAGTTCTTTAATTTCTTCCACTTGTCCTTTATTTAGATCTTCCTCTTTGGGTGTATTGGAGAGAAGTGATTCCTCCATGTTAGTCTTATTGCTTGGTAGGTTTGATGAAAAGAAGGATACATGTTTTTTCTGTTTTATTTTCAGGCTTTTTGTCTTTTTTAGGTGTTTTCCATTTTGTGTCTTTTTTATATCCATGTTTGTTTATTTTGTTTTTCTATTTATATTAACTCTTGGTGTGAATGGCGCTATTTATGGCAGAGGCCGCTAGCTAGTTACTCTTTGCTCCCTGCAGGGTTTTTTAGTAATGCGCCTGTGGGCGGGAGTGCCCTTAGGTTGTCTGGTTTTAGATATTCTTTAGGTCTTATGTCCCTTTATATATCTTATGTTATCTTGTTCCTGCTGTTGTGAGGTATTAATTTAAGACACTAATTAGTAAATCTGGTGCTTAAAGTGGTGCCTGTAGAAACGGTGTTTTGGACAAACACCCCTTTCAGATATTTTTTTCCATCTCTCCCCCTACATCACTTTTCACGAAATTAACTTGGAAGTTGGAGAGTTTGTAGTATAGGGAGAATTCCTCCAGGAGTGGGGGTAGTTATGTGTCAGGGGATTGTATCGTTAAGAGAAGATCATCAGTGAATACGGATATTTTGTATTCTACATTTTGTATTTGTATGCCTCTGATGTCTGGGTTATGCCTGATTCCATTTCGGAAGGGTTCTAGGACTAAGATAAAGAGCAGGGGGGAGAGGTGGCACCCCTGTTTCGTACCGTTTCAGCAGGGGTTTTAGGCGGGTGGCCAGTATTTTCATGAATACTTTCACATCTAAGTTTATTAGGGAAATTGGGTGATAGCTACCACAGTTGGTCGGGTCTTTACCTGGTTTGGGTATAAGTGATATGTGGGCCTCTAGGGCCTCTGTGGGTAATTCTGCTGACTGTGTAAGGGAATTCAAGGCTTGTGTAAAGGGCTCTGCTAGGGACGTCATGAACTTCTTGTAGTATTTGGCCGTAAAGCCATCTGGTCCTGGGCTTTTTCCCAGCTGGAGGTGTCGTATTGCGGTGTTGACCTTGTCTGAGGAGATGGGTGCGTCTTGCGCTGGCAGGATGTTTGGAGGGATAGTCTGGTGCATACTAGGTGTGAAGAAGAAGTCAATGTCTCAGGCCGGTGGAGAGGAGTCTCGTAAAAATCAACTTGTAGTCTTTTCTGCATTTTTTGCCACCTTTCAGTCAAACTCTCATACAACACTATCGTACTATACCAATCAGACATACTACAACACATTCTGACAAGACCAAACCCCGTCCTCTTAAACGCTTAACATAAGTGATCAAGGTAAAAATAGTTGCTTCATCACTCTACAATTACATACATCCACAGATGGGAATTCCAGGCAGTATCAGACTCCATAAACAGCATCCGTACCACAAATACCCGGTCTTACCCACTTAAGGACACACTTCCCTTTTATTCCAGAAGTTGTGTCCTTAAGGGATTAAACCTCTGTGCCTTAAACCTTCGAAGGGTTCCGGGGCCCTACATCTTCACGATCACAGCTAATCAGACTGGCAAGTCATGTCTCCTCAAGGGAATTAAGAAGGCACAGATACTACCTCATGTCACGACAACTTTCAAACCAGACAATCAAGACAGTTGATCTACTAAATATTCTGCTAACTACTTCTAAATGCGGTTCTACATTAATACTCCTTGCCTCTGGCTCCTATTTAGAACATCCTATCAACAAGTACAGCATCCAGTAGCAGTACGCCGGTATACATAATAATTAGTCATCGGAATCAGCAATGTTATATTGAAACATTCTGGATAAGAGGTAAGGCAAAAGAATCTCATGGGATAATTATATTGCAATAAGTGTGTTTTCTTGCATTTCCTTTTGCCCTCTTTTAAAGGCCTACCCCCTACGTTGGTTCCGGCACATCACACTGACTTAATTCCAATCACAAGGTATTTCACAATACGATATTAACCAACCACAAGTTTAAGTCCGAGGTCTGTATTTGTGGGAGTAGTTAGCGTTACTATATAAACGCTACTCCCCCCTTCCTACCTTGCCGTACGCACGCTGTTCACCCCACCCACCTCTCCCTCTTATACAATCCATTCGAGGGGGCCCTCTTTTACAGGCCTATCCCCTACGTCAGTTCCGGCACATCACACCAACTTAATTCCAATCACAAGGTATTTCACAATACGGTATTAACCGACCACAAATATATATATATATATATATATATATATATATATATACTCCGCAGATGTGGCCAAAATAGTTTTAAAAAAAAGTTAGCATTTAGGAATTATAAAAAAAAACAGAGTGAGGAAGACAAAATGATCTATAAGATTAGGCAGAAAGAGGTTAAGCAAGTTAGCAGAGCTTCCAAATCACACACAGAAGAGAAAATAGCACAGTCAGTAAAAAAGGGGGATAAAACATTTTTTAGATACATAAATGAGAAAAGAAAAGTAAAACAAAGATTAATTAGATTAAAAACAAAAGAAGGAAGGTATGTAGAAGAGGATAAAGGTCTAGCTGACTGTCTCAATTAATATTTTTGTTCTGTATTTACAGATGAAAATGAAGGAAAGGGACCTCAGTTGAGAAAAAGGATAAATGAGTCATTTATTACACGTGAGTTTACAGAGGAAGAGGTTCTATTTCAACTGTCAAAAGTAAAGACAAATAAGTCAATGGGACCTGATGGAATACACCCAAAGCTATTAAAAGAGCTTAGTGGTGTACTAGCAAAACCATTAACAGATTTATTTAACCAATCATTGTTAACAGGAGTAGTCCCAGAAGATTGGAAGTTAGCGAATGTTGTGCCCATTTACAAGAAAGGTAATAGGGAGGAGTCGGGCAACTATAGGCCAGTAAGCCTTACTTCAGTAGTGGGGAAAGTGATGGAAACCATGTTAAAGGATAGGATTGATGAACATCTAAAAACACATGGATTTCAAGATCAGAGACAACATGGGTTTACTTCAGGGAGATCATACCAAACTAATCTTATTGATTTTTTTGATTGGGTAACTAAAATTATAGATCAAGGTGGTGCAGTAGACATTGCTTACCTAGATTTCAGTAAGGCTTTTGACACTGTTGCACATAGAAGGCTTATCAATAAACTGCAATCTTTAAGTTTGGATTCAAATATTGTTGAATGGGTAAGGCAGTGGCTGAGTGACAGGCAGCAGAGGGTTGTAGTTAATGGAATATATTCGAAGCTTGGACTTGTCACCAGTGGGGTACCTCAGGGATCTGTACTTGGACCCATTCTCTTTAATATTTTTATTAGTGATATTGCAGAAGGTCTTGATGGTAAGGTATGTCTTTTTGCTGATGATACTAAGATATGTAACAGGGTTGATGTTCCAGGAAGGATAAGCCAAATGACAAATGATTTAGGTAAACTAGAAAAATGGTCAGAATTGTGGCAACTGACATTTAATGTGGATAAGTGCAAGATAATGCATCTTGGACGTAAAAACCCAAGGGCAGAGTACAGAATATTTGATAGAGTCCTAACCTCAACATATGAGGAAAGGGATTTAGGGGTGATTATTTCTGATGACTTAAAGGTAGGCAGACAATGTAATAGAGCAGCAGGAAATGCTAGCAGAATGCTTGGTTGTATAGGGAGAGGTATTAGCAGTAGAAAGAGGGAAGTGCTCATGCCATTGTACAGAACACTGGTGAGAACTCACCGTATCTTCAGAAGGATATTGATACTTTAGAGAGGGTTCAGAAAAGGGCTACTAAACTGGTTCATGGATTGCGGGCAGGGCCGGTGCAAGGATTTTTGCCGCCCTAGGCAAAAGTAAAGTTTGCTGCCCCCCCCGTGACATCACAATGCCCCACCCATATGACCTGCCATGTTAACTAACGCTAGTGCTGCAGTGCTGCAGTGCTGCAGTGCCGCTGTGTTTACATTAAAAGGCCTGCAGGGACAGGCTATAGACACCAGGACCACTACATTAAGCTGCAGTGGTTCTGGGGACTATAGTGTTTCTTTAATGTGAGGTAAATTAGAGATTAGTGCCACGAATAATATACTAGATTACCTACTTACAAGCAGATGAGGATGATGATGGGCTCTAGCTGCAGTCTGGCTCCACTGGTCTGGTGTATAACAGGATCTCTGGAGGCTGTTTGTAACTGTGGTCACAAAAATCAATGTTCTGGGAGAACGAGAAGCAGCTCCATTTTTTGGGGGCCCTTTACACAGCTCAAGGTCTGGGTCCCAGGGTCCACCTTCATGTTCCACCAATGAGTTTGTTCATAGGGGGTGGAGTGTGTAGGGGATATCCTGATTTGTGTGTAAGGAATGCATTGTGTGAATCTGTGTTTGTATGTGTAAGGGCTGCAAGGTGTGTTTCTGTGTATGTAAGGGATGAAGTGTGTGAGTCTGTAACGGGTGCATTGAGTGTGTGTAAGGAATGCATTGTGTGTTTCTGTGTGTGCAAGGGATGCATTGTGTGTAAGGGTTGCATTGCGTGTGTGTGTGTAATGCATTGTGTGTGTAATGCATTGTGTGTTTTTCTGTGTGCAAGGGGTTCATTGTCTTTGTGTGTAAGGGGTGCATTGTGTGTGATTGTGTGTGTGTGTGTGTGATGGATGTCAATCTCTCCCCCCTCCCTTGTCACTCTCTTCTCCCCCCCTCCCTTGTTACTCTCATTCCCCCTCCCTCCCCTGTCACTCCCCCCTCCCTGTCAATTTCTCTCTCCCCGTCAATTCCCCTCCCTGTCAATGTCTCCCCCCTCCCTGTTAGTTTCTTCCCCTTGCTAGTTTCTCTTTCCTCCCCCACCTCCCCAGAAAGGTTTTCTTTTCCCCACCTCCTACTTCTTTTCCCTGCTGCTTTTCTCCCCTCCCTTGCTTCTTTTCTTTCCCTCCTCCTATTTCTTTCCCTCCCTCCTTCTGTTTCTTTCCCTCCTCCCTGTTTCTTTCTTTTCCCCTCCCTCCCTGTTTCCCTTTCTCTCCCCTCCCTCCCTTGCTTCTTTTCTTCCCCCTCCCTCCCTCCCTGTTTCCCTTCTCCCCTCCTCCTGCCTCCCCTGTTCCCCTCCCTCCCCTTTTCTTTTCCCCCTCCCTCCCTGCTTCCTTCCCACTCCTCCCTCCTGTTTCCTCTCTTCCCACCTCCCTCCCCTGTTTCCTTCCTCCCTCCCCGTTTCTTTTCTCTCCACCCTCCCTGTTTCCTTCTCCCCTCCCTCCTCTCTTTCTCCTCCTCCTCCCTCCCTCCCTCCCTCCCTGTTTCTTTCTTCCCCCTCCCTCCCTCTTTCTTCCCCCTCCCTCCCTGTTTCTTTCTTTCCCCTCCCCTACCTGTGTTGTAGCGTGGCCGAGCCCAGTATAGTCGGCGGGTACAGGGAGCTTTTGTTTCCTGTACCCGGCCGGACTAACAGGAAGTGAACACTCAGTGTGCACTTCCTGTTAGTCCAGCCGGGTACAGGAGACAGCTGCTCCCTGTACCCGCCGACTATACTAGCCACGCTACTACAGAGGGAGTGACAGGAGGGAGCGCTGAGCGCTGAGCGCTTCCCTCCTGTCAGCCCCTCTCCCCATGCTGCGCCCGGGCAGTGCGGTCCGCCCTCATGGACGCACCGTCCGGGCAAAGCTGCAGCCGCCTGAGGCTCACTACAGAGCGCTCGGGCGGCTGCAGCATGGGGGGGTCGGCGCTCCTGGCCTAGTCCGCCTTACAGGTAGCGCCGTCCCTGATTGTGGGATAAAACTTACCAGGAAAGGTTAAAAGATCTTAACATGTATAGCTTGGAGGAAAGACGAGACAGTGGGGATATCATAGAAACATTTAAATATATAAAGGGAATCAACACAGTAAAGGAGGAGACTATATTTAAAAGAAGAAAAACTACCACAACAAGAGGACATAGTCTTAAATTAGAGGGACAAAGGTTTAAAAATAATATCATGAAGTATTACTTTACTGAGAGGGTAGTGGATGCATGGAATAGCCTTCCAGCTGAAGTGGTAGAGGTTAACACAGTAAAGGAGTTTAAGCATGCGTGGGATAGGCATAAGGCTATCCTAACTATAAGATAAGGCTAGGGACTAATGAAAGTATTTAGAAAATTGGGCAGACTAGATGGGCCGAATTGTTCTTATCTGCCGTCACATTCTATGTTTCTATGTTTCTATATATATACATGTACAAACTTACGTGTCCATGTGTACAAACTCACGTGTCCCATGTTATACAGCCTAAATATTGTGTGCAGCCACCACTACTATCCCCTTTCTTTGTTCATAACTTAGAGAGGGATCTGTATGGATCAGACTTTTGTTGCAATATTAGGGATTGTTTCTTAAATGCTTTCATGGGAGAAAGCAACAGCTATATTGTGGGACCTAACCAGTCTTGAATTGCTTAATACTTTAACTTCTAAGGATATTTACTTTCAATTACTACGTGTATGCAAAACATAGGTTGATTTAGATTTACACGCACTGTTATTATCCGATTATTTAAAGCAAAGCATATCCCGAATTTGGAGACTTAAACCAAGAGTGTGCAAGGACTGGACGTCAATATGAAACAAAGCATCACTTGATGCAATGCTTATTATCATTAAGGATGTCAAAATGGACCTCATTGAAGTATGTAAAACATTTTTAGACCTTGAAACAGAACATGGACTTTTATTGTCTACACCAGATGGAATCAAATTACTACAAACACTTAAGGAAGAGCTTTTAAAATATAAAAGTGAGTTAAGAAAGAAAAAATTGAGAGAGTGCAGCAAGATTATGAAGACCACAGAAGCTATAAATGTCTCACAGGCGATACCTGGATGTCAAAGAAAAAGACTACAACGCTCCAAGATAATGACTATTTAAGTTACCTCTAGGATGTCAGCATCTGAAAGTGAAGTAAATCTTGAAAAGGCTACTTTTTTTAGGAACAACAAATGGAGGGACGGTCACCAAGAAGCATCAAAGAAATAAAGAAAGAGGTACACAAGTGGAAGGCAGAAGAGCAAAATACACTGGTCTCCATGGCAGACCGCCCTTGAAGAAGTAATTTATGTTTTTAATCTATCCCAAAGGCAGCTTAATGAATATAATTTACCCCACCATTAAATCAGACCTCTTCAAATGGAATATCGAATTGTTCTGAATTGGCAGATAAAGATTACATTAATAAACAGGATTTTTCTAAGGAATTGACATTTGCTACAGAACCTATACAGTTTTGCCCCAAATCAACATTTGATCCACTCTCAATTAAAGTTTCCAGTACATCAAAAGATGTTATACAGTATTAAAGTGATAAACACAACCAAAAGAGACGGTAATATTGAGAAATTTAGCCAATGGCCCTACTATTGTGATCCATCCAGCAGACAAAGGTAGTGGTATTGTTGCAATGGACTATGAGAAATATTCACAGGAACTGAATCAACAATTACAAGACACTCATACGTACACACATCTGAACTAGGATCCTACTAAAGAAGTGCTTGGAAATATAGAGGAAGTGCTCAATATGGGCTTGAGAGCTGGATACATGTGCTTAACATTACACCAGTTCCTTGTCAAGAAACATCCCTGAATGCCCACAATTTACAGCATCCCCAAAATTAACATGCAATCCAACTGGGAAACCTACTTTTTCCACAATTGGATATGTATTAGAACCAATAACAAAATGGCCTGACCTTCTGTTCAAAAAGTCTCTTGAAAGTCTGTACACCTGTATTCTGGATAAGCAAAACTGTTAACCATAGCACTCCAAAGCAACTATTTCCAATTCAAACATCAATAGTTCAGACAAAAGGCAGGTATATCCATTGAAAGCTGCTATGGCTCCAATGTACGATACTGCATACCCGTTCCATTATGAAGAACAGCATATTCTATCCCAGTTTAGAGACAAAATGGCAGGCTATTGATTCATTGATGATATGCTTATTTGTTGGCAATGAAACATGGAAGAGTCCTATGCAATGATACACCATGTTAATCCGTTTCCAATCCCAATAAAGATGACTGTGGTGGTGAGCATGGACACCAGGATAAAAAAAAATATTTATCTGGATATAAATTGTGAGTGTACATTCACATAAATACTTTTCATGGTGTATTAAACATGCTACACTAAATTGGTTCTTTCTGTTTATGGTCCATACCCTCTGGAGTTCCACCTTTGGATCAAGACATCAAGTATATCCACAGTCGGGATTGTACCACCTAGGCACATACATTTGGAGGTAATTATCAGCACCAGAAAACTGTAAGTGCATGACTTTAGATTTAATTATCCTGCCCTTCAACATACTATACTATATTTTGCACTTTATCCTCCTTCTTTTACATATTGTCCTATGTGATTTTGCGTTGAAGGACAACTTTAAGGCTCTGTTTCCCTCCCCTATTTTTCTACTTATATCAACACTTCACTGCACACTTAGGCTTCAATTTGATAAACTTTCCAAAAGATTGAATGCTGTTATAAAACATTTCCTAATGATTTATCTACAAAAAGTCCCTCTAGACAATGTATTTGGAAAATGTTTCTAGTAGTTTTATATCATTTGGAAAGCATATTATATTGAGGCCTTAGTTTGAGAGGGAGATTCAAAATTAAGTTCATTTAAAAAGCAGAAGAGAATCAGGCACCGTGGTTGCTACTAAAGGTAAATTTGTTTTCCATTAGAATGGTATTGAAATGAGGCTGATACTGGAAATGTGGTTCTGCCAAGGCCATGTGTTTTGTAAGCATATATTCATTTCATCAGGACATTGTACAATCAACCAGAGTGCCACCACTCATTTTATATAGTTTATCTGTTCATATGATCAGAACCCTTTCATTACATTATTTTCCTATAATATTTGGTTCTTGATTAAAATACATTCTCTAGATTTTATTTTATAAACCATACATATTTCTCCTTTTTAGCCATTAGTTTGAATTCATAACTCCTAATTATACTACTAATGTAGAATGCATTATTTTCCAACAAGTCGCTTTTAATATCTGAAAATATTGAGTTATATTTTTTAGTTATACTATACAACTTCAGTGATAAATGATTTACGCCTTTGTGCCTTTTGTCCGATTAACAATTAGTTCCTCTGTCAACTCTTGTTAATAACCAGACATTTACCATTTAGTTAGAATTGTGAAAATTGGTGATCTGTTATAGTTATTTATTACATTTTTGACATGCTTGGAATTTTACTATAAAATAAAACATGCAAGATCACTTAGAGTCCTCATTATATAATCCAATATCACACTATTCCTATTTTGTGCTCATCCGTCACAGTAAATCATATGCAATGGCATAAACACACAGATTTAGTAGAATTATTTACTATCTGCCAAAATCAGCATTCTATTTCCATGTTGGTAACGCTAACTTGTCTGTTGGGATTCATTTATTTTCATTTGCAAAAGTAGAATGCTTCAAATATTTAACTGTCAAGCAAAGAGAACAATGATAGCCAATGACAATCTATGCATTAATATAATCAATGATCTCATTTATTTTTAATAGAAACCATTTTGAAAGTCATTGGTTTACTTCAAAGTAATCTTTTTCTCTATCAAACTAACAGCGGGAAAGTCTAATAAAAGAAAAGATTTCCTCTAGAGGAAACTGAAAAGGAGAGTAGGATTTTTATGCACTGTCGGGTCAGGTCACCATGGCACAAAATGTACTTTCACAATCCTTTAGAAGAGAGATGAGTTTCCCAGCTGTGGATAATGTAATGATTTTAACCTTGAATTGAATGCTGGAAAATGTTAAATATGGATATATTAAAGATAAATAGATAAAAATCAACGCTGAAAAATGTTAACTTCTCACTCATTTGTTATTTTGCTGCTTGTGAAACAATATGGTATAAAATGTAACACAGCAAACTTGCAAAATGATGTCAACTGTGGGTGACTTTCTTTCAAAAAAATCTTTATGTCATGTAAAGAGCATACAAGCAGACACATTTGTTAGTTGTTGTCAGCCTTTAAAATGCTAATGTTCACCGTATTTCAAGGTAATGTGTTACTTTAACGAAGACAACAAAAGAGAAGTTCTTGTTTGCATGCCTATGTTCAATAAACTATACATTTGTTTTGTACAATAAATATTTGGCGTTATCCAGTTAACTATGCTGCTTCATATGCTGTTCTTTGTGCTATTGATAGTGTAAGTTGCTATGTGTGTTTGTTTGTTTTTTTCAAAATAAAATCATGTCAAGGTATTCTCTTTTTATATAGAAGCCAGAACTCGCCTGGTAATGGTTTCCATGAAAACTTGCCTTAAAGAATGCTGCTAGAAAGAATGTATTATCTAATAAATCCAAAAATGTAGATATTTTCTTAACCCTTTCAAAAAATAAGGTTTCTTATGAAATATACAGATTTCTTTCTTTAAATATAACAATGTTATTCAAACATCTTTGATAAAATTCATTTATGTTAGAAGCCGATTATTCAGTGAACTGAAGTCCATTTACAAGGTTATGTCAGTTTATAATGACAATCTTTGAATTAATGTAAACACATTTTCATTTACTAGCAAATGTTGAAAGTATTTTATCTATTGTAATTTTTTTTATTTGTTTATTATTATTATTTAAAGATGTTACAATTAAAATACAGAGAAAAGGCTCAGTGAGTGAACAATAACAAACAAAAACACAAACAGCAAGGAATAAAAAGTTACAGTACACCACTACAGATATACCAATAAATTGACGATATCAAATGCTTACGGGATGCATTTCTCAAACTGGATAAATATTTTGTGGAATGTATCCACAAAATATTTATCCAGTTTGAGACATGAACAGCATATCTAATAGATACAAAAGTAGAAATTAAATAGCCCATGAGAAAAGCAATATAAGCAAAATAAAATATCGTAGAGCAGGGCCGGACTGGCCCACCAGGATATCGGGAAAGTTCCCAGTGGGCCGTCGGCACCTGGAGCCTGGGAGACATCTGGGGAACCAGCAGCCGCAGGGGGAGCTCTTATGGCGGCCGAGGGGGAGAGCTCTGATGGCGGCCGAAGGGGGAGCTGGCTGTTCTGTCTCTGCTCCCCAGCCCTCGCGCACAACCTAATGAGACCGGTCTCATTAAGCTACGCGCTGCAGAAAAGCTCCCCCTGCGGCCACCAGAAGAGCTCTCCCTGCGGCTGCTAGTACACCCATCTGTCTGCCCACAGGTAGCAACAATTATGTGCGTCAGTCTGTCAGTGGGAGTGTATGTGTGTGTGTCTATGTCATGCTGTATGTGTGTCTGTGTCATGCTGTAACGGATCACCTGGCACCCCGACTGGGTACCTCCGTTAAAGGATGCTCCTAGCGTTTCCTGACGTCTCCAAGCACTCTGGCAGACACCACAATCACCGAACCGGAGAAACAAATAAATTCTCCCAAGCATATGAATGCTGTAGACAGTTGAATAGGAACCATACGAATAGGTTTACTCTCCTAGCAGTCAAACTGGAACAGCATACAATAAATCCTTCCCCCAATAATGAGATGACACTTCACTTTGAGGGTTAAAACAGGAACTCCTTGTACTGTCACATACAGTCTCTTTTATTCCCAATCCACAAACATAGTACAGCCCACAGGGCGTTACAAAACAACCAATCAATCCGTACAATACACCCAGACACTCCCACACAAAATCCTCCCCTCTGCCTGTGATATGATTACTGAACACAATGGGTAATCTCATTATCACCGGCAGAGGAATACAGTTTTTACACAATATTTCTAACTTCTAACATATACATGTCACAAACATAAAACATACATTTTCATAATCAATCCATTCAGGGGAACAACATATTAAAAAATGGCACAAATCAGACCAGGGGTTCAAAAGTTAAGGGAAAGTCCTTTGTGACTAAATGAAGCATGGCTTTCCGGCCCAAACCAGTTTCAGAGTCTTCTATCCTGGAGATTGAATTGAGAAGTAATTCAATTATCTCCCAGGACAGACACAAGACTCCATTATGCACATGGTGAGCACAAAGCATTAAAATATTATAAAATACACAAAGTCACATTTTATACATAAAACACAGACATGTCACATATCCCCAGATAGCTGGGATCTGAGCGCACAAAACTACCGAATAGCGCTCAGATCCTATTCACACAGTTCAATTGCCATGGAGCCGAAGTCTTTAACTACACGAATGGGCTCCATGGCATAGCTATCTGGGTTAACACATTCACATAAAGTCTGGTCCATAGTCCAAAGGCAAGAGGCGGGCAAGCAGCCCCCTCCAAGGACACGTGGCGAGGCCGGTTTCGCCACACATGCTGTGTGGGTCTGTCTGTCATGGTGTGTGTGTGTCTGTCTGTCATGGTGTGTGTGTGTGTCTGTCTGTGTCATGGTCTGTGTTTATCTGTAATGGTGTGTGTCTGTCTGTGTCATGGTCTGTGTGTGTCTGTCATGGTGTGTGTGTGTGTGTGTGTCATGGTGTGTGTGTATCTGTCTGTGTCATGTTGTGTGTCTGTCATGGTGTGTGTGTGTGTGTTTCTGTCATGGTGTGTGTCTGTATCATGGTGTGTGTGTGTGTGTTATGGTGTGTGTGTGTGTATCTATCTGTGTCATGGTGTGTGTCTGTCATGGTGTGTGTGTCTGTGTCATGTAATGTGTGTTTCTGTGTCACGGTGTGTGTGTCTGTCACAGTCTGTCTGTATCATGGTGTGTCTGTGTCATGGTGTGTGTGTGTGTCTATCTGTGTCATGGTCTGTGTCATGGTGTGTCTGTCATGGTATGTGTGTGTGTGTCAATGTGTGTATATGTCTGTCATGGTGTATGTGTCTGTGTCATGGTGTGTGTGTGTCTGTCATGGTGTGTGTGTGTTTGTATGTGTCATGGTGTGTGTGTGTCTGTGTCATGGTCTTTCTGTGTGTCAAGGTGTGTGTTTGTCATGGTACATGTGTGTCTGTCATGGTATGTGTGTGTGTCATGGGGTGTGTGTGTGTCGGTCATAGTATATGTGTGTGTATGTCGTGGTGTATGTGTGTATTGTGTGTTTCATGGTGTCTATGTGGGTTTTTAAAAATAGTGTTTTTATTCACTTTTTTTCCCATGTCGTGCTGGTCTCCTCTTGACTGGCCCTGCCTCTATGGCTGAGATCATCAAGCTTGATGATCTCAGCCAATCTGCACTGACACAGGAAGCACCTCTAGTGACCGTCTGAGTGTCTGTCACTAGAGGTGTCACTAGGAAGCAATGTAAACACTGCCTTTTCTCTGAAAAGTCAGTCTTTACATTGAAAAGCCTGCAGGGACAGGCTATATCCACCAGAACCACTACATTAAGCTGTGTGTGTGTGTGTGTGTGTGTGTGTGCACCTGCTAGTGAGTGAGCTTGCTTGCATGTATGTGTGTGTGTGTGCCTGCTAGTGAGAGAGCTTGTGTTTTTATGTCAATGAGCTTATCTATATCAGTGAGATTGTTTGTCTATGAGGCTGTGGATCAATGAGCTTGTGTATGTCAGTGAGATTGTCTTTGTCTGCATATGAGTATGCTTACTGTATATTTAAACGTTTTACTCGTTTACAATATTTTATATTAGAAAAAGCAATATATATTTGAGATTTATATGTATATTACTCAATCATCTGGGGTGGCAAGACATAGCCTTACATATTACATGCGGCAATGACTTATGGGGCTGGCATAAATTTTTTTCCAGGGCTGTTTTGTATCCCCAGTCCGGCCCTCTCGTAGAGTGGCTATGAGCTCTCATAAGGATCTGAAAGAGAGGTCAGGTATCACTGTATGACAAGCATGTCAAACTTGCGGCCCATGGGCCGCTTGTGGCCCACAATGGATATATTTGCGGCCCACCTGCTCTGGTGCCACTTTATGTTGTGGCTGCAAAGAGCCACAAGACAGGAAATACATTTTCTGTCTGATTCTTGTCTTCCCACCGACGGCTGATCACATGCTCCTGCAGGCCAGCCACGCCCCCTTCTCTCCTGCTCGTAGTGCCAGAGGAGCGTCTGGCCTGCTTGAGCAGAGAAGAGCAAGGCTGGAACTGGAGGATGGGCAGCTCATCTTAAGGTAGGGGAAGAGGGGCTTGGGGGACCTTCCTGTGTAGTTGTCATACCTCGGTAGGCCGTGCGGCACATGCGGCTTCCAGGTGGTGCCGCGCAGCAGCCACAAAGTCTCCGGTCCCTTGCCGCCCGGCCACAGTAAACACCACACAGTGCTTGGTTGCTCCTCGTGCAGAGCACCCCCTGCATGATCTGACTTCTGGCAAGGCTTCCTGATCTTTTTGGAAAACTTACGACACCTACAGGAGTCCTTGGAAATTACAGGACCCCGTTGGTGCAGGCTTTTTATAGCATTAAAGTGACAAGTCATATTATTGGGACATATCACCTGCCCTTAACAGGTCACACCCCTTTGTGTGATTTGGTGCAGGGTGATGATGCTGTCAAATAACATGTTTGTTCTCACTATTTAAACTTCCCTCTTTCTGGAGATCATTGCCCTGTCGTGGTTTATTCTGCACAAGTATGCTTACTGTGAAGTAGCTATTTGTTTTTGTCGTTACTGACTCGGCTTTGTATTTGACTTTTCTGATTTTCTAGTTCCCTTACTTTGGCTTGTTATTTTGTATTTGAGTAAATATGGTGTCCTTGACCTTGGCTTCCTATTTTGACTTATTTTTCGCCTACCTAGGGCACACAGTTACCTGGCCAGGCCGTACCTTCTCTCTTTGTCTTCATTCATTCTGGTTACTGTTTGCTCTGTGTGTGTGGGTTACCCAATCTTGACAGTAGTGTGCTGAACTGAGGAGGGGGGCAGTGTATTAATTTTATGGAGGGAGGGGGCACAGCATTAATATGGGGGAAGGAAAAGGCCAATGTATTAAATTGGGGAGGGTGGGGGCAGTGTATTAAATTGGGTGAGAGCGCAAGGCAGTGTGTTAGAGTAGTGGGAAGGGGAGGCAGTGTGTTAAATTGGGGGGAGGGCAATATATTCATTTGGGGAGGGGCAGTGTATTAAACTGGGGGAGCGAGGGCAGTGTATTAAACCAGAGTGCTGGCAGGAGGGGCAGTGTATTAGATTAAGGGGCAATGTATTAAAATGGGTGGAGAGGGCAGTGTATTAGAGTGGAGAGAGGCAGTGTATTGAATTTGGGGACAATATATTGGATTTGTTGGCAGTGTATAAGAATGGGGGAAGGGGGCAGTGTATTAAATTGGGTCTGAATGGAGATACTGAACTCTTCCCATGGAGATGCTGATTGGCTGTGTAGCTTTTTACCACACATGCAGACTAACCTCCCAATGCTTTCCTATGGGAAAGCATTTGATTGGCTGAGATCAAGTTTGATGATCTCAGCCAAAGTGAAGAACACAATCATAGGACTTCAAAATCAACAAGATAATATATATATGTTTTACAGCTGTGTAACAGCATACAATCACCATTTCAGTCCTATTACCAAATTTTTCTTAATATGTCAAGGTAGTTGGACTGAAACATTGGTTATACTTATATTCAAATGCACATCTCCGTAGAATACATTTGTTCTTTTGTTTACTTTGAAGCCCTATGAGAATGAGGATGTCCAGTGTCAGTTAGGCAACTTTTTTTCATACCATATTTTTCTAAATTAACCTATGATTCAATGAAAACTAACGTTTTTGTTTTTTTACGGGCCACAGAAACTTAAACAAGGTTTTTTTGGCCAGTGTTAGCCTTTAAATTTGACATGCTTGCTGTATGATTTTTAGACTATATAATAAAGAAAAATGAAAAAGGATGAACAATCTGAAACATAAATGTTAAAGAACAGGGAAGTGAGATCCACAGGGATAAGGGGAAGTATTTAGAAAATTGGGCAGAATAGATGGGCCGAATGGTTCTTATCTGCCATCACATTCTATGTTTCTATATTTCCATGTTTCTATGTTTCTGTGAAAGGATAAACCAGGTAGAAGGGGAGGAAAGAGAGAGAACAAATCAGTTGGAGCCAAAGAAAGAAAAGGAATAGGCAGGGGAAGGAATAAGAGAAAGTAAAAATACAGATGGATGGTTAACATCCTATGAAAAGTAAATTCGATATTAAAGGGTTCACTTCAATGCACCCCCCCAAATTTTTTTTTTCAAAAATACAGTTTAGTAGATACACCCCTATTAAAAAATAAATGCACATTTAATTATGTTGTTTTCATTAGGGGTATATCTTATCATAGACAAACAATGACAGACTGATTTAGTGAAATGCTTATTTTGTGTCCCACTAATGTGTAGAGATTAGACAGATGTTCAAGCCCAAAGGAACAAGTAGGTCAAAGAGACTGCTAGTTAAAGTAGAGGTGTTGATAAAATGTCACCATAAATGGTTATATGTGACTCCAATATGAGAACTGCGAGTAGATCCACTAGGTTTGACTAGCTTAGATGGGACTCAAGACTTGAATATGTAGCTAATTGTTTTCTTGGTTCGGAAATAAGAAATTCAGTTGAACAGCCGTTCGGCTTAAATTCAGCCAAATTGCAATTCAGCTAAATCTGAATGCAAACATCTTGTACACACCATTTATGTGTATTGAGACTGTTAGGGCTATTCACTGAAGTGAGAATTCATAGTGAATTAAATAATTTCAAATTTAAGTCTAAATTAACTGTAAACATAGCTGACTTGGAGAATTTTTCTGATTTGGCTATTTTTGCCTTAGATATGAAATGCACTTTACATTCTCAATTTAGTGCATAACAATGTGTGTGTAGTATGTATCCATATATGCTGACAATATAGGAAAAGTGTATTCAACATGTGTGCTATAAATGTTTGTATTGTGCTTATGTATATGTGTGCTGTATGTAATGTCGGTGTGTATGTGTTGAAAAATGTGTGTATCTGAGTTGACACATGCGAAAGGTGGTAGAAAAAAATATTTGTTACTGGTATTCCTGTTGAATAGCATTTGTCATAATGAAAACCAATATTGTAGAAGTGAAGAACATTAAACATAGTTTAATGCAATTGGACAATTTGTTTTCAATTTAAAATTTTGCATTGTTTAGTACTAGTATTATAAATAAAATCAACACAAACCGGTTTGACAGTATCTATTGTGCACATGTGGATTTTCAAAGAATATACTTTTCAAGTTATACATGCTAATACATTTCATACCTCTTACTTTTGATGCATGCTTGCCGTGGAAACAAAAACTTAAGTAACTGAAACAAAAAAGGGGGAACAACCAACACACAGGGATATGGGACTCCCTTCCATATCCCTGTGTGTTGGTTGTTCCCCCCCTTTTTGAGGGGAAAGGTGGCTGTGGCAACACTAAGTAATAAATGACACTTCATACTAGCCATGGTTTCCCTGCTGTACATGTGAGTTAGTCACATCGGTTATTGCATAATTACTGCATAGTTATGCATCACAACATTATATCTATCTATCTATCTATCTATCTATCTATCTATATATACATACATACATACACACACACACACAATTGTCCCCACTGGAACCTGACCTAAATTACTATTATTCTCTTTCCCTCAGAGTGCTCTATTTTGGGTCACCATTCTTTCATATCACCAATTTAGTGAGATTAGATTGATCAAATCTTTGTAAGAGTGAGTTGTCACGAATGCACCCTACTTCAAGAGTGTGCGTGATGTAGTTGTGGTGGTGAAGGGGTTAAAGTTCACTACTTGTCTGAACTAGACCGGAAATAATGACAAAATCCCCCTTTTAACACCACCCACACTTAAACATAATAATAAAATTATTAGTATTTTAACTCTGCCACCACCAAGACAATTTATAAATGGGGTGCCTTGGTCCCCCAGGTAAATCAATAATAAAACCCACCAAATATTACTTAGCACTTAATTTAAAGGATCACTATAGGGTCAGGAACACAAACATGTATTCCTGACCCTATAGTGTTAAAACCACCATCTAGCCCCCCTAGGCCCCTTATCACTCCATAAATATAGCAAAATCTTACTTTATTCAAGCATGAAGCTGTAACTCTGCATGCTGTTTGCCTCAAAAAACAAGCAGTCTGCTGACATCAACAGAAGTGGTAGACTGATCCAATCACAATGCTTCCCAATAGGATTGGCTGAGACTGGCAAGGAGGAAGATCAGGGGCAGAGCCAGCACAATTCAAATAGAGCCATGGCCAATCAGCATCTCCTCATAGAGATGAATTGAATCAATGAATCTCTATTAGGAAAGTTCAGTGTCTGCATGCAGCCATGACCCAGGAAGGATCTCTAACAGCCATCTAGGAAGTGGCCAGTGAAGTTATCACTAGGCTGTAATGTAAACACTGCATTTTCTCTGACAGTGTTTACAGCAAAAAGCCTGAAGGTAATGATTCTACTCACCAGAACAAATTCAATAAGCTGTAGTTGTTCTGGTGACTATAGTGTCCCTTTAAGGAATTGCAAAATTACTAGTTAGTCTCTTCAGGTAACGTGATTCCTAACCAGACAAAGGCAGAACTTAATAAATTAATGTTTATTATGAGCAAAAAATAGTCACAGTGCATATAAAAATATATGCTAAACAAATTATTTACACCAACAACAGATAAAAACAAAAATGATAAAATACAGAAGTCCTTATTACTCATTTAGGTTTTCAAAGTACAACTTCTGCCCAGTGGGTCTCTGGCAAGGAAATATGTTGACTCACTTAGAATTAGATTCTGACCCCCAAGCAAGTACACTGACACCCCTCCAAATTATTGGATATATACCCTGTGGATTATCAAGTTTTGTCCAGGGGTGGAGTTAAGGACCACCTCCTTTGTTCCAGACCACCGTCAATTCAAATGGAAACATTTGGCTCTATCTTCTCTTATGTACCTGCCACAGAAATAATAATTGCATCTACAAATTTGTTATTATTTTCACATTCCGTAGACATGTCACACACCCCACCCATGATCCAATAGGACAGACATCACAATTCCTGCCACATGGTTTAAGTTGTGCAACTCATATTTAGGCTTAATTAAGAGATTGGGCTTGTCCCATTCCAAATCTAATAAAAATGAGGCTTAATTATTAAGCTGTGGGTAAGTATTAATGTTTCTCTTGGATATGATACTGGAACACAAGGAAGGGTCTTCTTGAAACTAATACCATTACAATATCCAATGATTGAACTAACAATTGAGAGTTTCCGGCCACATGGTCAAAGTCAGTTAGTTTACATTGAAACTAGTCAAACAGGCGACTTAAGTGTAAAATGTCTCACCTTGCACGACCTTTGATAGATCAAAAAGGGTTATCCATTTCACACCTTGCAGAAGCCCCTTTTGATCAAAAGAGCAATTTCTCTCTGCCATTTGTCCTCTAGCCTTGCCGTGACAGGAGTGGATGGTGATTTCCATAAGTGGACTTTTAGTATGTTAGCTGGTATTCAAATCCGAAATGCTATCATGAGGATGTACAGGGCAATTTGCACAGAAGCATAAACAATAAGCACACCTTCTACAGTTACAAGAAAAACCCTTTGGAATGATTTCTGCACAGATTGGTCATAAAATGTGATCTGATCATCATCTAAGTCACAACAACAGACAATCACAGTCTGCTTAAACTAATAACACACAAAGAATGAAATGTTGCCATGTTTTTATTGAACACACCATGTAAACATTCACAGTGCAGGTGGAAAAAGTATGTGAACCCCTAGACTAATGACATCTCCAAGAGCTAATTGGAGCGAGATGTCAGCCAACTGGAGTCCAATCAATGAGATGAGATTGGAGGTGTTGGTTACAGTTGCCCTGCCCTACAAAAAACACACACCAGTTCTGGGTTTTCTTTTCACAAGAATCATTGCCTGATGTGAATGATGCCTAGCACAAAAAAGCTCTCAGAAGACCTACAATTAAGAATTGTTGACTTGCATAAAGCTGGAAAGGATTATAAAACTATCTCCAAAAGCCTTGCTGTTCATCAGTCCACGGTAAGACAAACTGTCTATAAATAGAGAAAGTTCAGCATTGCTGCTACTCTCCCTAGGAGTGGCAGTCCTGTAAAGATGACTGCAAGAGCACAGTGCAGACTGCTCAATGAGGTGAAGAAGAATCCTAGAGTGTCAGCTAAAGACTTACAAAAGTCACTGGCAAATGCTAACATCCCTGTTAGCAAATCTACAATACGTAAAACACTAAACAAGAATGGATTTCATGGGAGGATACCACAGAGGAAGCCACTGCTGTCCAAACAAAACATTGCTGCATGTTTACAGTTTGCACAGGAGCACCTGGATGTTCCACAGCAGTACTGGCAAAATATTCTGTGGACAGATGAAACCAAAGTTGAGTTGTTTGGAAGAAACACACAACACTATGTGTGGCGAAAAAAGGCACAGCACACCAACATCAAAACCTCATCCCAACTGTGAAGTATGGTGGTGGGGGCATCATGGTTTGGGGCTGCTTTGCTGCGTCAGGGCCTGGACGGATTGCTATCATCGAAGGAAAAATGAATTCCCAAGTTTATCAAGACATTTTGCAGGAGAACGTAAGGCCATCTGTCTACCAGCTGAAGCTCAACAGAAGATGACCCAAAGCCTACAAGTAAATCAACAACAGAATGGCTTAAACAGAAGAAAATATGCCTTCTGATGTGGCCCAGTCAGAGTCCTGACCTCAACCCGATTGAGATACTGTGGCATGACCTCAAGAAAGCGAGTCACACCATACATCCCAAGAATATTGCTGCACTGAAACAGTTCTGTAAAGAAGAATGGTCAAGAACTACTCCTGACCGTTGTGCACGTCTGATCTGCAACTACAGGAAACATTTGGTTGAAGTTATTGCTGCCAAAGGAGGTTCAACCAGTTATTAAATCCAAGGGTTCACATACTTTTTCCACCTGCACTGTGAATTTTTACATGGTGTGTTCAATAAAAACATGGCAACATTTCATTCTTTGTGTGTTATTAGTTTAAGCAGACTGTAATTGTCTATTGTTGTGACTTAGATGATGATCAGCTAACATTTTATGACCAATTTGTGCATAAATCCATATCATTCCAAAGGGTTCACATACTTTGTCTTGCAAATGTAAGCTTTATTTATTTATTTTACTAGTTTAATGTATTTTAATTACATCTGAGAGATTGTTGCTAATATAGTTGATTGACCAAATTATGGCCATATTTAATTTTGAATATATATATATATATGTGTATATTTACATACACACTATATATATATATATATATATATATATATAAAACATTTTTTAGTATAATTTAATCTAAAATTGATATGATACAGATCCTGTCATGCTGTGAGTGCACCTAAGTAGAATTAATCTTTTATGTATCTACTCATCAGAGACATGGTTAAACCCAACAGAGATTGATAATTAAGTCATAGAGCTTTTAAACTATTATAACAGCTTCCCTTATTGAAACCAGTAGCTTTTTCAATGTGTCAACAAGCCATGAAAGATTTACATGTGCCTCATAGCTCGTTTACCTTCTGCTCAATTCCATCTTGTCATGATCAGCATTTCTTTTTGAAGTTTTACTAACTTTTGATTTGTATTTTTTAACTAAATTATTGCTGTCATGTTTTGTGGTTAGATACATTGATATTTAACCCCTTAAGGACCAAACTTCTGGAATAAAAGGGAATCATGACGTGTCACACATGTCATGTGTCCTTAAGGGGTTAAAGGTTTACTCCAGGCACCATGGCCACTTCTGCTTAAAGTCATGGTGTTAGGAATCTTTCTCTTGAAACACAGCCCATACAGATATATGCATACTTTTGTGGCAGGGGCTAGTTGATCCCCACCCCCCACATGGGGGTACCGTTTTACTTGTGAGACATTGCTGAACATAAATATGAGAGTTTAAGAGAAGTAAAGCATATAATGATGATAATAAGATTGTGTAATTGCATCATATTTTATTCCAAACTGTATTTTATATAATGTTCGTGAATGCACAAATTGAATCATAGAGCCAGCAGCCTAATGTGTTTAGTGTTTTGGGTGACACTAATTTATAGGAAGTCATGTTAATATATTTTTATTATACCTTACATTTTTTTTATTGGATTCTATGGATGTTTCTAGAAATATCTACTTAATAATTGTAATTAATTTTTAAGAATGAAAAATATTTACCCATACCAAATTTGTAAAATAGTGAATAAAAGAATTTGGTGACCAACATGTTACTTTGTATTTAGTTACTCATTCAAAGGGTTAAAAACGAACACTAAAAAGGAGTAATCATTTTTACATTAGTGGGGTCTAATATGTAGGCCACATTTTTTTATTATTATTTTTCCTAGGAAAAATGTTAACCTTTCTTTTTGTGCATGAAACAGGCCAATGCAGTATTTTCTTATTAACATTGGCAGGTGATTTATTACTAGTGTTTCTACTTCAGTAAAACCACATTAGGCTCTGTCTGATGTGTCATTTGTTATCTTCTGTCTGCCCACACGTTTTCTGCATGCATAATCTCTCTAAAAAGAATTTATGAAGCTAAACAAACTGTAAATATTAATATTATATTATGGTTCTAAATATAACACAGAGCTCCGTTAAAAGAGACTAGGAGCAAGAAATGCAATGGGACGAAAAAGTTGTTTAATATTAGGTGTAAAAACAAAACTTTTTTTAACAAACCCATGTGGATTATTCATTAAATATTGTGCTGTGTTGACATGTATGGCATTAAGGCCTATATAGTCATGATGAAAATGTCACCGACTCATGCCATTTTTTTCCTCACCATAGTTGATGTGTTATAAATGCAAATAGAGAACAGACTGGCACAATGATGCTAGGAAAACATAAACACCAATATATCCTCTCCAAGAATGCACTCCTAAAAATACAATAAATATCATCCAATAACAGATATAAATAAAATAGCATGCATAACGATATGTGGAGAATCCTAGTAAACACATATTGCCTCCCCACCAAAATAAATCTGTTGCTGCTTTAGAGAAGAAATGTCCTTGTTGTGTTCTTGTATCACTGCTTAGTTGATATGCCTAAAAAGCGCAAAACAGAAACAAAGAGGGCTTCTATGGTGAAGTAAGTTTATTTGGAGTTAAAAATAAAAGGCAAACATAGTATATAGCTAAAAATAATAAAGTACAAATAGAAACTTGGAGAAATATAAAAATACAAACTACAGGTACTGGATTAAGTGCAAGAAAATCCCCTCTGCTACCTTCCTCCCAATGTAGTATACTTAACATGAGAGAGTCACAGATATCCTGTGTACTGCAAAGATAAACACTGAATGTTTGCAGTCTTGTGCAGATTCTAGATGGCAAAAATAGGATCACTGGGGGGGTTTAAAAGTAGGCTCCTTACGCACAACACTAGGTATTGCTTGAGAGAGTGCTGGGAAGTCGATATATCAATTCTGATGGCAGAGCACCTTACCGTATCCCCCCCCCAATAAAAAAATATATATAAAATTGCCCCTTTTTTTGTACGTGCCGATGTGTGTCAAGGTGTGTATATTTGTGCTTGCATGTGACACACAGATACACACATATTGGCACATAATGGCACACAGATACAAACACTTTGACACACAGTGTGCATCTCTGTGTGTATATATTTGTGTGTCAAAGTGCGTGCATTTGTGTTTGTATGTGTCTGTGTATCAATGTGTGTATCTGTGTTTGTATGTGCCAGTGTGTATGAATCTGACACACAGATACACACACTGGCAGATAGTGGCACACTGATACACACACCTTGACACACTGTATCTGTGTGTGTGTATGTATGTATCTGTGTGTCAAGGTGTGTGTGTGTATTTATGTTTGTATGTGCCAGTGTGTGCATCTCTGTCAGTGTGTATGTGTGTGTGTGTGTGTGTGTATGTATATGTATCTGACACACAGATATACACACACACATCTTGACTCACAAATACACACACACACGGATACACAGTGACATACACACTTGCACCCACAGATACACACACTGACACACTCAGATACACACACAGGCACATACAAACATACACTTAGATACACACAGTGACACATACACAAACCTTGACACACAGATACACACACTGACACACTCAGACACACATACTCTTTGACAGACACACATACAAACACATATACACTCTCACTGACAAGAACAGATACATTCTTACTGACAAACACATACACGCTCACTCTCATTGACAAGCACACATTTACTCTCACTGACAAACACATATATACTCTTTGACAGACACAAAAACAATTACAAACAAACTAACAGACACACATACATTTTGTCTTTTTTACATTTTACTCCACCCAGCCCCCCTACCTTTAGGGGTGCTGGCATGGAGTCCCTGTGGTCCAGTGGGGCTGCTGGGCTGCTGGCATGGAGTCCATGTGGTCCAGTGGGGCTGCTAGGCGGCTGGCAAGGGAGCAGTGATCTCCCTGCTCAGCTCCCTTGCGCGCCTCTTAGTGATGATGTCATATTCCAGCTCCAGGATCACTGTTGTGCACGCGAGGGAGCTGAGCAGGGAGATCACTGCTCACTGCTCCCTCGCTGCCCATGGCCATTTTATTTAGAAAAATTTTGGTGGAACACCAATTGGGAAACGCTGATCTATGGCAATTTTTACTTCTTTTAAAGAGAAGGATTAAAACTACCACCAATCATCAAGCTTTTTTATTCTCCGTAGGTGGGGTGTCAAAATTCCAGAATCCTCCGAAGCTAGAACATGCACTACACACTTGTCTCCCGAACGGAAGAAAGCACGCAAGTGTCAGGTCCTACCTGATGTGGAGTCTGATGTGCAGAGTTATACACTCACCCTTGCAAATAAACACAAACCAAGGTGACCAGTTAAGAAGCCACCTGGGCTGTGACTCTGCCCACGGGGGCTGTGCAGGAATATAGTTCCAAGTTGCAGTACAGGCAAGGACAAGCAGAAGAGTAGTTGTGGAAAACTGAAGTCAGAGGTCAGACTAAACAATGAGATAAGCCAAGGTCAGGAACCATTCTGGACAAATATACACAATTACAGGAACCAGAGTCAATGAACTGACAAAGTTCCCAGGGCAAGGCAGTGCTTATATAACCAGCTAATTAATGATCTGCTTCAGGTGGGCTAGATAGACAGGAGCAGCCACTGGTAAAGTCTAGCCCCCAGTACTGGAGACAAGGCGAGGATAAACATTAGGCAGAAAAAAATATTAAAATTCAGAGGTAGTTGTATTGTAGGTAGATATTCTTTACCACTGGGGTTGTTTTCTTAGTTTAATTTGAAGAGCTTTAGTCAGCTCTAGCGTGTAGCACCTGAAGTGGTACTATCCCCACTCAGGGAGTGTACCGCCTGAGAATTATTGCCCTTGACTAACCAGGTCCAGTGGGCTACCTATTTAATGCCCACCACTGAGGGCGATTACCCATAACAAGCGGGAGCAGGGGAGTGGGCTCCTCTTCACTTGGGCATACCATAGGACTCTGGGTGGCCACAACAAATCTAGTGGACATGTAAGTCTGCCACACGATCTCTCATGTTCAGTCTGGAGACCCATATTAGGGAAGCCCTCACACTTGGAGGGGAGGGCTGGGAGGGAACATGGAGGACAATATCATAGTCTTCCTATGCAAATCCCATTAGTAACACGCAGGGTGCATGACTAACCTACGGTATCAGGACGGCAGCACCTGAGAAATCAGACTGAGTCACTAAATGACTTTCATTTAGTACTCAAGCAAGTGCCGAACAGAATCAGCACAAAAGACGAACGGGACCGAGAACCAATCCCTGCATGTATCACACTAATTGCTGTCACCATAGCCCAAGGCAAACAGCTCCTATAGCTCTGGTAGCACATTCTAGGGAATACATGGCGTATGCCCCTTTTATACACTGAGGGTGAGAATGTTAAGAACAGTTCACGTACAAGTTAAATGCTCCAACCATTAGTGGTTTGGCAAACTAATAGAGGGGCCTGCCTGCATCCCTATCCTAACAAGGAAGAGAGAAAAAAATGAATTATGTTTTACTGATTTGGTTTGGGAAAAAAACCCACAGACAGTCACTATATATTTGCATCTTCAGATCTCGCATGTTACTGTTTTGTGTATGTACATGGTATGAGTGCATGACCAAATTGATCTATTTCTGTATACTCAAGTTACTTCCAACCCACTAGGGACATGCAAGATGCACGACTACCTTATGAGGTCAGAAAGACAGCACTTAAGAAGACTAAGTCCCTAACTGCCTCTCATTACATATTCATCACCATCCAATATTAATAGTGAGCGAGACAACACCAGATACGAATACACATCCCCAGCCAATTAAAGCCCAACCCATCCTATGGAACTGCGAGGCCATACATCTCACACATCCACAATGTTAAATGGGAGCCAACACTCTCACAGTCTGTCCAGTATAGAAGCAAACAAGTTCTACCCCCACGGCACCAAGAGACTGTGCCTTGCCAATACGTTGTCTTTTGTAAATACTACCACACCCATTCCTTGTACTTCCCTATCTTTCCTGTTATACAGTTGCACTTCCAACCCTCTTTTGCTATTCTATTACCTTACCAAAGCCAAGTGGGTGGCCTATGTGTTGTTCCCCATTTCGGGCAAGTGAACGCTGCTAACGCTTGGACAAGTGCCTCTGGGAGGCTACTGAGCTCCTCTCCATATATTCGGGGGGAGAGGGAAGCTCATTTGGGGGGAGTCATCTGGCTTGACTTGGCTGGGAAAGATGGCTCCTCTAGTGATGACATAAACAACAACCAAACATTATAGATTTCTCTCACTGAAACCACCATGAAAATAATTAGCCACAATGTTCGAGGACTGAATCTCCCGGTACAAAGACACCACTTATATAGAGACCTTAGGCAACAGAGGGCGGACGTTGTCTGCTTGTAGGAAACCCACTTTAAAACTAATGCCCACCCCACAATGCCCAACCAAGAATATCCTCAACAATTTCACTCCACTTTATCCACGAAATCCAAAGGGTTGTCCATACTGATCAGCAGACATATAGCGCCAGACCTGCCAACACAAGACATAGACAAAGAATGGCGTTACATCATACTAGTAGGTATATTAAATATTCAATACACAATCGTTAACTTATATGTGGCTTATGTGGAACAAAACTTTCCTTCACAAGATACTACGCAAAGTTTCTAAAGTCCAACAAGGCATTGTAGAGATATGTGTAGAATTCAATCATACATTGTACTCACGCCTGGACACCTCCGTGACACGAAAAACACACTCAGATTCCACATACTGAAACGACAATGCGGCACAATCCAAAAATTGCTGGCAACAAATGACCTTTACATTCATGTGGCAAGTGACACACCGGAGATAGGTAATACACCCACTATTCAGCATAATGCAATACATACTCCCGGATAGACAGGTTTCTGGTAAAGGGGTCTGCTCTCAACCAGGTGGTGGGGTGTAGCATGGGGACAATGATTTGGTCTGACAATGATCTGATTTCCATAGAATTAAAAGATGTATATGACTTCAAGAATTAAAGTCCATGGAGATTAAATGAATCATTACTACATGACTCCAAGTTTATTGACTGTCTTACTGAGGTACTTAATCACTACTTCATATTAAATGATACACCTACTACACCGCAGCACACGATCTGGCATGCTCACAAAGCAGTTACGCGGGGATGGCTGATACGATAGGCATCCTACATACACAAACGCTCCAAGACCCAGCTACTCAAGTAGCAGACTGAACTGTATAACCTGACAATCCAGAACTAACAAAATCCAACCCATGAGAAGAGGGATCAGATCACGGCCATCACTAGACAAATTAACACGCATGCATTCAACAAAGTGGGATACAATTTGAGAAAACTGAGAGCATCCCACTATTCTCAGGGGAATAGGATGGGACGTTTGCTAGCCAATAGCCTGCGAAAATGCCAAGCGACTCAAAAATCGCAAATCTCATATCTCGCAATGGGGCCAAACTGCTATCACCAAAAGACATAGGGAACACATTTTCTAACTACTATTTTCACCTTAACAATCTGCGCCTAGATAGGGATACCCCGCAACCCCAAGACACAAACATTAACGCATATCTGGACAGAATAGCCTTGCCCTCACTCAATGAGGAACATCAATCTGCCCTTTCAGCACCCATTAGGGGGAAGAAGTCCTCTTAGTCATAAAATCCATCCCTAAAGGTAAAGCCACGGGCCTGACGGGTTCTCAAACTCTTACTACAGGCAAATCAGGACCTTGCTGGCATCAAAGTTAGCCAACCTATTATACAATGTGGTGGCAAAAGGTTCACTACTATCCGATATTCTATTAACCCATGTAGTGTCTCTCCCAAAACCCAGCAAGCCCCCGAATTGCCCTCAAAATTGCAGTCCAATCTCCCTATTAAATTCTGATTCAAAAATATTCGCTAAACTCTTTGCATTGCAACTTCAGCCCATCCTACCAACTATCATCCACAATGATCTATACTCACACTAATCTCGTGAATGTACTTAACGTGGGATACCTGTCGGATCATTTTGATATCGCAAACAGAACCAGGCAGGGATGTCCCCTTTCCCCACTCCTATACGTCATGGCCCAGGATCCACTGGCAGAGGTAATTTGCCCAAATAGTTCTATTCATGGGGTACGCATAGGCACTAAGGAATAGAAAACAAACCTATTTGCCAACGACATATTCCTGACATTAATACAACCCCAAATCTCGCTGCCCAACCTCCTGCATATAATAAGTGAATATAGCTCACAATCCTTCTATAAATTAAATGTCTCTAAGACACAAGTACTGTCTAAATCTAGACCTAGCCACAATAAACTCCCTTAAACAGTCATTTGCCTTTGATTGGCGAGAAGACTACATTACCTTCTTGGGTATCCACATCACTAAATCACCACAAGACCTGTTAGACCAAAACTATGGTAAACTATTACTGACAGACATAACTCAAACCCTGCAATCATGGGAAAACTGGTTCATTTCTTGGCATGGCAGAATAGCCGTCTTTAAAATGCTATTCCTACCCAGATTCCAGTACCTTCTTGGTACCCTACAAATCCCCCTTCCTTAACAATACTTGACTAATCTACAAAAAGTCATAACCAAATTCATATGGGTGAATAAACGTTCATGGGTGGAAGTGACCATCCTTCAACTCCCATTCACCAAAGGTGGGATGAGCATACCAAACTTAAAGACCTAACACAAAGCAGAGATACGCTAATGACGCACAAGATGACTGAGATCCCTCAATGGGTGGAGATCGAATCCTTTTGGTCCCACAGACCTGGGGTACACCTCCTATTCTGTATACCTAGACAAATGAGACAGGGGGATCCAGAACCACTAGCCAGCACCAAACTATCGCTGAAGATCTGGGATGAACACTTTAAACTACTGACCACACGAGACTCATATTCACTGGCCATCCCAATACAAAGCATATATATTACCAACCCAACCTTTGACTGTAGTTAAACGTGGCTCAATCACGAATGCACTCATGTACACACTGTATGACAATAACTCCGTAAGGAATTCTCTGACCTTCAGGCCCAATTAAAGTTGACACCCCAAGCTCTTTTTTCATATCTCCAATTGAAAACCACTCTAAAACACACCTCCAGTATGCTATCGAATCCATATTTATCCACATTTGAAAATATGTGCCTCAAAGCCAATGACCAAAAAAAAACACTATCTACGATATACAACATTTTTATAACTAAACAACAAAAACTACCCCACACTTTTATGACTGAGTGCCACAAAGACCTTACCACCACATTTTCTGACGCACAATGGCAAGAAGCATTTCTAGCACATAAAGGCAACTCAGCATGCAAGTCACACATCGAACAGTTCCGGAAAATCCAATACAGATGGTACTATGTGCAGGAAAAGCTAGCACGAAAAAATATAAAAATATGGCTTCCCAGTGACCAGACAGGCCACATGCAATGGGAATGGGGCATGTGAAATGCCGAGCTGGAGCTGTGAGTCAAGAGCTCTGAACGGAGGATATTGCTCTGCTGGCATCTGGGCGGAAATCGGTTTATACCGTCCATCTGGGGGGACGGAGCACGGAGCATGGAGAATATACACAGCAGCCGAAAGGCTACAGATAAGCACATTTATTCTTATGCTATGCAACTTATGCATCCTAGGCAACCTATGGTGTAAAGCACGAGATATAGCATTGAGACATATCTTTTTCTAATGATATAAGGTTTTAAGGCTGAATATATTAGATAACTAGTGCTATATCCCCAGGGGTGGACTGATGTTAAGTCCTTTATATCTCTTTTTTATCATTCCAAACTGTTTGCTCTTTCTCCTTTTCAAAAAAGCTTAATAGACAAATATAGAAACATTAGAGCCAGACATTGGAGGATTTAGGACTGTAGAACTCCATTAAAACATGGCATCTAAAATACAGGAGAGAGCAACCTGTCAGCTCGGATCCCTCCACGCTTCCCGCCACGCTCATCCTCCTTCTACCAGCGTAGCTCCGCCCAGTCGCACGTGCGCGCGTGCACGTCCGTCATTACGTCATCCCCCCCTAAGGATTTCTCTTTGCTTGTATCAGATTCCCAAGGTAGTGCGGTTCATCATATGAAAAAAATAAGGATGTATACCAATGGTACAGTACGTATGTAAAAGTAGGAAAAGTAAATAATATTTGACCTACTTACATATGCTAGAGCAATGACCTGCTCTAGTGTATGGAGCTGCGAAAAATTATAGTAAAAATAAAAGGCGAAACTATTTAAAAATAGAGACTGTAATATAATAACAGTCAGTTTCCTTCACTAGTGTGCGTTTCAGGGCCTGCCCAGTGCCACCACTCACTCACTGGTGTCCCAATAGCTTGCATTTAAAAAAAAACAAAAACTTTTTGGACTGTAATATAATAGCAGTCAGTTTCCTTCACGAGTGTGCGTTTCAGGGCCTGCCCAGTGCCACCATTCACTCACTGGTGTCCCAATAGCTTGCATTTAAAAAAAACAAAACTTTTTGTTCTGTAATATAATAGCAGTCAGTTTCCTTCACGAGTGTGCGTTTCAGGGCCTGCCCAGTGCCACCACTCACTCACTGGTGTCACAATAGCTTGCATTTAAAAAAAAAAAAACTTTTTGGACTGTAATATAATAGCAATCAGTTTCCTTCATGAGTGTGCGTTTCAGGGCCTGCCCAGTGCCACCACTCACTCACTGGTGTCCCAATAGCTTGCATTTAAAAAAAAAAAAAACTTTTTGGACTGTAATATAATAGCAATCAGTTTCCTTCACGAGTGTGCATTTCAGGGCCTGCCCAGTGCCACCACTCACTCACTGGTGTCCCAATAGCTTGCATTTAAAAATACAAAACTTTTTGGACTGTAATATAATAGCAGTCAGTTTCCTTCACGAGTGTGCGTTTCAGGGCCTGCCCAGTGCCACCACTCACTCACTGGTGTCACAATAGCTTGCATATATAGAAAACAGTGCCAGGAAAGAGATTAATCAATAATTCACTTACATTAATTAGTGAAAAAATACACAAATACTATAAAATACACTATATATATATATATATATATATATATATATATATATATATATATATATATATATGCACACATTAGACACAATCCTATACCATGTATAATAATCCTATTATGAGCTTACCCCTTTGTACCAAGTAAAGAAAAGAGCAAAAAAATATATAACAAAAAGAAGGGGAAAAGAAAACTAATGGACATAAAACAAGTAAGAACGCCTGTCAGAGCGTTAAAACAAAATTCATTTCCGGGTAGTTGAAACGCATACCGGACTATTGGAACGCAGGGATGTAAACGCCCCCCCATACGGGCTGGCATAAGTAACAAAATAGTAGCCGTTCGTGTAATCAAATACATGAATGGCATTTCAGAGCATGTGTACAAGTGCGCAAATAGAACTTAATCACTTAAAGACACTTCATCGCATGAACCAAATGAGGACATAAGAAATATAGCCATTACATCCACCGGCAAATAGCCAAATACTGCTAATTAAAGGCAACTAAAAAACCTAAAAAGCCTGTAAAAATAAGAAGACAGAAGAAATAGACAATAGCAAAAAATACAGATGAAAACTCAAAATAAATCTATATAAAAATAAAACAAAAGATAAAAAATAAAGAGGTAAAATAAAAAAAGAGGTAAAAAAAAAAGGGAGACAAAAAAAATAAAAAAAGGTCAATCTCCCTCCAGGGCACAAAGAAAGGCACCAGCCATACTGGATATAGAGATACATATAAAAAATCTAATAAATATTCATAGGAAAAAATACAAGTGAATAAAAATTCATCACAGCACAGTAAACAAAAACATGTAAAATAAGCAGGCATTAAATACATATCAATGATCAAAATATGAGATAAGGGACAATAAAGACAGGGTATATATATATATATAAAAGGGTATATATATATATATATATATATAAAGTCTATATACTATAAAGTTAAAAATAGTGCAAATGAGACAAATAGAAGTATCAATGGGCACATGCAATAGATGTATACCTAGTGCAAGTGCAACAAATGAGAATATAAAAAAATTATAAATAAGCAAAGTGCATGTATGTCTTAAAAATTATACCTCTAAAGGAAGTGACCAAGTATTAAATCATACAATATTAATCAAACGCACTATAATAAGTATTGTGAATTATCTATAAAGTGTAATATAATTATCAGCATTTAAAAGATATTATTTTAGATTTTATAATTACTTATAGTGTAGTCAAAAAAGACATATAATTTTATAGTTTTATAATTACTTATAGTGCAATCAAGAAAGACTTAGTATGTCCAAATCAAAGTAGTCCATTAAAGATCCAGAGTATCATGCCATGCTACAGAAGAAATTAGGGTGTCGAAAAAAACAGCACCAAATATCTACAAGGAGTCCTGTAAAATATAAAGAAAATATAGAGTTAAAAAAATTGTTTCATATAAATAATCATAAATAAAAACAGGAGAATACTGCAACCATTACTTAAATGAGCATAGATAAGTCATAATCGTAATTTAAACCTTTAGGATATAATGTGTCAAGTTCTCGTATCCAATAAGCCTCACATAATAAAAGTCTCCTATTCCTGTCCCCTTTCCTTGGTGATTCCATAATCTGTTCCAAAATCTGGAATCTTAGCTGAGAGACACCATGTCTAGCTCCTAGAAAATGTACAGGAAGGGGTAAATCAGTCAATCCAGTACATATTGTGGACTTGTGTTTAGAGAACCTGATTTTGAATTTTTGATTGGTTTGCCCTACGTATACAAGGCCACGTGGGCATTTGAGTGCATAGACAACAAATCAGAATTACATGTCAAGAACTGTCTAATCAGGTTTTTTATGCCACTTCATAGGTGATGTGTAACATCCCCTCATATCATAGAGTGACAGGAAACACAAATGTAGCATGGGAAATTCCCCTGTTTGACAACAGCTGCAGCACTGTCAACCTGAGGGACAAGAGTTTTAACCAACTTATCCCTCAAAGAAGTGCCTCTCTTGAAAGCAAACCTGGGTCTCTGAGAAAATTCAACAATATTAGGATGACATTGAGAAAAGACATGCCAGTGTTTATACACAATTCTCCGCAGATCAGCAGAATATCTTCCAAATTTGGAAACAAATTTCAGCCTATTATCATTCTGCTGAGATCTACAAGAATGCAAAAAACATTCTCATGTGGACCACTCCTATAGCATTACTAAATCTATCAGCACTTATTGTGCAACAACTCTGGCTTCAATACTTGACAAATTATTATGGCTGATAAGATAGTTTCTTTAAATATAAAAGGCATCAATTCACCTGTGAAAAGAAAGCTGATGTTTAAAGAATTAAAACGAAGGCAGGCTGATATAGCTTTTCTACAAGAAACTCACCTTAACAGATCTCATGTATTATCTCTAACGGATAAAATGTGTGATAGAGCTTATAGCTCGAATGCCATTCGTAAACATAATGGAGTGCCTATCTTGATCCATAAACGATGCCAGTTTAAAGTTTTAAACACGTTGCAGGATAGAGATGGCAGATATATTTTAGTATCTAGATCTACTTAATTTATATGCCACAACTGCCCCAAATGCTAGATTTTGGGACACTATAAGCCAATTTTTTAAATCTATTCTGTCAGATTTTGTTTTGATAGGTGGGGATTGTAACACAGTTCCATGTTTAGCAATAGACAGGAGTTCTAGGCCTGGAGTAGTTAGCTTTCAGGGACAGGAGGTCAGGATAGATTGTTTTTTTTAGTTTATTTCTGCCCATAAGCTTATTGACGTGTGGAGGGCTCACCACCCTGACATACTGGATTTTACTTTTTATTCTTATCTATATGATACATACTCCAGAAAAGATATGTTTCTGGAAAATTTAGAACTTGCTTCTTATCTGTATAACTCACAAATTAACAATATTACCTGGTCAGATCACGCCGATATTGCTGTTTTCATAAAAGGACTATCAATCAAACCCACCTACTCATGGCACGTTAATACTTCTCTTTTTAGGGATTTCTCAGTTAGAGCAGACATTACAAAGGCACTCTCAAATTATTTTCTAGAAAATAATACACCCGAAATTAATAAAACCACTGTATGGGCAGCTCATAAAACTGTAATTAGAGAATTGAATAAAATAGCCTCATATAAGAAAAAGAAAATCAGAATCATTGTTTGAGTTACAGAAATATATACGCAAGTTGGAACAAAAACACAAAACAGCCCCATCAGAACAAACACTACAGGACCTGAAAATTAATAGATAAAAAAATTAAAAAACTCTTATTAGATGAAACTCTATGGCAGTTGAAATCAACACATAGATATTTCTATGAGAGAGCAAACAGGATAGTTGCTCCTTCGGCCAAGTGTTTGAAGCCACGTACACACTTTAAACTGATATCAGCCATTAGAAATGCCTCTGGATCTCTGGTTTCGACAGCGGATTAGATTTATGGCATCTTCCGGAAATATTTCTCCAGACTTTATAGCCAATTTACAGATGGGAATGGGGTGGATCCGAATCGGGAGATAAGAATGAGAGAATTTCTAGGCAAGCTGAACCTACCCCCCATATCTCTAAAAAAGCTTTAGAAGCACTAAAGACAAGAATATCCATAGAGGAGATTAAAGCTGCTTGTTTATCTATTAAAGGGGGTAAAGCACCTGGTCCGGATAGTTTTAGTGGCAGCTATGATAAAATATTTCAACAAACCCTTTTGCCATATCTGCAGGAGGTTATTGATGAAATATGCAAAAGTGGAAGATCTTACGATGGCAAAAATAGTTCTCCTCCCGAAAAAAGATAAAGATCCTGCCTCAGTTGGTAACTATAGACCCATATCATTAATAAACGTGGATATAAAGATAATATCTAAAGTTTTAGCCCTATGACTATCTCCGCTCCTCCCCATTCTGATTCATCCAGCCCAAGTAGGTTTTGTCCCTGGAAGGCAGCTTTATGAGAACTTGCATAGAGCTGTAGATCTCGCATGGTATATGGAAACAGAGAGGAAGCCATCGATACTCCTGTCACTAAATGCAGAGAAAGCATTTGATAGGACACCTGGCCATATTTATTTTATTTATTACAACATTGGGGTTTTCCTGATTTTATTATCACTACAATTCGAGCCCTATATTCTAACCCTAAGGCATTATACCCTGTTCCAAATTATTATGCAAATGATATTTTTCTCATTTACCTAAATAATTGATGTAAATAACAGTCAGCATGATTCTTGTTATCAACTATTAAGAGTACAATTCAAATTTTATTGAACAAACCTCCTAATGATAATAGTATTTTTTTTAAACATAAAAAACTGACAATGCACTGTTCCAAATTATTATGCACAGTAAGTTTCAAAACACTTTATAGGTTGTAAAGAACTGAAAATTGTCATTTGTTGTGTTTGCAGCATATTTAATGAAATCAAAAGCTATTTCAATCAAACTTATAACAACATTACATTTTAACATAGGACCCCTTATTTGATAGCAGCTTCACAAGTCTTGCATCCATTGAACTTGTGAGTTTCTGGACAGTTTCTGCTTGAATTTGTTTGCAAGATGTCAGAATAGCCTCCCAGAGCTGCTGCGCTATATAAGTGCTGAGTAAGTGTGTTCTCGGAACTCTTACCCTTTTTCGCTTCTCTTAATACAATTCATACATAAAAAAGAGAACAAAAAGAACATATACAAATGATAGTGTAATATGTCTTTAAATAAAGTGATCGATGAAATAAGTGAATATGTACACTCACATTTGTTAGAGCCTTTTCTAGTATTAGGCTCTAAACTTCTGCACGTCTGTGTCTTTTGGGTAGAACACACGACCCCTCTCTCCTTATGAAGATATTCTCCACCGAGTATATAAAAGATACAAATATTTCACACTAAGTGTAGCATCCCAGAATCGAAATATTGTCCATATGAGTAGAAATAGAGAAATGCTCACCTTTTTTAGAGCCCTTGGTAACCGGCTCTAAGTATATTTGCCCAGTGTCAAATTTTGGGGTGACACTGCCCCTTTAAATCACTTTTATAGGATACAATGGATGGATAAAAAATGGGAGCAATTTATTATCAAGTAATCTTATAAAAAATACACTATTATTTCTAGAAAATAAAAAACAATAAAAAACAGTATGATATAAAAGTATGTGACCTTAAAAATATATATATATAGGTTCACTTTAAGAGCCAAAACGCGTTTCGCCGGTAAAAACGGCTTCCTCAGTCAGCTTCAAAAAGTGATTTAAAGGGGCAGTGTGTAGCGGAGATGCAATAGTACCCAGGTTATCTCCGCTTATAATCCAAGTGAGACTCAGGAACAAGTAAATAGTAAATCCAAAGGCAGGGTTTCCAGCAGGTAAAATACAGCAATATCCCAACAGCAATCCCAATAACTGGACGACACACAGTTTCAGGAGCATAACTGACAAGCCTTTAATCACAGTCTCCTTATAAAGCATGCTCCCATGCAAGGGAGGGATTTACAGTAATTATTACAGTAGCCAATCCTGTCCTGGTAACCTCCCACACATCCCCTCCCCTCAGCCAGCATCATAATCCCCTTAGCCAGCACACCAATTCCCCCCATTTCTGGATGTACCCCTAAACGTAGGGGTACCCCTTTAAATCATACATCCCCGGGTAGCCCTGATCTGGGTGAACAACATATCCAAAAATCACCCAGATCGGACCAGGGGTTCGGGAAAAGTATGGAGGGAATAAAATGACCGACCGCACGAACAGAGCTAGCCGAATTCGGTTCCATGTGAATGGGCCTTGCGGTCGGTCCTGGCATAAGGGAATAAAATACACGAAAGCCTCTAGCTATAGAGGCTAGGGGGGGTTCGCCTGAATCCCCTCGTTCGGTATTCTCTATTTACCGAACGAGGGGCCGTTCGGTAGTTTGGAACCGAACGGACCAGGGCTGTGGAGGTCTCAGCGGTGTTCGCCTACTCGAGTGTCCGATTTTAGTTCCAGACACTCGACGGCAAAACACCGCTGTTCGGGAGTTTTAAAATGGCCGCCGCCACGTGTTCGTTTGTCGAATGGCGGCCACCCCCGAGAACAAAGGACGGCTACTTACTGTTCAATTACCCGTTCGCAACAATGTTGCAACGGGTAATTGAGGACACACTTCACACAGGGAGGTCTGGTTGTTCGGTAGTTTCATTCGAATAAACTAAGGGAATGAAACTACCGAACAATCAGAGGAATACAATTCTTTTTCAATACACAGAAAATACAGCAGATACACGGATGCAGCTTTATACAGTATTTTTGTAGGGTCGCCTGGTGCCATCCGCTACACTGCTCCCCCTTGCCCACAAGCCGGCATACACAGTCTGATCCAACACGGATCGGCTTGGGGATGTCCGGGGAGGCTCACGGATCATTTCTCTAGGTCAGTTTGTCGAGACAACCCATCAGCATTTCCATTCTGTTTACCCGGGCGGTACTGGATATTAAAGTCAAAGGGCTGCAGCGCCAGACTCCAGCGCAGCAGCCGGGCATTGTCCCCAGCCACCCGGTTTAGCCATACTAACGGGTTGTGATCCGTGAGCAGGGAAAAAGCTTGTCCGTACAAATATGGCTGTAATTTCTTCAGGGCCCACACCACAGCCAGGCATTCTTTCTCGATGGCGGCGTAGCTTACTTCTCGAGGTAACAGTTTCCGGCTGATGTAAGCCACGGGATGTTCTCCGCCATCGGCCCCGACTTGGCTTAATACTGCTCCCAATCCAAACATAGAAGCGTCTGTGTGGACAAGAAAACGTTTAGTTGGATTGGGAGCTGCCAAGACAGGGGCATTTGTCAATGCATCTTTTAACAACTGAAATGCCTGTTCACACTCCGGGGTCCAGGTTACTTGGCGGGGTAGGTTTTTACGGGTCAAGTCGGTGAGAGGTTTGGCCAGGGCACTGTAATTCGGGACAAATTTCCGGTAGTATCCGGCCGTTCCTAAGAACGCTAACACCTGGGTCTTAGTCCTAGGGGTGGGCCATTGAGCTACAGCCTCTACTTTGGCTGGTTCCGGCTTTTGCTTGCCGCATCCTACCCGATGACCTAGGTACTGTACTTCAGCCATTCCTATGCTGCATTTGGCTGGTTTCAGCGTTAAACCAGCGGCCCTAATCCTATCTAGGACCGCTCCTATATGGGTCAGGTGTTCCTGCCAGGTATTGCTGAAAATGGCAATATCGTCGAGGTATGCGCAGGTATAATCCTGGAACCCATCTAGGAGGCGGTCCACCATCCGCTGAAAAGTAGCCGGGGCGTTTTTCATCCCAAACGGCATGACCTTAAATTGGTACAAGCCGAATGGGGTGACAAAGGCCGACTTAGGGATGGCGTCTTGTGCCAAGGGTATTTGCCAATACCCTTTACACAAGTCAATTGTGGTGAGATAGTGCCCCCTCGCCATCCGATCCAGGAGTTCGTCTATCCTGGGCATAGGATAGGCGTCCGATACCGTCTTCTCATTTAATCTCCGGTAGTCCCGCTTTGGTACTAGGACTACCGGAGATGCCCAGGGGCTGTCAGAGGGCTCAATCACCCCCAGCTGGAGCATCTCATCTATCTCCTTGCGCATGTTCGCCCGTACCGCTTCTGGGATGCGGCACGGGGTCTGACGCATGGGAAGTTGCCCTGGGGTGTCTACTCGGTGAGTGGCCAGAGGAGTGTAACCAGGTACATTAGAGAAGATATCCTGCTTCTCCCTCAACAGCTGTTGTACCTCGCTCCGCTCCTGTGGGCTCAACCGATCCCCCAGGGTGACCTCCCCTAAGTCCCCGGATAACTGACCCTCTCCCAGCAGATCCGGGAGGGGTAAACTGTCAAACTCCTCGGAGTTAGGCGCACATATAGCGGTCACTTCCTCAGAGCGCTCCTGGTAGGGCTTCATCATGTTCACATGGAGCATGCGTCGCCCCCCAGTACCAACGCACGAGCCGATTATATAAGTGGTGTCACACCGTTGTTCCACCACCTTATAAGGGCCCTGCCAGGCGGCCTGCAGCTTATCGTGTCGGACAGGTTTTAAGATTAACACCTTCTGCCCGACCTGAAAGCTACGGTCCCTGGCGCCCCGATCATACCATGTGCGTTGGCGTGTCTGAGCCGCCTGCAAATTCTCGCGTACCGTCTGAGTTAAGGCCTCAAGGCGGTCTCGGAATGCCAACACATAGGGTATGATGGGGGTACCGTCAGTGCTCCGTTCTCCCTCCCAATGCTCTCTGATCAAATCTAAAGGCCCTCGTACCCTGCGGCCAAACAATAGTTCAAATGGGGAGAACCCAGTGGATTCCTGCGGCACCTCCCGGTAAGCAAAGAGGAGGTGCGGCAGGAACTTCTCCCAGTCCTTGTGGGTCTCTGCGAAGGTTCGGAGCATTTGTTTCAATGTACCGTTGAAACGTTCGCAGAGCCCATTCGTCTGGGGGTGGTAAGGGGAACTAATGACCGGCTTAATGTCACAAAACTTCCAGAGGCGCTGCGTGACTTCGGCGGTGAACTGGGTGCCCTGATCGGAGACAATCTCCCTGGGGAGTCCCACCCGGGAGAATATCTTCATCAGGGCTTCCGCTACTGTCTCAGCCTGTATATTCGTCAGGCCCACCGCCTCTGGATATCTAGTGGCATAATCTACTACGGTCAGGATAAATCTTTTACCTGACGGGCTTGCTTTGTTGAGGGGTCCTATCAGGTCAACTGCTACCCTGCTAAAGGGTTCCTCGATTATGGGGAGGGGATGTAACTTGGCCTTGCGCCGGTCCCCCCTTTTCCCCACCCTTTGACAGGTATCGCACGTGTTGCAATACCTGCGCACCTCCTGGCTAATTCCCGGCCAAAAGAAACTTTGGGTTAACCTGTATCGGGTCCTGCTGACCCCTAAATGTCCAGATAGCGGAATGTCATGAGCTATCCGTAGTAACTCCGCCCGGTACCGCTGAGGTACCACTAACTGCCTCATCACAATCGGGTCTGACCCGGATACCTGCTTATCCGTCTCCCGATATAACAGCTGGTTGTCCCAAATAAACCTCTCGCCCTCCCCCCCAGGCGTGTCTGCTGTCACCTTGTCCCTATACACCTGCAAGGTGGGGTCAGTCACTACCTCAGCTGCAAATTCGTTAGGAGGGGCCCAGGGAACACAGTCAGGGGAAGGGGAAGGATCTCTTACCTGGACCTGCGGGAGTGTGTTGTAGTCCTGGGTGCGGGCCTGTTGTCGAGTGACCACAGGGTGAGCTTCTCCTGTGGTGGGTGTCTGGGGCTCAAAAGCAGATGTGAGCCTCCCCAGATTGTTCCCCAATAAAACCTCCGCCGGTAACTGCGGCATCAACCCCACCTCCACATGCCCTGCCCCCGCTCCCCAATGCAAATGTACCCTTGCTGTGGGTAGCCGGTATACTGCTCCCCGGCTACCCTGACGGCCACAGTCTTACTAAGTTTAGCTTGGTCTGAGACCAGGTGACTTTTTACCAGGGTGATGGTGGCTCCTGAGTCACGTAGCCCCTGAACTGCTTTTCCCTCCAGATACACGGTCTGCCTGTGATGCTGGCGGTTGTCTGCGTTAGCCTGGACGGGATCTGCCTCGTGCAGTACCTCCCACTGCTCTACGGTTGTGATGGGAACTGCTGAACCATAAGGTGTGGCCACGATGTCCTGGTAGTGATGGGCTGCGGCGGCTCTCGGTGGTGGTGGTGGACCGGGTCGGATCCAGGTGGAACGGTCCCGCAGCTGGGGGCATTCCCTTTTATAATGTCCCCACTTCTGGCAGTGGTGGCAAGGGCCCGACGTGGGCTGGCGGAAACGTGGCTGTGCAGCGGGTGGTGGTGGTGGTGGCAGTGACCTTGGTAGAGCTGGCGTGTAGTTATTTCCCCCAAAGGTTTTAAAAGGTACTTTTGGAGCTGCAGGTTTTTGCTGCCTGCGTGCATCCAGGTACTCGTCTGCCTTCCTGGCTGCTTCGGTAAGGGAGGTAGGGTTTCTGTCTCTTACCCACTCCTGTACCTCGCTGGTTACTCCTTCATAAAATTGCTCCAGCAGTACCATTTGCAATACATCCTCCATAGACCGTGCCTTGCTCGCTTGCACCCACCCCAAGACTGCTCGTTGTAGTCTGCATGCCCACTCAGCATGTGAGTCTTTCTCCACCTTCTTTAAATCCCTGAATCTCCGCCGGTATGCTTCTGGTGTTATAGCATACCTGGCCAATATAATTTCTTTCACTTTGTGATAATTCCGAATTTCATCATTCGGTACAGTCCGGTATGCCTCAGCTGCCCTCCCAGTTAACCTTCCTGCCAAAATAGGTACCCAGTCCTCTGCGCTGATTCTATGCAGTGCACACAGTCTCTCGAAATCTTGCAGGAAAGCGTCTATATCTTCCTCTGCCTCCACATATGTTTTAAAAGCCTGGTACGGTATTTTCGGCTTACCTTCATGTGGCATATTTACTGCAGAGCTGCGTTCTGGGGCCGCTGTTTGACTCCTCAGTATAAACTCCTGGACCTCCGTTATCGTTTTGGAAACAATCTCTGTTGGAGGGTGTTCCCCATGGAAAGACAGCCGAAATTGTACCTGCCTCTGGAACTCCCTTTGTTCCGGTGTTTCTCCCGAATTCCCTTGTTCGGGAACCGAATCGCCTTCCATTCGGTACTCCGCCATCAGTTCAGTGATAAGTGCCGCTTTTGTCTTATTGCTGGCTTGGATACCCCTTGCCTCCAGAAGGTCTTTTAGCGTGGAGCGTTTTAGTGTGGCAAAATCAATCTCCATCCGTACTCCATTTAGGCTTGTTCCTCTGTGAGTCTGGATCCCAGCGCTGCCAACCAATGTAGCGGAGATGCAATAGTACCTAGGTTATCTCCGCTTATAATCCAAGTGAGACTCAGGAACAAGTAAATAGTAAATCCAAAGGCAGGGTTTCCAGCAGGTAAAATACAGCAATATCCCAACACCAATTCCCCCCATTTCTGGATGTACCCCTAAACGTAGGGGTACCCCTTTAAATCATACATCCCCGGGTAGCCCTGATCTGGGTGAACAACATATCCAAAAATCACCCAGATCGGACCAGGGGTTCGGGAAAAGTATGGAGGGAATAAAATGACCGACCGCACGAACAGAGATAGCCGAATTCGGTTCCATGTGAATGGGCCTTGCGGTCGGTCCTGGCATAAGGGAATAAAATACACGAAAGCCTCTAGCTATAGAGGCTAGGGAGGGTTCGCCTGAATCCCCTCGTTCGGTATTCTCTATTTACCGAACGAGGGGCCGTTCGGTAGTTTGGAACCGAACGGACCAGGGCTGTGGAGGTCTCAGCGGTGTTCGCCTACTCGAGTGTCCGATTTTAGTTCCAGACACTCGACGGCAAAACACCGCTGTTCGGGAGTTTTAAAATGGCCGCCGCCACGTGTTCGTTTGTCGAATGGCGGCCACCCCCGAGAACAAAGGACGGCTACTTACTGTTCAATTACCCGTTCGCAACAATGTTGCAACGGGTAATTGAGGACACACTTCACACAGGGAGGTCTGGTTGTTCGGTAGTTTCATTCGAATAAACTAAGGGAATGAACTACCGAACAATCAGAGGAATACAATTCTTTTTCAATACACAGAAAATACAGCAGATACACAGATGCAGCTTTATACAGTATTTTTGTAGGGTCGCCTGGTGCCATCCGCTACACAGTGTCACCCCAAAATTTGACACTGGGCAAATATACTTAGAGCCGGTTACCAAGGGCTCTAAAAAAGGTGAGCATTTCTCTATTTCTACTTATATGGACAATATTTCGATTCTGGGATGCTACACTTAGTGTGAAATATTTGTATCTTTTATATACCCGGTGGAGAATATCTTCATAAGCAGAGAGGGGTCGTGTGTTCTACCCAAAAGACACAGACGTGCAGAAGTTTAGAGCCTAATACTAGAAAAGGCTCTAACAAATGTGAGTGTACATATTCACTTATTTCATCGATCACTTTATTTAAAGACATATTACACTATCATTTGTATATGTTCTTTTTGTTCTCTTTTTTATGTATGAATTGTATTAAGAGAAGCGAAAAAGGGTAAGAGTTCCGAGAACACACTTACTCAGCACTTATAAAGCTCTGCACTCACTTAAAGAACTTTAGATCTGGATGGTGGCAACATCATCCAAATCAAAAAGTTCTTTTGCGTTTTGGTGATTGTTTATGTGTGGTGGGCAATTAGGAGTACCCACAGAGTGTATACAGCAGCTGTACCATATCTTCTTCTATTTCATAATACTAAGCGCCATTTATTCCACACTTTTTCGTGTATATTCAATCCCAGAGCTGCTGTTTGGATGTAAACTGCCTCCCACCCTCATAGATCTTTTGCTTGAGGATGCTCCAAAGGTTGTCAATAGGATTGAGGTCAGAGGAGGATGGAGGCAACACCATGACTTTCTCTCCTTGTATCCCCATAGCAGCCATTGATGCAGAGGTATTCTTTGCAGCATGAGATGGTGCATTGTCATGCATGAAGATGATTTTATTACGGAAAGCATAGTTCTTCCTTCTGTACCAGGGAAGAAAGTGGTCAGTCAGAAACTCCACATACTTTGCAGAGGTCATCTTTACACCTTTGGGGACCCTAAAGGGGCCGACCAGCTCTGTTCCCATGATTCCGGCCCAAAACATGACTCCACCACGGCCTTGCTGACGTCGCAGCCTTGTTGGAACAGGGTGGCCGTCCACCATCCACTGCTACATCCATCTGGACCATCCAGGGTTGCACGGCACTCATCAGTGAACAGGACTGTTTGGAAATTAGTCTTCATGTATTTTTCTGCCCAATGCAGCCGTTTCTGCTTGTGAACATTGGTAAGTGGTGGCCGAATAGAAGGTTCATGCACAGTTGCAAGACTCTGGACGACTCTACACCTTGATGTCTGTGGGACATCAGAGGCACCAGCTTCAAATATCTGTTTGCTGCTATGTAATGGTATTTTAGCAGCTGCTCTCTTTAGCAGCTGCTCTCTTGATCCGATGTATGGATCTGGCAGAAATCTTCCTCAATGTGCCTTTATCTGCACGAATCCATCTGTGCTCTGAATCAGCCACAAATCTCTTAATAGTGCGATGCTCACGCTTAAGTTTTCGTGAAATATCTAATGTTTTCATACCTCGTCCAAGGCATTGAACTATTTCACTCTTTTCGGCAGCAGAGAGATCCATTTTCTTCCCCATATTGCATTAAAATGGTGTTCTGCTTAATAATGTGGAACACCCTCCTTTAGTAGTTTTTCCTTAAATTGAGTTCACCTGGCAATCTAATTATTACAGGTGTCCGAGATTGTTTTCAGTGATCAATAGAGCCCTGAGACACAATGCCATCCATGAGTTAAACTGAAAAACAAAATATTTCATCTTTGTGACTTAAATAGAATTTGCATAATAATTTGGAACAGGGTGTAATACAACTTCCTAGTTCAGATAAGACCCCATTTGGAATATACAATGGCACAAGCCAGGGCTGCCCTCTCTCCCCAATCCTGTTCACCCTCATATTGGAACCCCTCTTAATTCATATTAGAGAAAGCGGAGATATTCTGGTATTCAGATCAGTAGGGAAATTTATAAAACAGCGGCATATGCCAATGATATATTAATTTCAATAGCTAACCCTTTCAAATCTATTACCATTTTGTTCAATTTGATAAAACAATTTGGGGCTTTTTTGGGCTATAGAGTAAACTTTAATAAATCATGTGGGGTGAGCTTCCATCTATCAGGGTTAGAACAAGATAATTTACAATCTAAATTCGATCTGTCTGTAAGTAAGTGTAACATCCTCATTCATCCTCACATTGCGGTCAGCGGCCATGCATCTGCACGAATGACACTTGCGGCATGTTTATGGACGCCGGCCCCTGCAGATCCAAGGCTAATTATTCCCCAATGCTCGCTCACGTAACTGACGACGTTGGCGCGCACGTGACATCGTGCATGCGCACGTTTTGCGGTCAAAGAGTGATCATGGCCAATCAGAAAGGTAAAGCAGGTATAAAAGCCTAGAATTACCTTTCCTCATTGCCCTGCCGTGGTTTCCCTAGTGGTTGTCCGAAAGCGAGTTCCTTATTCTGGTTATTTGACTTTGTCATTGTTTTTGACTTCCCTGTTTTCTGGTACCCCTGACCTCGGCTATTCCTGACTATTCTTTGGTACGTTAGTCCAGCCATTCTAAGGCCCGGTTACCTATTAGTCTCCTGTGTTACACAGTTCTACGTGCTGGATCATACTGTAATCCTGACATTACGACATGGCCATAGATCCTGTAAATTTGTGTAAGCACATAGCTGCTTGTGAAAGGAAACTAGAGAAGAATGATCACCATCAATTTGCCGAGGCCTTCAGTTCGCTTCTTACTCAAACAGCGCATCTGCAACCTGTGGCCTCTCCTACTGTCTCACCTCCACCTTATGTACCTCCACCTATAGTATACAAGGCACCCACTATCTCTTTATCTCCTCCCCTGCATTTTGATGGTAATATTCAAGAATGCCGGGGATTCCTTAACCAAATAGAGTATCATTTTGAGGCCTCACCGTGATCTTTTCCCACAGATAGAGCTAAAATTGGTTACCTAATGAGCCAACTAAATGGTAAAGCTTTAGCTTGGGCCAATCCATTATGGGATAGTAATAGGAGTGTGGCACACAATTACCAGGAATTCCTTATGGAATTTAAACTTATGTTTGAACCATTAGGCAGGGAGGAAGATGCCTCCACTGGTTTAATACTAGAAGTGGACACTATGAGTACCTTGTGATGCACATCAGAGAATGGAACCGGTCTATCTCGGAGTATGCCATAGAATTCCGTACTTTGGCTTCCGAGGTAAACTGGACTAACAGTGGGCTAATCTCTGCATTTAAAAAGGGACTATCTGAAAATATGCTAGATGAGATTGCTGCCAAAGATCTACCAAATAAACTTAACAAGTTTATTACATTTGTTATGCAAATTGACAATAGAGAAGCTACTAGACCAGGCAGATGACTATGCCTTTAGCACCCCATTTCTTCAAAACTGTTGTTCCTGACCTTCCTATACAGCCCGAACCTGAACCCATGCAGTTGGGGACTGTGGGAGGCCGAGAAACAATATAGGAGAAAAGAAGGTCTATGTCTATACTGCGGTAAAAAGAACATATGAGTAACAATTGTGCCATTCATCCTGAAAACTACAGCACCTAAGTGCCTTAAAGGGACAGGTCTTAGGTGTAATGGAGACGTCCTCTGAAAAGAATAAATATAGATTTCGCCTTGATATTTCGATTATCCTTGACAAATAGAACTTTTCATGTAAAGCCCTGATAGACTCAGGGGCAGCTGGAAATTTCATTGATGTCCAATTTGTTAAGGGTAATGCTATACCTGTCAAGGAGAGACTATCACCTCTAGCTGTAGAGGCTATAGATGGGAGACCACTCTCATAACCATTAATTACTCAGAAAACCTTACCCATTTGTATGTCCATTGGAGTCTTGCATAAGGAAGATATAATGTTTCAGGTTATTGCATCCCCTTCCTGACCTATCATATTAGGCTTTCTTTGGCTTAGTAAGCATAACCATCATATTGATTGGGCTAATGGGGAAATATTGGAATGGGTTAAGGATTGTAAGGGAAGGTGTCTGGATCATATCCTGACAACCAAGAAATTGTTTTATTTTATTGCTGCAATTCCTGTTTCTCGCCTCTAGTGGCCGCCCTAACCACTCATCAATCCTCAGTTGCTCTCACCTGTCTCATATGTTCATCCAAGTCTGCTATAAATGGCCACACCTAACTCTTCACATGGCCTTTATATTGAAGTAAGTGTTCTGCCTGAAAAGATCTTGTATCCTGGCTCCTGAAAACATCCTGATCCTCTATGGAGACTTTGTGTGTCCCGTGGCCGGAATCCTCTTGAAACTCTTATCTTCAACTTCTGCAACTCTGCAAAATCTTATAAGCAACCTGTACCATATTATACTGGAATCTACTTAGCTGTCTCAACTGCTGCAACACTGCAGGGTTTTGTAAGCAACCTGTATTTCATTATACTGGAATCTACTTACCTGTCTCAACTGCTGCAACACTGCAGGGTTTTGTAAGCAACCTGTATTTCATTATACTGGAATCTACTTACCTGTCTCAACTGCTGCAACACTGCAGGGTTTTGTAAGCAACCTGTATTTCATTATACTGGAATCTACTTACCTGTCTCAACTGCTGCAACACTGCAGGGTTTTGTAAGCAACCTGTATTTCATTATACTGGAATCTACTTACCTGTCTCAACTGCTGCAACTCTGCATAATCCTTTAAGCAACTTGTACTATATTACACTGAAAGTACTTACCAGCTTTAACCCTTTTAACCCTGTATCATCCTGAACCTGGCTGCAGTGTGACATTCCACAAACTATTAATCTACTTGGAAATAACTTCAAACCTACTTGTATATAAAATACTTTTCATTTACTTTCAAGATATCCTGTTTGGGGCATATTGCCTTTATTCTGTTTTAACTCTCAAAGTATCCTTTTTGTGGCATATTGCCTTAATTCTTGCTTTCACGTAAATTGTTATGTCAAAAAAGACAAAGTTTCAACCAATAACCCTGGCAATCGTCTCCTCTCTGACCTACTCCAGGAACATGACAGAAGGTGTATAGTACATATCACCAAGAGAGTGGCTACTATTACTCCTCAAACTCCCGAAGTTCCCATACAATACCAGGACATTAAGGAAGTATTTAGCAAGACTCATTCCAATGTATTGCCTCCCCACAGACCATATGACTGTTCCATAAACGTACTATCTGGCGCTATGCCACCTAAGGGAGCAGTTTATGCTCTTTCCCCACAGGAAAGTAGAATAACAGAGGAATATATTAAGGACTCACTGAGTAAAGGTCATATACCCATATCATCCTCGTCTGCTGGTGCAGGGTTCTTTTTTTGTGTCAAAAAAGGGTGGCGAGTTACGCCCTTGTATCAATTACACGGCATTGAACAAAATCACCATTAAGAACGCCTACCACATTCCTCTTATTGCTGAGTTGTTTGACAGGCTCCAAGGTGTTAAAATATTTAGTTAAAATAAGTTTGACCTTAGAAGCGCTTACAATTTAGTAAGAATCTAGGAAAACCATGAATGGAAGACTGCATTTAATACCAGAAGTGGACACTATAAGTACCTTGTGATGCCATTTGGGTTGTGGAACGCTCCAGCGGTTTTCCAAGATTTTTTTAAGGACATACTCAGGGATTACATTTACTCATTTGTCTTAGTCTATCTGGATGACATCTTTATTTACTTCCCGGACCTCCAAACTCACCACGGTCATGTCAGACAAGTTTTGCAAACCTTATTGAAAAACCACCTTTATTGTAAATTGGAGAAATGCATCTTTGATCAGTCAGAAGTACAGTTTTTAGGATATAATATTACTACCTCAGGGTTTCAGATGGATCCTAAAAAACTGGAATCAGTTCTACAGTGGCCTTTACCAACTGTGTTTATAGCCATTCAAAGGTTCATAGGTTTTGCCAATTATTACAGAAGGTTTATAAAGGGTTTTTCTTCCGTAATAGCCTCCCATCACCAATATGACATGCAAGGGGGCTAACAGTTCGATATGGTCTAAGGAGGCAATAGAGGCTTTTGAAGTTCTCATATAAAGGTTTGCCTCTGCAGACATATTAATACATCCAGACACCAGTAAACCTTTCATTCTGGAGGTTGATGCCTCAGAGACGGGGGTAGGGGCTGTTCTCTCCCAGAGGGAGAGCCAGGATACTCCTTTGCATCCTTGTGGCTACATCTCTAGAAAGTTGTCCCCTGCTAAGCGCAATTATGATATTGGCAATAGAGAATTGTTGGCCATTATTCTAGTTCTCAAGGAGTAAGGACCCCCTTTTGATCACTACTGACCACAAAAACCTGGCTTACATCGGTGATGCTAAACGGTTGTCTTCTAGACAGGCTAGGTAGTCGCTATTCCTTTCTCACTTTAATTTTCTTATAACTTATAGACCTGGTTCTAAAAATGTCAAGGCTGACGCCTTATCCAGACAGTTTGAGAATAAGTCTATACAAGAACTAGAAACATCCCCTATAATCCCACCCAGAATGTATCATTACGTCTACTATCCTTTCATTGTCCTCTGCTCTGCTTGGCTCCATCATGGAGGCTCAGTCTCAAGCTCCCTACGGTAAATCTCAGAACAGATTATTCGTTCCATTGGGTGAAAGGGTTAATATCATGAAAGTGTTTCACGACAACATGACTGCTGGTCACCCAGGTATTAATAAATCCACTTCTGCGATCATGAGATCATTTTGGTGGGATCCTCTCAGGATGGATGTTAAGGAGTGTGCAGGCTTGTTCTCTTTGTGCAGTTTCTAAAGTTCCTCATAAACTCCCTTGTGGCTACAGTGATCAATTGGCAGGGATTACATTTTACATGATCTGATTTTTTTTTTTAACCCCTGAGGGTTAATTCTTTTTTTTTTAACCCTCAGGGGTTAAATTTCTTTATTAATTAATTTAAGTATTTTAAAATTATATATTTAGCTGGGGTGGGTGGAAGTTAGTGGGTAATTGGGGGATTTGGTGTTAGGCTAACTGTTAACTTTAAAAAAAGTTTTAAAATAAGCTTTAAAAAGTTAAAAATTAAGTTTAAAAAAAGTTTTAATAATGTTTAAGTAAAAAATAAAAAACACCCCCCTTTACCCAGTCAAAATAAAAATTAACCCCTTCCCTGCCAGTCGATCACTGCCTACAGTGATCAAAATACAGATCACAGTATTATACTGTGATCTATTTTTTTTTTTTTTTTTATCCCCTGATGATTAACTTTTATTTTTTAACCCTCAGGGGTTCAATTTATTTAATTAACTAATTTAAATATTATATATTTTGCTAGCTGGGGTGGGTGGGAGTTATGGGAAAATGGGAATTTACTGTTAGTGCTGCTTACTGCTAGTTAGGGGTTAACGGTAACAAAAAAAGCTTAGAAAAATGTTAATCTGTAAAAAATGTTTTAAGAAAGTTTAGGAAAGTTTAAAAAAAATAATAAGCAAAACAAAAGTTTAAAAACTAGTTTCAAAAAGTAAAAAAAAGTTTTAAAAAGTAAAAAAAAAATACATTTAAAAATGTTCATTACCACTACACCTGGAACAAACTAGAGAAAAAAATTATCTCACGCTAAGGTTCAAAATATACCTTTTGAATTACCCCAGGGTGTATTCTTTAATAAATAGTATGTGTTTGTGGGGAAGTTTCAATTAACAACCATCTAAACTAGTCCAAATTGGAAACATGGACAAAGCGTAAAACTTCTAAGTTAGAAAAAAACTGAATGGCTGCATCTCAAATGTGCCCCTTCAACATCCACATATACCTGGCAAAGGTACATACGGGGGTATTGCTGTACTCAGACCACATAGCTGAGCAATATATGAAGTATTATACAGTCGTAGCACACATAAGTTTTGCAAAATATACTGTGCAAACTCACTTTGTGAGTCAAAAAGGCAAAAAAAACACTTATTACCACTACACTTGACACAAGCTAGCGGAAAAATGATCCCACGCTATGGTTCAAAATATGCCTTTTGAAATACCCTGGGATGTCTTCTTTAAGAAATGGTATGGCTTCATGGGGTATTTGGATTATATAGCCTAGTAAAATACTCTAAAATGGGACATGGGCACAGCGTAAAAATGTAAAGTTTGAAAAAAACTGGAATGGCTGTGTCCCAAATGTGCCCCTCCAATGTCCACATGTACCTGGCAAAGGTACATACGGAGGTATTGCTTTTTACTCAGAAGACGTAGCTGAGCATAATTTTGGGGTTTTGAACTTGGTGGCACATATGAAATATACAAAATGCCTAGCAAAAATGCAATCCGTATGTAAAAAATGCACAAAATTATTTTTTACCACGCACTTTGGCATACATTGGTGAAAAAACGGGGGCATGTTAAGGCACAATATGCACCTTATGAGATACCCTGGAGTGTCTACTTTTACAAATGGTAGGCCTTTGTGGGGTTTTTTTGAACAGTCAAACTACTATAATACCCCAAATGGAAGCATATGCTCATTAAATCCGTCTCTCAAAAGTCTACTGTGAAAACTGAAAAGGACAGGTCTCCTATATGGCACTGTAGCTTCACGAAATAGTGCCAAATACATACAATGGAGGTGTCATTTTATTCAGCAGATGTAACTGAACACAAAATAAAACTTTTTGCAGGAAAAACACACACCAACTTTACAAAATACACATGATAATTTCTTTGTTATAAGTTTGTGTGCCAAAACCCCCAAAAAACACAATTTTACTCCAATATTTAGCAGAGGTTGGCGGTGAAATGGCTACGTAGAAAGTGTAAAAACAACCTTAGGTAAATAGCATGTGATGTCTACTTTATATAACTATATACTTTTATGTGGCAATTTTGTTTTCTTTTATGGCTATTAAAGGGACACTCCAGGCACCCAGACCACTTCTGCCCATTGGAGTGGTCTGGGTGCCAACTCACACTACTCTTAACCCTGCACGTGTAATTATTGCAGTTTTTTTATAAACTGCAATAATTACCTTGCAGGGTTAACTCCACCTCTAGTGGCTGTCTACTAGACAGCTATTAGAGGGCACTTCCTGGTTTCTAGCACAGGAAACCTGTGCTAGAGCATCGCTGGACGTCCCCACGTCAATGCTTTCCTATGGGGAGCGCTAATGCGCATGCGCGGCATTGCCATGCATGCGCATTTGGTCTCCCCGGCCGGTGGGCGGGATCAGTCTCGCCCACCGGCCGACGCAATCAGAGGGAGGAGCGTCGCGGAGGTAGAAGCAGCGACGTTGGACATTGTCGCTGCCTCAGGTAAGTTACTGAAGGGGTTTTCACCCCTTCAGCAACCGGGGATTGGGGGGGTGGGAGGGAGAGGGGACCTGCAGTGCCAGGAAAACTGATTGTTTTCCTGGCACTGGAGTTTCCCTTTAAACTTACAAGAGAAACATACCAAATTCTAAAATCGCTTCACATTAAAAGTTTATTTTACTCCTTGTGTTTTGTGACCTGTAAGTAACAAAAAAAACGTAAAATCCCAGACACATTATGTATTCTGTAAATCAGAACAACTAAATTAATTTATTTTTAATTACTTTCCTTAACCTGCTCTAATTGTGCACACATTATTATTGCAAAAACTGTAAAAAAAAAACATTTTTCTTTTTTTTTCTATTTCTGTATTTTTTCATAATAAATATGCATTCATATATATATATATATATGTTACATCAAATTAAAGCCCTTTCTGTCCTTTAAAAAAACGGTATATAATATGTGTCGGTGCAATAAATTAGTAAAATGCAAATTGCAGTTGAACGCAAACAGCAAAAAATGCTGTTGTCATTAAGTGAAAGACAAGCTTCTGAAGCTCTGTCTTTAAGGGGTTAATAGCACTCAACAATTGGTCCGAATTACTACAATGGGCCGAGTTTGCTAGAAACAATGCTGACCATGACTCCTCTGAGTATAGCCCATTTTTTGTTAATACTGGTCGGCACCCTACTGTTCTCCCGGCTGTTTTTTCTGACACGGCTATTGCTGCTTTAGATGACCGTCTTGCCTCTATTCATGATACCTGGGTCAAAGTTAAATACATCCTGGGGACTGCTGTGACCGTTTCAAGCATTATGCTGATAAACAGCGAGGTGCCAAACCTGTTTACCAAGTGGGTGAGAGGGTTTGGTTATCTTTGCGTAACATCAGGCTTAAAGTCCCTAGCATGAAATTTGCTCCTAGGTTCCTTGGGCCTTTTCATGTCCTTCGAAGGCTCAATCCCATTTCGTACTCTCTGGCCCTTCCGGCCTCCTTGAAAATTCACCTTTCATGTCTCTTTGCTAAAACCTCTTATTTGCAATAAATATACTATCCCAAGTGTTCCCCCTCCTCCCTTGGTTGTTTCTGGACAGGAGGAGTATGAGGTCTCTTCCATAATTGATTCCAGGTTTTCTCGGTGCACTTTGCAATTCTTGATAGATTGGAAAGGTTATGGTCCGGCCAACCGCTCTTGGGTTACAGCTTCTGATATATATGCTGGCCGCAAGATCCGCTATTTTCATGCTAAGTTTCCTCTTAAACCTGGTCCTGCCCGCCCGGTGGGCAGTCTTCAGGTGGGGGGGTAATGTAACATATTCATCCTCACCTTGCGGTCAGCTGCCATGCATCTGCACAAATGACACTTGCGGCATGTTAATGGACGCCGGCCGCTGCAGATCCAAGGCTAATTATACCCCCATGCTTTGCGTAACTGACGAGGTTGCGCACACACATGACGTCGTGTACGTACATGTTTTGGGGTCAAAGAGCGATCACGGCCAATCAGAAAGGTAAAGCAGGTATTAAAGCCTAGAATTACCTTTCCTCATTGCCCTGTCGTGGTTTCCCTAGTGGTTGTCCGAGAGTGAGTTCCTTATTCTGGTTATTTGACTTTGACATTGTTATTGACTTCCCTATTTTCTGGTACCCCTGACCTCTAGCTTTCCTTTATTTTGTCCCTTTTTGTGTCCCCTGACCTCGACTATTCCTGACTATTCTTTGTACGTTAGTCTGGCCATTCTAAGGCCCAGTATATGTTACCTATTAGTCTCCTGTGTTACACAATTCTACGTGCTGGATCATACTGAAATCCTAAGTCCCTATGCTATTTAGGTATTAAAATTGGACGCTTCTATAACACATTATATATAGATAATTACTTACCTTTAATAAAAAACTTGATAAAGGACTTAGATAATTGGCATGATAAACCAGTCTTGTGAATTGGCAGAATCCATTCCATAAAAAATTATATTCTACCAAGACTTCTATTCTTATTTCAAGCTCTGCCTCTTCGGGTGTGTAAGGGAGAATTAGAGAGCATTCAGAAAGCCATAGATGCATTTATTTGGCAGGGTAAATGTTGTAGAGTAGCTAGAACTCTCTTGTATAGACCTAAATGGGACTTGGTCTCCCCAACCTACTTATCCATTACTATGCTGCCCAATTAGCACAAATTATTGCATGGCATTCATCTCAAGGAAAATATAGATTGGCAGACATGGAGACTGATTTGATAGATCCAGACTCACCGGCAATGTATATGTGGTTAAATAAGGTCTCAAGACCAGCCTTAAAGCAAATCTGCCCATCAATGTTAAACTCCTTATATATTTGGGATAAACTTAAGTTAAAACATGGTCTAACTAACCTCCCCTCCCCTATGACACCAGTTTTTCGGAATAGGCAATTTATTCCTGTAATAAATTTTCAAAACTTCAAATTAGGGGGAATTCATAGATATGCTAACCTCTGGTCAGAAGGATAGGTGCTTTTATTTGCCAGTTTAAAAGGCCAGAATGGAGTTGAGGCCAGGAGATTTGTTTTGCTACCTTCAGATTAGAGACTTTTTCTTGCTCTACTGAAGTAAAGATGTCAGTTCAGTTCCCCATTACTGATTTCGAAAAAGTTTGCAAAATAAGAAAGAAAGGAGGTCTTATATCTGATATTTAAAACCAGTTAAGCGAGGAACCTACAGTTTGGGGTTCAATAAGAGCAGTCAAGAGCAGATGTTTAAAATATTGTTTAGATGGCACGCAACCCCTGTATTTTTGTATAAAATTGGTAAAAATCTGACCGATCTGTATTGGCAGGGATGTGGTCAACAAGGGACATATCTACATATGTCTTTAACTTTATAGCTATATATAATGATTTATGTTACTGATTGTATACCGTGTTCACTCTTCAATGTTAAATAAAGAAAAAAAATGGGGCAGTGCAGCTCCAAAAAACCCAAAATAACACCCAAAAAATAAAAAAAAGAACCCGCCAGACATCGACAAACCCCACCTTGGGACTAATTGTAACACTCCCTCGGAGTGCACATCTAGCCTATACGCACAATCGTGAGGTTGAGATCAGTCCATAACAATATACATTCCATTCCATCTCCTCCTCTGGAGCACCACCAAATTCTCTGCGGTACTGATTAACACATTCGGAGATATGACTGACTTCCCCCGGAGAAACACTTAACTGCTGCCCAAATGCACCTACTTCCTGTATCAAGGACTACTACAAGGTCATTCCACAACACAAGCTTAGCACCCAAAGTTTGGCAAATCTAATCACCTTTTTGCATGCATTATTGGCTTCCTTATATCTTTTACATTTGTCTGATTTAATTACTTGCAATGCTCTTTTCTTATTTTTAATTTCTTTATTTACTTCACCACTAAGCCTCATTGGTTTCAATTTGTTCCTTTTATATTTATTAACCAATAGTACAAACTGAGAAATCTACATTTCTAATACTTGTTTTACGATATTATATTTATCCTCTGTTTTTTCCCCCAAAGAGTTTATACCAGTCATTATATTGTAAATCTGCCCTTATCTTATTGAAATTTGCCTTTTTAAAATTATATGTTTTCGTATATACCATGTGCATTTGTTGTTTTTTTTCCATTTATTTCAAAAGACACCATATTGTGATCACTATTTCCCAAGTGCTCACCTACTTGAATATAATCAGATCCAGACAAACATCTTTTATAGTCGATGCATGTACAAATTGTGACATGAAGGTGTTGCTTAAAACCCAATTCCCTTTGCTGAACTACTAGTCCATCTATCCCAATTTATATCCGGGTCATTAAAATCTCCATTAATTAACATGTTACCCAGATTTGCAGCTTTCCCAATTTGCTTAAACAGCTGTTCTCACTCATGAATAACAACATTAGATGGTTTATAGCATATCCCAACCAATAATTGATTTCCCTTCTTTTACCCCATGCAGATATCTACTCATAAAGCTTCCACATTTTCCTCATCACATTCCACTTGTTTGAGATTTGGCTTTTACTTATGGTTGGCATACAACATACCCCACCACCTTTCCTGTTTTTTTTCTATCCTTCCTAAATATTACATTTTAAGTGGGACTCTTTTATTGTAGCAAGTACCATGCTGTTTTAACTAGAGCAGGTCTTGCTCTATAAAATCTAAGTACATTTCTTCTTCTTAATTTCATATAATAGTACTTGCTACACCATTGGAGTTCTTTCTGCTCATTTACTTCCATATATACCACGCATATCTGCATTTCCACCTGGAGGACCAGCACTACCTATACAACCATATATCCTTAGACGGGGATTGTACCGTCCACACGCAATACAGCAATTATAATATAGCTCTATTAAATGTGAGTGGTTTCCTATAGCGATGATCTGCATATTTTGCACTTTATCATATTGTACTGCACCATTATTGTCTCTTTTTTGTTACCCTGAGGTTTACAATATTGTACTTCCTGAAGGTTTATGTACGTATGATTTTGGGGTGCAGTATACGCCATATATCTTTCTATGGTTTACCTAATGTCAGCTATTAGAATACTGTTGCTATTTGTCAGGTTATACCTGCCGGTTTCGCCGCTTCCAGGCCACTTCCGGGTTGACAGAGATCTGCCCCGCCCCCTTCTCTGACGCGGTCTCCTCACGCTACATAGGAAGACCGCACCAGATTCAAAATGCTGGATTATTGTGTGGTTTCCCTGAGATCCTCTGACCGGCTATCAAATTATCTCTAACCTCTATTCGTGTACCGAACCCTGGACTGAAAACGGCTTACCTACCTTCTCCTCTACTCGACCTCGGATTGATAAATGGACCTCTGCTTCTAATTCTAAGGACTACTTTATTCTGGATTCAACAATACTTCTGAACCTACTTCCACAGAACGCTAAGTATTTATTTCTTCAGCTCAATTTGGCTTTCAATCTGCCTGCTATTATAACCTGCCTCATTGTTGCACATAGGAAGCTACTTTCTTTCTGCTACGATTAATTTCACTCTGATTCTGCAAACTAATTCTGGACTAATCCTTACTTAGGACTGCTTGGCTTTTTTTGCAAAACCTCTGCGGCTTGTTCCTTTCTTCAACTAACAACTTGCTAAAGTTTTAAAGCTACAGTATCAACTTTTGCATTTCAGTTAAAAAATAAAGTAAAGGTAATTAAAAGTTTTTCTGCAGTTGCGTTCCATTCATTAATTAGCATAACAGAATAATCCAGCCTTTACAATGGAACCAGCAGATATCAACTCCCAAATCTCTGCCCTGACTCACAGAGTCGATACAATTGCCCAGGGTTTACAAGATTTGCAGATTACCAATGAAAGAATACTAGCCTATGTCAGAGACATACAAAGTCATGCTCCACACGCCGCTCTTCAATCGGCTAGCGATCCTGCGGTCAGCAATCCAGAAAAAATTTATGGGGATAGATCAAAGTACAGAGAGTTCTTGAATTCCTGCAAACTACTAATAGCTCTAAAACCTAGATCTTATCCCACTGAAAGATCTAAGGTCTGTTCCGTGATCTCTTTTTTAAGAGGTGAACCGATGGCTTGGGCACACTCCTTTTTAGAGAATGATGACCCCATATTAGATTCATTGGATGAATTCTTTGAAGCTATGTCTCTCCTATATGAGGATCCTTATAAACAAACTACAGCAGATTTGAGCATCAGAACCTTACAACAAAAGAATAGACCTGTTGAAGATTATATCGCAGAATTTAAAAAATGGGCTACTGAAACCCAATGGAATGACATAACCTTACGCAATCAGTTCTGTCTTGGGTTATCCGAAGCAATAAAGGATGAACTCTCCTGTACAGAACTCCCCCCTACTTTAAACACATTGATACAACTCTCCATTAGTATTGATAGATGCCTTAGAGAAAGAAAGGCTGAAAAGTTCTCACCAATTCAACATGGAAAAAACCCTTCACTCCTTCAAAATTGCCTGAAAAAATCCCTCCTCAGCCTGAACCTATGGAAGTAGGTGTAATAAGAAGTCCTCTTACCTCTGAAGAAAGAACAAGAAGAAGACATCTAAACCTATGTATGTATTGTGCATCACAAGAACATCTAATTCCAGAATGTCCTCTACTGAAACGTTCAAAAGGCAGTAAGCATCATTCTGTTACTTCTGTATTAAACGTCATACCTCCAAAAACATCTACTCATTTTTCCATATCTCTCATATGACAGTGGGACACAGAAAGAATTATGACTGAAGCTATTATCGATTCTGGCGCTAATGGGGTGTTCCTTGACTACGCCTTTGTAACTAACAATAAAATCCCTTGTGTTCATAAAAGTAATTTTGTCTCAGTCAGAGTTATTGATGGCTCCTTTATATCCTCAGGCCCCATAAAAAACGAGACAATCCCCTTAAGAATGATTACCAACAATGTTCATTCCGAATTCCTTATCTTTGATGTTATTAAATCACCACTTTATCCAGTTATTCTAGGGATCAATTGGTTAAAAACCCATAATCCGATAATTAAATGGTCTCCTTTCTCCATTTCTTTCGACTCTGACTATTGTAAAGGAACATGCTTACAACATATCACCATTCTCCAAATTACTAAAGAAGCAATTATACCTATATACTACTCAGAATTCGCAGATGTCTTTTGTAAAAAGGAAGCCGAAACACTTCCACCTCATAGGTATATGATTGCCCAATAGATCTCATGTCTGGCGCTCCCATTCCTTATGGACATATCTATCCTCTCTCTGAAAAAGAACTAGAGACTTTAAAAGAATACCTCAATGAAAATCTACGTAAGGGGTTCATCAGACCTTCAACCTCACCAGCTGCTTCTAGTATTTTTTTTGTAAGAAATAAGGACCAGACCATACACCCCATTATAGATTATAGAGCCTTGAACAAAATAACTATTAAAAATCGTTATCCTCTTCCTCTCATAAATGAATTAATTGAAAGATTAAGAACCGCCACTATTTTCACAAAATTAGACCTCCGTGGCGCATACAACCTTATTAGAATAAAAAAGGATGATGAATGGAAAACCGCCTTCCGGACCCGATATGCCCTCTACGAATATCTTGTCATGCCATTCGGGCTCTGTAATGCCCCCGCAACCTTTCAACATTTTATAAATGATATCTTCAGGGATCTATTGGACTTATGTGTTATTATATATTTGGATGATATCCTGATATATTCCAACAATCTGGACGAACATAGGAAGCATGTACGATGGGTATTATCTAGATTGAGAACCCACAAATTATACGCTAAACCCGAGAAATGCCTTTTTGAAGTCAGTGAAATCTCTTTTCTAGGATATGTTATTTCACCTCATTCCCTAAAGATGGATAATTCCAAAATAGATTGTATTATTAACTGGCCCATCCCTACTAATACAAAAGAGTTACAACGATTTCTCGGGTTTGCCAATTTCTATAGGAAATTTATTAGGAATTACTCCGACATATCTCATCCTCTTAATCGCCTTAACAGCAATAAACGTCCTTTTAATTGTAATGAAAATGCCCAATCAGCCTTCAACAAATTAAAAAGAAGATTTACAACTGCACCTATTCTTCAATTACCTAATCCTACGTTCCTAAATGTCCTAGAAGTGGATGCATCAGACACAGCTATTGGAGCAGTACTGTCCCAACACAAAACACCTCAAGATCCTCTCCATCCAGTTGCTTTTTTTTCACGATCCTTGACCTCCGCTGAAAAAAATTATCCAAAAAAAAAGAATTGTTAAGTGTTAAGGCTGCTTTTGAAAATTGGCATCATCTCCTTGAAGATACAAAACACCCCATAGTGGTTTATACGGATCACAAAAATCCCAAATATCTCTATACTAACAAGACCCTTTCAGCTAGACAAGTTAGATGGAATCTTTTTTTTTAACCGGTTTAACTTCCAATTAGTGTACAGACCTGGATCTAGGAATAAGAAGGCAGATGCTCTTTCTAGAATCCCTCGAAAAACTGCTTTAGATAATTTCCCTCCTAATAAAACAATTGGGATTATTTCTTCTCTATGTGATGACATAAAAAATCTGAATGAGGAAGATCTCGAACTTCCCAACTCACCTACATTAACAAAAAGAGATGGCATGTTCTATTTTAAAAACAGAATTTACATTCCTCCCATAATTAGGAATAAATTACTTAGAATGAATCCATGATTCTCCCTTAGCTGGACATCCTGGTATTAAGAAGACCCTTGAATTATCTTCAAGATATTATTGGTGGCCCCGCCAGGATAAAACTATTGAATCCTATGTCAAAACTTGCTCTATTTGTCAGAGATCCAAACCTGAACATCATCAACCCTTTGGCTTACTACTTAACTTACCCATTCCGGAGAAACCATGGCAATCCATTTCTATGGATTTTCTAGTAGAACTACCTCCATCTCAACATTTTACCACTATTCTTGTCGTCATGGACCGCTTCACTAAGATGTCCCATTTCATCCCTTTAAAGAAATTGCCCTCCTCCTCTGAATTATCTAAAGTCTTTATCGATAATATTGTAAAGCTTCATGGACTTCCTGAGGAAATCATTTCAGATAGGGGGACTCAGTTTACCTCCAAATTCTCAAAGGAGATGTGTTCCTCCCTTCAAATTCAAAGCAAACTCTCATCCGCCTATCATCCCCAAACTAATGGGCAAACGGAGAGGGTCAATCAAAGTTTGGAACAGTATCTACGATGTTATTGTTCATACCTACAAGATGACTGGATTACATGGCTACCTATGGCTGAATTTGCTTATAACAACTCTATTCACACCAGTACGAAAATGACTCCCTTCTTCTCGAACTTTGGATTTCATCCCTCTTCGTTTCCCATCCAATCCATTGCTTCATCTAATCCTACTGTTTCAAACCAAAACGAGTTTATGTCCTCCCTATTTCTCAAATTGCAGGAGAATCTTCAACTTGCGTTGTATAACCAGAAGAAGTTTTTTGATGCTAAGAGGAAAATTCCTCCTACTTACAAAGTGGGTGATCTTGTCTGGCTTTCTACAAAAAATATAGCCACCAACCGTCCCTCGAAAAAACTAAGTTCCCTCTTCCTTGGTCCTTTTCAAGTAGTAACAGTAATCAATGACAACGTTGTTAAACTGAGACTTCCTCCGACTGTCAAACTTCATCCTGTGTTCCATGTTTCTTTACTCAAACCTCATCTCCCCAACCCTTTCCATAGGGATGTGGTGACCTCTCCTGAACCTATCATTGTTCACGGTGAAGAAGAATCCGAAATACAAAAGATTCTGGATTCACGAATCCATCGTGGCTCCTTGCAATACCTTATTAGGTGGAAAGGTTATGGGATTGATGAAGACACTTGGGAAGATTCCTCTGTTGTGCATGCGGATAGGTTGGTTGCTGCATTCCACAGACGCTACCCCTCCAAACCGAGGTATTAAGCACCCAGGGGGTGCTCCATGTGAAGGGGGTACTGTCAGGTTATACCTGCCAGTTTTACCGCTTCTAGGCCACTTCCGGGTTGACGGAGCTCTGCCCCGCCCCCTTCTCTGACGCGGTCTCCTCACGCTACATAGGAAGACCGCGCCAGATTCAAAATGCTGGATTATTGTGTGGTTTCCCTGAGATTCTCTGACCGGCTATCAAATTATCTCTAACCTCTATTCGTGTACCGAACCCTGGACTGAAGACGGCTTACCTACCTTATCCTCTCCTCGACCTCGGATTGATAAATGGACCTCTGCTTCTAATTCTAAGGACTACTTTATTCTGGATTCAACAATACTTCTGAACCTACTTCCACAGAACGCTAAGTATTTATTTCTTCAGCTCAATTTGGCTTTCAATCTGCCTGCTATTATAACCTGCCTCATTGTTGCACATAGGAAGCTACTTTCTTTCTGCTACGATTAACTTCACTCTGATTCTGCAAACTAATTCTGGACTAATCCTTATTTAGGACTGCTTGGCTTTTTTTTTGCAAAACCTCTGTGACTTGTTCCTTTCTTCAACTAACAAATTGCTAAAGTTTTAAAGCTACAGTATCAACTTTTGCATTTCAGTTAAAAAATAAAGTAAAGGTAATTAAAAGTTTTTCTGCAGTTGAGTTCCATTCATTAATTAGCATAACACTATTGTTATCTGATGAGCTGCTATATGACCTAATGTTGGAGAGTGATTTTTAATTGTAATAAATATTTTTTTTTTTTTAAACAAGTATTTGTGTGCTCCTATGTCTTATGTGCAGTAATTCTTTTGGATAATGCCCTGAGAAGAGGGAGTGTGGACATAATTGTGCACTTATAAAGCATTCTGGTTTTTACTTACTTGTGTGCACTATTTGAATATTTTGTATTCCATGACCTTTTACCATGAATCGCTACATATACGAATCTGGGTAATGTTTGTGAAGTATACCATGCCTTTATACTTCTATTTGTACATTTTCTTGCCTTTGTAATTCTGATCTCTAAAATCACTAAACTTTAATTTAATTAAAAATTAAAAATAGAATAGAAAACATTTTGTTTCAAATTTTATTATTAAAATTCTCCCCGAGAATTCAGAAGCCTGTGATTCTCATAAACATATTTGTTCATTTATTTTCAAAACATCAAATTATCTTTTAATATGCAGATGTTTTTACATTATTCCACAAACTAGATTAATAAATTATATTACACCAAAACCTGCCATTTATGTTATGCATTGTTAATTTGTGGAAGTTGCTGTGTTTTTAATCAGTTTTACTATTGTATTATGAGAAAGGTTTAATGTGCCACATAATTTAATTTGAGCAATATGGCTCTGTAAGTACACTCATTATTTTGAATGTTATTCTAATTATATCAACAGTTATCCTATAAATGTTCATAGCTTATTAAAATATACATTTTAATAATTTTCATTATAATAGTTGCATTTATTTATATATATATATATATATATATATATATATATATATATATTTAAAATCCAAATAAACGGAGAGCACTCCAGGGTCTTTATAGTGTAGTTAAAATGTAACTTTTAATTCATCAAAATGACATCAACGTTTCAGCTCACATCTGAAGCCTTCTTCAGGATGACAATCTGAAGAAGGCTCCAGATGTGAGCCAAAACGTTGATGTCATTTTATCATTCTTTGATTAATTAAAAGTTACATTTTAACTACACTATAAAGACCCAGGAGTGCTCTCCGTTTATTTGGATTTTTACTAATTTTGTTGGATCAGCACCGGGCAATAACTACAGTTTTTACCAGGAGTGCAAGCATATTGAATTCTTTATATATATATATATTTTTTTTTTTTTTAAAGAAAGAAAACCTTTTGCAACAAGAATGATCAAATTGTTTAACAGCAAGAATAGAGGACTAAATATTGATTTGGGTTTCCTGTCCCACTACCAACACTTTACAGCAAGCATGTCAAACTCAAAGGCTAGCAAGGGCCAAATAAATAAGGTTTAAGTTTAAGTGGGCTACAAAAAAACAAAAATGTAAATTTTCATAGAAACATAGGTTTATTTTAGATGTATTTAAAAACAAAAAAAACAAAAAACTGCGACCCTCTACTAAACTCCAGTCCCCCCCTTGTCTACTAAATTCCAGTTCCCCCCTCTTCTACTAAATCCCAGTCCCCCCTTGTCTACTAAATCTTAGTCCCCCGTCTACTAAACCCCTGCCCTTGTTCTCACTCTCATTCACTGAGACACACTCACTGACAGACATACACACACACACACTGACACACACAGAATCACTCCAACAAACACATTCACTGACAGACACACACTAACTGACAAACAGGCTCCCTCACAGACACACAATGACATACACACACACACACACACACAGATAGCCATATATACACACAGACAGCCATACACAGCCATACACACAGCCATACACACAGACAGCCACACACACAGCCGCACACACACCGTAATACACACACACAGTAATACACACAGAGACAGCAATGCACACACATAGACAGCCATACACACAAACACACATTTCCCCCCCCCAACACTTTTTAAAAAAAAAAATATTTTAATTTAAATCCAACCAGCCTTCCTAATTTTGGGAGAGCTGGGTGGATTTCTTACCTGGTGTCTAGTGAGGCTGCTGGGCAGGTGTACATTCAAGCAGGCAGGGGGGCGAACAGGCAGCGAGGGAGCATTGATTTTGAGCTCTCCCTGCTCAGCTCCCTCGCGCGCCACAGAGTGATGCCGGGAGCCAGAATGACATCATATTCCGGCTTCTGGCATCACTGCAGGGAGCTGAGCAGGGAGAGTTCCCTCACTGCGGCCCACGGGCTGCAAGCATATTAGTTGTGGGGCACATGGGACCCGTATACATATTTGTGTGTGTGTGTATATATAAAGTGTATTCTGCACTGTCTGCTTGTTTTTTTTTTTCTCCCTCTCCCCCTTCACTCTGCTCTTCAGTAAGATATTTATGACCCTCTGCAAGAATGGTGTCTATTTTCTAACAAACCTTTGTCTTATCTTCACTCATGTCGCTTTAACCCCTGTATCACAACTCAACTTTGAGTTCTATGTGTCATCTTGCTCAGAAATGCTTCAGACCTGAGAAAAAGAGGTCTCCCGTAAGCTAGTCATTAAAAAATTATGTTAGTCCAATAAAAAAGGTATTGCAAGATACAAATGTTATCTGCTTTTTACATACTTATACACATATACATACATATACATATAAGAGTAGGCAGAAAGAGGCTAAGCAAGTTATAACAGCTTCCAAATCACACACAGAAGAGAAAATAGCACAGTCAGTAAAAAAGGGGGATAAAACATTTTTTAGATACATAAATGAGAAAAGAAAAGTAAAACAAGGATTAGTTAGATTAAAAACAAAAGAAGGAAGGTATGTAGAAGAGGATAAAGGTCTAGCTGACTGCCTCAATGAATATATTTGTTCTGTATTTACAGATGAAAATGAAGGAAAGGGACCTCAGTTGAGAAAAAGGATAAATGAGTCATTTATTACATGTGAGTTTACAGAGGAAGAGGTTCTATTTCAACTGTCAAAAGTAAAGACAAATAAGTCAATGGGACCTGATGGAATACTCCCAAAGCTATTAAAAGAGCTTAGTGGTGTACTAGCAAAACCATTAACAGATTTATTTAACCAATCATTGTTAACAGGAGTAGTCCCAGAAGATTTGAAGTTAGCGAATGTTGTGCCCATTTACAAGAAAGGTAATAGGGAGGAGTCGGGCAACTATAGGCCAGTAAGCCTTACTTCAGTAGTGGGGAAAGTGATGGAAACCATGTTAAAGGATAGGATTGATGAACATCTAAAACACATGGATTTCAAGATCAGAGACAACATGGGTTTACTTCAGGGAGATCATGCCAAACTAATCTTATTGATTTTTTTGATTGGGTAACTAAAATTATAGATCAGGGTGGTGCAGTAGACATTGCTTACCTAGATTTCAGTAAGGCTTTTGACACTGTTGCACATAGAAGGCTTATCAATAAACTGCAATCTTTAAGTTTGGATTCCAATATTGTTGAATGGGTAAGGCAGTGGCTGAGTGACAGGCAACAGAGGGTTGTAGTTAATGGAATATATTCGAAGCTTGGACTTGTCACCAGTGGGGTACCTCAGGGATCTGTACTTGGACCCATTCTCTTTAATATTTTTATTAGTGATATTGCAGAAGGTCTTGATGGTAAGGTATGTCTTTTTGCTGATGATACTAAGATATGTAACAGGGTTGATGTTCCAGGAGGGATAAGCCAAATGACAAATGATTTAGGTAAACTAGAAAAATGGTCAGAATTGTGGCAACTGACATTTAATGGGGATAAGTGCAAGATAATGCATCTTGGACGTAAAAACCCAAGGGCAGAGTACAGAATATTTGATAGAGTCCTAACCTCAACATATGAGGAAAGGGATTTAGAGGTGATTATTTCTGATGACTTAAAGGTAGGCAGGCAATGTAATAGAGCAGCAGGAAATGCTAGCAGAATGCTTGGTTGTATAGGGAGAGGTATTAGCAGTAGAAAGAGGGAAGTGCTCATGCCATTGTACAGAACACTGGTGAGACCTCACTTGGAGTATTGTACACAGTACTGGAGACCGTATCTTCAGAAGGATATTGATACCTTAGAGAGGGTTCAGAGAAGGGCTACTAAACTGGTTCATGGATTGCGGGATAAAACTTACCAGGAAAGGTTAAAGGATCTTAACATGTATAGCTTGGAGGAAAGACGAGACAGGGGGGATATGATAGAAACATTTAAATATATAAAGGGAATCAACACAGTAAAGGAGAAGACTATATTTAAAAGAAGAAAAACTACCACAACAAGAGGACATAGTCTTAAATTAGAGGGACAAAGGTTTAAAAATAATATCAGGAAGTATTACTTTACTGAGAGGGTAGTGGATGCATGGAATAGCCTTCCAGCTGAAGTGGTAGAGGTTAACACAGTAAAGGAGTTTAAGCATGCGTGGGATAGGCATAAGGCTATCCTAACTATAAGATAAGGCTAGGGACTAATGAAAGTATTTAGAAAATTGGGCAGACTAGATGGGCCGTCACATTCTATGTTTCTATGTTTCATATATATATAATATATACATACATACATACATATACTTTTTAAATTTTTTTAATTATCAGAAAGCACATCCAACATAATGGTGATATGAGCATTAGAGAATATACTGTTATGAATGATACAATATAATAAAACAGCATGGATAAATAGGAACTGTTAATCAATTTAAGCTGCATTATAATATAAAGAAAAAAAATCTGGTAAACACTCAAAAATAATACTAACAGAAAAATAAGCAAAACAAATGCTGACTAACCTTTTTGCTACGGAATAGTAATTTTATTTAAAACATAGGGTATATACCGTATATACTCGAGTACTTTTTTTGTGCTGAAAAACCCCCACTCGTCTTATACTCGAGTCACTGTCTGTATTATGGCAACTTACATTGGGGGCTGGCAGAGAGGGGCTCTCATTCCCTTGTGGTCCAGTGGATGGGCTGTGTATGAGGGGGCTGTAACTTACCTTTCCTGCAGCTCCTGTCAGCTCCCTTCTCTCTCCTCCGGTCCGGTCAGCTCCCCTGTCAGCTCCACTGTAAGTCTCGCGAGAGACGCGGGGACTGAGCCTGTGGCAACGCTCCACTCGGCACTCAGACCGTGAGACTTACAGTGGAGCTGACAGGGGAACTGACCGGACCGGAGGAGAGAGAAGGGAGCTGACAGGAGCTGCAGGAAAGGTAAGTTACAGCCCCCTCATACACAGCCCATCCACTGGACCACAAGGGAATGAGAGCCCCTCTCCCTGGCCAGCCAACAAGCAGGAAGGGGGACCAAAAAAATATAAATAAATAAAAATTTAAATAATAATAAAATAAAAATAAAATACTAATAATATATATATATAAAAAAAATTAAAATAATAATAATAATTAAAAAAAAATAATACAAATGCCCACCCCCCACCAAGGCTCTGCATCACACACACACAAACTGCATTCATACACACACACACTGCATTCATACACACACACATTGCACTCATACACACACACACACATCGCATTCATACAAACACACTGCATTATACACACACACACACTGCATTCATACACACACACTGCATTGATACACACACACTGCATTCATACACACACACACACTGCATTCATACACACACACACACACTGCACTCACACACACACTGCACTCATACACACACACACTGCATTCATACAAACACACTGCATTATATACACACACACACTGCATTCATTATATACACACACTGTAAATAAATATTAAATTAATGTAATTTTTTGGGGATATAATTTTATTTAGAAATTTACCAGTAGCTGCTGCATTTCCCATCATAGTTTTATACTCGAGTCAATAAGTTTTCCCAGTTTTTGGGGGGTAAAATTAGGGGTCTCGACTTATATTCGGGTCGACTTATACTCGAGTATATACGATAGTTAGCAAATAAAATATATGACACAAAGGTGTGTGTATTGTTTTCTGTTCAGGGATTGAGAAATAATACAAATATGTAAAAGCGCAAAATATATGTTAGTATGGAATGGTTGAACACACAGCTCTTAATGAAGCTGCTTGCATTTTTGGAAATTAAAATTCAGAAAATGATACCAGACTGTACAAATTATGTCTGTAGGTAGATTTAATTTAAACAGACTGTGATTTCATTTTCCTGGCTAAAGATATATATTTATATTTAGCATTACTTTGCAGAATGCCAGGTGGTGATCATTCTTAGTCCTGTTGCATGAGGCAGATAAACTATGTAAAGTTCAATATACACATTTTTATTTTATTTTTTTACTGGAATGGAATAAAAGCTAAGTGGGGTTTATTTTAAAGAATATTTGTTTTTCTATCACAATGCAATGCATTGAATGAATAAATATGCATTATCAGTAAAGATGGGGTTAATACATAAACAATAAGTATGGCCCAGTTATAAATAGATTTTTTTTTTTCTTTTACATTATATTGCATTAAAATTACTTGCATAATCTAATGCAAAAATACAACTTTCTGTCATCTTTGCTTCAGCACTGGTAATTACAAACCTGAGAGATTATTTTATTATGCAGGTACCCACATGGATCACAGTTTATGAAAGCAAACTCTTGGCACATATTGGAGGATTGCAGAACAACAATTTCATTACAAGACTAAAATAAGGCTAACAATGTATCCATAAAACTTTAATGTGAACATGCCCATTAGCAAACTAAGAATACCCAGCTGTCCAGAACTATCACACCTGACAGTGATGCAGTGCACCATTGGAATCTGCCTTAAAGGTCCACTATAGGCACCCAGACCACTTCAGCTTAATGATGTGTTCTGGGTGCCAGGTCCATCTAGGGTTAACCCTGTGTGCTGTAAACATAGCAGTTTCAGAGAAACTGCTATGTTTACATATGGGTTAATCCAGCCTCTAGTGGCTGTCTCATTAACAGGCACCTGAGGCGCTTCCGCGCTTCTCACTGTGAGAAGACGCCAGCGTCCATAGGAAAGCATTGAGAATGCTTTCCTATGGACTGACTGAAGGCGCTCGTGGTTCTTGCCACACATGTGCATTCAGCCGATGACGTCGGAAGGAGGAGAAGAGTCCCCAGTGCCGAGGGAGCCCGGCGCTGGAGAAAGGTAAGATTTTAACCCTTTCTCCCCCTAGAGCCCGGCAGGACGGGGACCCTGAGGGTGGGGGGGACCTATTAGCACTATAGTGCCAGTAAAACAAGTTTGTTTTCCTGGCACTATAGTGGTCCTTTAAGCAGATGATCATTTGGGTACCATAGCCAATCTGCAGAATTAGAGACAAATGCCCAATACAGAGAATGTACATGTATGTACGTAGTAGGGAATCTGGTGCGATTAAGTAAGGAGACTACCCCAATTCTCCCCCCAATAACAAGAAACAACGAATATTGGATGAAACAGGACACAGCATTTATTAAACTTACAACTGTAGGACTCATCCAAACTTTATTCTTTTTACTTTAATTCAAATATAAATAAACACATAAATATATATATACATACCAAAATTAACTTATAAATTAACACTTATTGCCCTACAGCCTCCAACTTAAATAACTGTCTTTGCCAACGAACTTAACCAGGTGCCTATGCACCAAAAACTTTACCCACTGGTGTCTTGCCTCCCCCCTCATCCAAACCAAAATTCCCATCATCTTAAATGCTCTACCACCAGCCGGCTTTTTGCTTGGTTGGCATGTCCAATTTGGTTACTTAAAAGTTTACCTTACAGAGAAGGGGAGGTTGAGACCCACATTGTCCATCTCCTGACATTACATCTGCTCCCCAACCCTGTTGGCAAGGACACACTCCCCGCTAGCTGTGACGGAACAAAAAACAGAAAATTAGGGTGGGTGGGAGGGAAGTTGTTTGCTGGCCAGAATCCCAAAAGGCACTGAGGTAAGATGATCCCTGCCCCACTACAAACCCATAACCACTCCCCTAAACACATACAGCCAGTCAATAGCACCATCCCCACACTCATACATGTGCCCTTGTCCGTTTAGCTGTGCTGACTCCCCAGGGCCTGATCACAGAAAATATTTCAGGCATGATGCTCAAGTCAAATTCCTGACCACTCCCCTAAACACATACAGCTAGTCACTAGCACCATCCCCACACTCATACATGTGCCCTTGTCTGTTTATCTGTGCTGACTCCCCAGGGCCTGATCACAGAGAATTTTACAGGCATGGTGCTCAAGTCAAATTCCTGACCTGGTATGCAACATACAGGTGAGAGGAGTTTTGGTGATTCAACTACTGTTTTTTTTTTGGCATATTGAACAATGTCCTCTCCATTTTCTGGTGCATTGACTATTACATTAGAACAGCTGACTTCACACATGCTGCTCATAACTGCCTCCCTAAATTTCCTGATTCTTATTGCCAGTGGATCTTCAAGATAAGGATTTACTCTTTCCTTGAGGTAGGAGCATAGGTAAAATATAATTAGAGGGGTGGGGCTAACTAGCCAAGCTGAGTGGATGTACTTCACATGAGCCCAAGTGAAATTGCAATTATTCAGCAAGAATAGCAGTCGATCTGCACCTCCAGCTCTACTGGACACTTACTTATGTCTCCCCATACGATGAGCTCCTAACCAATGCCTTTTGTATTCACCCAGATGGGCAGAAAGGCTCGTAGCAGATCCAGAGCCTACCTGAAACCCCAAACTCCAGAGCCCCTGATACGCATCGCCCCTTAGCCTCCCGAGTTCCTGTTGCTGCCCTCCAGACAGACACATAACACTGGGCAAGCAATACAGGAGCCATGGGTAAGAGATCAGAGAAGCCACAAGCAGGCTCCAGCCCAGACACACAAGACATCAGCACCATGCTAAAGTGCCCCACGGCTCACACAATGGCTGCCATATTAGATCCAGAGGCGGGCTCCACATGCTCGGTGGTAAACCTGGAGGAGCACCCTGACACCCAAGCCCAACACACTCGACTGGGGAAGCTATCAAGCACTGAAGCAAAGTTCCCTGCAACCATATTGTTTTGGTCTGCTGCACATCTTGCATGTCACATTGCAATGTTTCTTGCAAGTAATCTGGATATGTATACCCACACCAGCCTGAATTGGGCAGTGTGAGCAGCAGAAGTCAGAGAAGTGACTAGGCATTGTTAGAATTGGAGAGTGTCTACCTGAACAACACATACAAGCAGACAGGCTGCAAATCACTTCACATATGAGCAATGTAATAAGATTTTTGTAGGTATAACAATCTGAAATGCGGTTAATTTTTAAGTCCTTTTAGCTCAGAAGCTATAGAAAAATAAATAGAACATAATAGAGTATAATGACTCACCTCACCTCCCCTGATCTGCCTAAGGGGGGTGGTAGTAATAGTGCATTTAGTGCTGATGATAGGTGGTTAGAACTGTGTAGGAGCAGACACAGCACCAGTAGACCTGCTACCTGCCCAAGTCCTTTCTTCTTCTGCTACTTTCCTCAGTCATATAAATAGACTTGTGGTATTTTTGCAGGTGTTGCTTCATTCCAACACTAGTGAGATGACCCTTAACTCACTTCTTTACATAGTTACATAAGCTGAAAAGTGACATTTGTTATCAAGTTCAGCCTTCCTCATTTGTTTTTTTGCAGTTGATCCAAAAGAAGGCCAAAAAAACAGTTTTGCAACAAAACAAGGAAAACAATTCCCTCTTGACTCCAGAATGGCTGTCAGATTTATCCTTGGATCAAGAAGCTATTCTTCTAGTCTAAATGCATGACCTTGTGTCCTCTGTATAGTCATGTTTGTGAATAGATTTCCACACAATGGTTTGTATTGGCCCCGGATATATTTGTATAATGTTATCATATCCCATCTCAGGCAACATTTTTTTCTAAACTAAAGAGGTTTAACCTTTCTTCATAGCTAAAATGTTCCATTCTGTTATGTCACAAGTTGAATAATTGTGGAACTCAACTGCAGATTTGAATTTTGCTTATTTCTAATAGAGTGTGAAATGAAAATCCTTTAATTAAGAAAGTTACTGTAGCTTTAAGGCTGCGTGGATTTTGCAGGTTGTTAGTTGAAAGCATAAAGCACTAGCAATAGTAACAGATGTTGATAACAGTGTTTAGTAGCAGAGTTTTTTAGTAAGCAGGTTACAGTTCATTAGTAATGAAAAACCCAGAGAAGGTATTGAAATGAATACTTAGGATTGTTGGGAGTTGCCGTCCAAAGGCAGGCTAGTTTGAGCCAGGAGGTTGGTTAAACTTCTAATAGTCCGATTCTTGGAATTTGGAGAGAGCAGGGAAGACAAATATTCGGTCCGTGGTCAGAGGAGATGAGAAGGCAGGAATCCGTTTAAACAGTCCAAGGTTCAGTACACAAAACTTATCGAAGAAGAGCTTAGCCGGCAATGTGATTGCGGAAGTCACAAACAGAAATCACTAAGTAATTTTGAAACTGGCGCGGTTTCTCTATAAAGCTTGAGAGAGCCGCGTCAGAGAGGGGGCGGGGACGGTTCCGCATACCGGAAATGTCAGAACGGAGCCGATCGAAAAGATAAGTCCTGACACATTCCTTGTATTAATTTTGAAGACCACCTCTGCACTTTTTCAAGTGCCCTAATATCCTTCTTTAGAACAAGAGTCCAAAATTGCACAGCATATTCAACATGTGGTCTTACTAGCGATTTATAAAAAGCCACAATTATATTCTCATCCTGAGAATTTTTCATGCTTGAAAATACCTTACTGGCTTTAGCCACTACTGATTGACATTGAGCATTGTTGCATAGTTTGTTGTCTATAACGATTCCCAAATCCTGCTCAAGTGTTGTTATCCCTAATTTGCTTCCATTAAGGGTATAAATTGCTTGTGCATTCTTTACGCTGAGGTGCATAAATTTGCATTTTTCTACAATAAATTTCATTTGCCATTTGAGTGCCCAGTCCCCCAGTCTATCTAAATTCCTCTGCAGCAAAGTAATATCTTGCTCACATTGTATTACTTTACAGAGTTTTGTGTCATCTGTAAACATTGAAACATGACTTTCAATGCTTTTTTCAAGATCATTTATAAACATGTTAAATAGAAGTGGTCCCAGAATAGAACCCTGAGGGACACCACTTGTTACCTCTGTCCAGCTTGAAAATGTACTATTAATGATAACTCTCTGTACTCTATTTTTAAGCCAATGTTCTACCCCATTGAGCATATGAACCCTATAGGGGCCACCTGTGCCTTCTTATGGTAGCACCAGCCCAGCCCTGGAATTCACCTTCTGTCTAGCAAAATCACTAAAGGTTGAAATTTCATTGTGATTCCAATGCAATCCAAAGATTGCAAACAAAGTAAAGACTAGTTTATCTTATGGGCAACCAGTAACACATAACAAGAAGAAGAATTTTCATCTAGACCGATTTATTTGAGTTTGAACACTAATCTATTGTGTGGAACCATATTAAATGCCTTGGCAAAATCCAAGTAGATTACATCCACTGTAACACCCTAATCTATACTTCTACTTACCTCTTCGTAGAATGCAACCAAGTTAGTTTGACATGAGCAAAAACCAAAGCTGTTTTTTGCTGATAACCAATCTCTTCAAGGAATTCTTGAATATTATCCATTAATAACCTTTCAAATACTTTCCCAGCCACATACATTAAGCTCACTGGTCTAAATTTCCAGGCAAGGATTTTGAACCCTTTTTGAATATTGGAACCACATCTCCCTTCCTCCAATCCTTTGGTACACTTCGTGAAATAAAAGAATCTTGAAAGATAAAAACAGAGGTTTTCTTATTTCTACACTTAGTCCCTTAAGTAGTCATGGACGAATATTGTCAGGCCCTGGAGCTTTCTTTAGTTGCTGTACCTGATCGTCCCAAATTGGGCCAAATTGTAATCTGATCCAAAAGCATTCTCCAATTCCAACAGGTTGTTAAATGTTTTTTAAAGTTGCACACAACTATAAAGTGTATTACTTTATATTAAACAGAAATGAAAAAAGCTTTTCTTATCTGTATTTCAATTACTTTCAGGGGAAAAGACTATAAGATAGATACCTTGAAATGTTATGAATTGTTCATTAGGATCTATGTTTAAAACTTTTTATTTTAAACCTATTTATCATGCAGTTGAATCAATTATATATAAGCTTTATATTAAAATTTTTCAAGCCTCTGGTCTTGTAATAAAATTGAAGGATTTAACTAACCTTAGGAAAAGAGTTGTAAATTACATTAAAGACAAGAAGGTGAATATAATCCTACATTTTATGATTTAAAAACATATGTAATAGAAACTTTTTAAAATAAAATTATGTTTGAGTGTCTGTCTGTCTGTCATCTTCATCAGCCACAAGCCTGACAGGGTTATTTACAAAAGTCAGAATTCAAAGTAAATTTAAATTGTAGGGCTACTTGAGCGGAACCAATAGCATAGCTAATTTGAAGAATTTTTCTGTTGTAGCTATTTTGACATTAAATTTTAAATTGACTTTGAATTCAACTTGAATTCTCGCTTTAGTGGACCCTGTAAATCTATGTTTTTATGTCAAATGTTGATTAAAATTCTTCTTTCAGCTTTAACTATAAATTGAAAGGTCATCTTAACGCCAACCTGTACTGTGAATCCATGTTCTGACTGAAGGTGCCAGTTTCAGTAACAGTTTCAGAAATCACAAAGATGTAGTTTAGTGGGGAATCACTAGTATTTTTTATCAGTTTGGATTTTCAGCACCATTAGGCCTTGGGTTCCAATTTTTCCAATGTCTGAGAGTAATCTGAGGTTCGTAGCTCAATAAACGATTCTACCAGCAAAGGCAAAGAGGCCCCTATTTTATGATTTACACTGTTGTATTAATCACTCTAATCAAACTAAAAATTACATTATTTTTTTATTAACACATACTAAAGATGTGTTAATTCTACATGTGTTTTTAGTATTAAGGTTAGATTTAAAGGGACACTATTGTCACCATAACAACTACAGCTTATTGTACTTGTTCTGGTGTCTATAGTCAGTCTTTGCAGCCTTTTTGCTGTAAACACTGCCTTTTCAAAAAAAGGCAATATTTACATTATAGCCTAGGAACACCTCTAGTGTTCACTCATCAGACGGCCACTGTAGGTGCTTCTTGGGGCAGTGCTGCACAGTGTGCAGAATAGCCATTCCGCATCTTTACACTCTGCATGGAAATGATGAACTTTTCCCATAAGGAAGTGTTAGTATCTGTGAGACGATGCTAACTGACAAGGGTGGGGTTTGGCTTTGCCCTCAGCTCCGCCCCCTTGGTTGAGCTCATCAGAATTGACAACATAAGCCAATCCAATACTTTCCTATAGGAAAGCATTGTGATTAACTGATTTGTGATTAACTGATTTCTGATGATGTCAACCAAGGAGGTGGATTGGGGGCGAAGCAAGCACTGGCAGACTGGCGAGGTACTACCCTTTTGCTTACTGTACCATGTTTTGTTATTCTTTTAATTATTTTGCATCTTTATCCCACCTTTTGGTCTTTTGCACTTCTTGTGTCTTTTATTTGCCATTTGAATGTCTTTAGCTCTTTAATGTATCTTATCCCTTTTGACCCCTTTTGTCTATTACCCCCTTTGTGTCCCTCTCCCCATTGAGCATATGAACCCTATAGGGGCCACCTGTGCCTTCTTATGGTAGCGCCAGCCCAGCCCTGGAATTCACCTTCTGTCTAGCAAAATCACTAAAGGTTGAAATTTCATTGCGATTCCAATGCAATCCAAAGATTGCAAACAAAGTAAAGACTAGTTTATCTTATGGGCAACCAGTAACACAAAACAAATACAGAAGCACCTTTTGTGCTAAGGCGTGAAAGTGCCTTGAAGAGTTGATGCTTCTACTTTTGAATTCTTGATGTGACTTCTATGAACAATGATTTGTGAGTGCAAAACATTTACTTCATTGCCCGCTTTCCCCACTCCTGTTCGCCCTCTCCCTAGAACCCCTTCTTCAACTCATTCGCATATCCCCCGAAATCCTGGGCCTCAAAGTCCGACAGGAAGAATATAAGATCGCAGCGTACGCAGATGATATCCTACTGACACTCACGGACCCCACCAACTCCCTGCCCCCCCTACTCACACTCCTCCAAAAATATGCCGGCGTCTCCGGCTACAAACTTAACCTAGGAAAAACTGAAGCCCTTCCCCTCAACTTTCCGCAACAACTCCTAACCCAAATAAAATGCTCTCACCCATTCCGATACAATCAACAAAGTATCCACAACCTAGGCACACACATCCCAGCGAACCTCTCCGAAATGTACTCACTCAACTATACCCCCCTAATCGAATGAGCCCAAATAGACCTACAAAGGTGGCAACCCATGCATATTTCCTGGCTAGGCAGGATCGCATCCATAAAAATGAACCTCCTGCCCAAATTCCTATATTTGTTCCGGACCCTACCCATCCCCATCTCTAGGCTGGACTTCAAAGCCCTCCAATCAAAAATAGATAAATTCATCTGGGCCGATAAAAGACCACGGATCAAACGGATAACAATGTACAAAACAGTTAAGACCGGAGGCCTGGGCCTCCCCAACCTCATCCAATATTACCAAGCAGCCCAACTAGCCCAAGTGCAACACCTCCACTCCCCCCCGGGGACAAAACTCTGGGTCGATCTGGAGCACGACCTCCTCGGCAGAGACCACCCCTCCCTCCTCTTCTGGCTCCCAAAAAAAGACAGACCGGCACTTCCCCCAACAACACCCGCCCTGACTACATCACTACAGGTCTGGAACAGAACCACCGCACGATACCCCCTCATAAACTCCCCCTCACCACTTACCCCAATCCTTAGAAATAAACAATTCCCCCCAGGCATGACACCACGCGACTACGCACATTATGAAGACAACGGACTAATCAGACTCAGAGATTTCTATAACAACCAACAACTAATCCCATTCCCAGAACTCCCATGTACCACGCCATTGAACACCTTCGACCACTTTAGATATCTACAATTACGCAGCTTCCTGACAGAACCTCAGACTAGGAAAACAGCAACCGCAAAACTCACTCGATTCGAAACAAACTGCCTACAAGCCCCCACACATAAAGGACAAATCTCCCTGATATACTCCGTACTAAACTCCAACTCTCCAGCGGACACACTCACATACACAAAAGCATGGGAAAGAGACATAGGCCCACCGGATGACCCAACAGACTGGGCAAGCATATGGGAAGCAACCGCCTCACTAACCATATGCGTGAACCACAAAGAACAGGCGTACAAAACATGCTTAGATGGTACCTAACGCCTCTGAAACTCAAACAGATGGGCATAGCCCAAACAGACACGTGTTGGAAAAAATGCGGACAACAAGGTACATACATACACATGTGGTGGCACTGCCCTTGCAGCTCGCAACTCTGGACTGATGTTGCTAACCTCACCTCCAGAATATTGCATGAAGACATACCCACGGACCCTTGGACGTGGCTACTCTCCAAACCCCTACCCAACCTAACAAGAGCACAAAACAAACTGGTAGCGAAAATAGCCCTCGCTACTAGACGCACCATAGCAGAGCAATGGGGCAACCACAACACACCCACACTGACGAAGATGATCCAAAAAACCAATGAAACCATGGAAATGGACAAACTCTCAGCCATTCTACATGACACGACAAAACACTTCCACAAAATCTGGGACCCTTGGGTTATGAGACACATTGTGGGAGTGTAAGACGGGGTCGGGGACGTCCGGCCGCTCTGTAACTTCCCTCCATCCCCCCCACTCTCCCCCCTCTCCCCTGTAGGCGCGATGCCTTATCCCCATACACAAACTACCCATAATACACCCACGATAGACTATACACACAATAACACCGCGAACCCAAAACCACAAGACACGACAACCACCCCTGACCACTGGAACAAGCCGCAGCTAACATCGCAAACGCAACTCAGACGCACCCAAGACGATGCAACTGACAACAGAGACCAAACGAAACACACTCAAGCAAACAACAATACGGTCCTGACATCTAACGGAGAACACACACCCAACACTCAGACTATAGTACAAAGAAAGGCTTGTGACACTCTCTATGGGGTGACACTCTAGCAGCAGGCAACCTTACTGCAGGCCTATAGCATGTAAAAACCACCGAATCAGAAACCAAACGAGAAACTACACTGCTCAAACGCTCACAAATCTGCACCAAACCCTGAAGGCTGACATAACCTCAAAACCAGAACTACCGCCCGAACAGCGACCTTCGCTGTGAGGTTGTAAACTCAATTGTATATACTATGAGTGCGGCAGCATCTCCTAAGTTGAGTCCCCTACAAGCGGCTCCACTATTTAACAACCTCTACTACACATTGGATCACTATAGTGGTTATGGTCAAACACAATTAATGAGCTACATCATAACTAGCTGCAAGACGAGACTACTTCGCCACTACCCAACACACCGTCAAAATATATATGTTTAGCCCGAACAGGCACCTTATTATACTGCTTTTACCATACACTGTACCAGTACTCTATGTGCCATGTTACAGTATTACCATGTGATCGATAAGCCAGTTTGTAATTGCTGTTGTGGCATTGCAAGCATGTTTGATATACTATGCATAACAAAAATAAAGAATTACAAAAAAAAACGAAAAAAAAAAAAAAAACATTTACTTCATATTACTGGTGTATATTTGTTAATACCCTGTGAGTTTTTTCTCTTCTTGTTTTTGTTTTCTGCAGAGTATTATTGGTTTTGTTTGGCATCTTATAGGTAAGCCTGGGGTTGACAAGAGTTGACAAAAGGTGGAGTTCCACTGTTAACTTTTGTGCAATCCAAGCAACAGTGTCACAATTGACAGCTGTGGGATTCTGGCATCATCTCACTCATTCAGTAAATACATAAATAAATAAATCCAGAGCGCGGAATGGATTTATGGAGGCTCTAATAGGGGCACAGCAACTAGAGCATATTGTAAATTTCACAAGTTGTAGTGGTGCTTTAAAAAAATTATTTCACATACTTCAGCTGCCATGCTTCAATGTGTTCCCTTCACCACATTATAAGAAACATAGAAAAAATAATTATTAAGAAGTGGAGTGATGTTAAGATAATAAGCCCCTTCCCACATAAATGGAGAAAAAGTAATACTTATATTTCTCAATGAATGGCAGTCAGAGTCATGTGGTACATGTAGAAAAAAAGGAATTAAGAAGATAATAGTGCAAATCTGTATGGATAGTGGTAATATTGCACTTTAAATAGTGCTAAATTATCACATACAGTATATTGATAGGCTGAATGATTAGGTAACAATTTATTAGCACTCACAATGCTTACATAATAAAAAAGTATGTTAAAAATTTAATACATAAAATTTAAAAAACAGAAAAAGAATATGTAAACAGGTACTGCTTACTAGAATGAGTGGTGAGTACAACTGTATATATTCCCGTTAATCACAAGTATGCTGTCCCACACTGGGAGATGTCTCCTGCAGGTTAGTTAGTCGGACGTCCGATATGTGCAGTCTGGATCAGATGGCAAGCTAATGCTGTGAAAACTGACTTCCGAATTTCCCGGCTAACGCTTGGCTCCGCCCACCTTCTGTGCGTGCTTACGTAGTTTACGTGTTTCACCATTCTCAGATGTCTTCATCAGGACGTAATGAAGCTGGAATGCTTCCCACTTCCAAAGGCTCTTATAGGGCTATTGCCCATTGTTGATTGGTGTGATCTCTCACTCTCAAATTTACATAAGTACAGACCGCCCAAAAGTCCACCGGCATCTAACTTCAGTTCGTTAGAGTCAATTCATGCTATATGTCCCCTTATTGTTAACTAGCTTCTCCAATTATTCAGGACACTCCTTTAGGATAGGTGCCACATCAAGTCAGGACATTCTAGTCCATATCATTAAATCAATAGGTAGCTTAAAGTTAACAGCGTATATAACATACATACCTCAACCGGTAAAGGATATGCGTAAAGCCTTCGTTAAAATGTCCTCTTGAAATACTTACATTGTATTATGTTCTTTTCTCAATAAATGTGTTTAAGCATGATGTGTGTTCCTTTTTGCCCACTTTATTTACTGGCCTACGGCACACCTCAACCGACTTTCATATCAAGGTTTGATAACACTAATCTTACTTGAATCAAAACTGATGTAGCCCCAAACACAAACTGAAAGGCATGGCCTGAAGTTGTGGGAGGAGTTTATGGACATTTAAAAGGGACTCCCCCCTTCCCTACTCTACCGCAATTGGTCTGACAATCTGCTGCCCCACCCTCCTCTCCTTTTATTTAATATACTCTTCTAGTGTAGGCCCACTTTATTTACTGGAATAGGAAAAAGTATCGGTGCAGCGCTTATAAAAATAGGATAGGTGTGGAATATCTAAATCTATACCTTGAATTTCAATATTTTCTTTTGTATTATAGGTCTTTCTGTGTGTACCTTTAAACAGAACATAAAAAATACACAACATAGTGTAATCTGTATAATACAAAATAAAAGATTTTGAACAGATGCCAAGTGGCCACTTACACTTTCCTGAGCTAACAAATTTAGCTCAGATTCTTGTGCTTCGGGGACCGTTAAGGCGACCCTTTCCCTTCTTTGTTATCCAGTGGTCCAGTCCTAGATAAGTATAGAAGGGTGCATATAGTGTAATATAGTCTAAATTATGAATAGTAAATAGGTATAGTGAAATTTTACTCACAAACCCAGAGCCTTAACTTAGGCTCACTTCACTTCGTATATGTGGTTAAGGACCACACTCCTTCTTTCAATAAGCAGGAAAAAGTGCCGTGTAAGTGCAGATAAAATATATTTATTAGCTATATAAAAATATTTAAATAACAAAAAATATCTATAAAATATAACACTTATCCGGCATAAGTCCAATAAAAAGTCTCTGTAATCACTTATTTTTCTCCAGTACGCATTTCGCCAAAGGGCTTCATCAGCTGGCAAAGAATGTTCAAGTTGTTCCACTGGACCTTCTTCCTGCTTTAAGTATCCTTCCAAATAGGGGAATCAGCTGTTTAGCCTTGTAAATTCACGGGTATTCTCCATGGTAACGGAGTTATATATAAGCCGGAATCCACAGTGGAACGCACTGTGGAACACACAGCCGAAACCGGAAGTGACGAAATGCCATATTAGGCGGAAATGAAAAGAGCAGGGTAGCTCCGTTACCATGGAGAATACCCCGTTACATTTGAAATTGAAATTCGCCAGATGGTTACGTTGCCTTTGAGACTGTATAGTAGCCCAGGAATGAAATTTACACCCATAATGGCATACCATTTGCAATAGTAGACAACCCAAGGTATTGCAAATGGGGTATGTCTAGTCTTTTTTAGTAGCCATTTGGTCACAAACACTGGCCAAAGTTAGCGTTAGTATTTGTTTGTGTGTGAAAAATGCAAAAAACACCAATTTTGGCCAGTGTTTGTGACTAAGTGGCTACTAAAAAAGACTGGACATACCCCGTTTGCAATACCTTGGGTTGTCTACTATTGCAAATGGTATGCCATCATAGGGGTAATTTTCAATCTTGGGCTACCATAGGGTCTCAAAGGCAACCTAACCAATCTGGCGAATTTTAATGTGAAAAAAATGAAACACAAGCCTTATATTTGACGCTGTAACTTTTGAAAACACCATAAAACCTGTACATGAGGGGTACTGTTGTACTCGGGAGACTTCGCTGAACACAAATATTTGTGTTTCAAAACAGTAAAAAGTATTGCAGCAATAATATCGTCCGTGTAAGTGCTGTTTGTGCGTGAAAAATACAAAAAACGTCACTTTTACTGGCGATATCGTTGTAATACATTTTACTGTTTTGAAACACTAATATTTGTGTTCAGTGAAGTCTCCAGAGTAGAACAGTACCCCCCATGTACAGGTTTTATGGTGTCTTGAAAAGTTATAGGGTTAAATATAGTGCAGGCAAATTAAATTCCCTTTACTTTTGGCATGGGTTGTCAGGCAGGTCCCGCTAATTGTAATTAATTAAGATACTTAATTATGTAAAAATATTACATAAATATATATGTAGAATTAATATATGTATATATATACGTATGTGTACATATATGTATATATCTATATAATTTTTTTTTTATATTTTTATTTATATATAGGTATATATATATAGTGATATATATGTATATATTTATGTATATAGATATATATATTATTTCGTTCTACGTGTATTTTGATATATATATATTAATTTCACAATACAGTTAGAACGAAATAACACACATCTATATATTTTTTATTTTTTATTATTTTTTTAATTTTATTTTTTAACGTATTTACATATTTTTTTATATTATATATAAATATATATATATAACAATAATTACATATATATTTAATCAGTATCAGTCTACGTGTAATTTGATATTAATATATATATATAATTTTATATATATATATATATATATATATATATATATATATATTAATAGTAAAATACACCTAGACAGTGTACGTGTGTGTATGTATATGTGTATATATATACTTAGATCATATATATATATAATATATAAAATAATAAAATATTTTTTTACACTTTTTAATTTATTTAATTTTATTTTCAGCCAGCAGGGGGACCACCTGTCATTACAGGCAGCCCCCCTGCTGGCAATGCAGGAGGCAGCTACCCCCGGCCATGTGATTGTGGGGTCCTCGCAAGGACCCCACTCTCACATGGCCGGGGGGCTTCTAGGGGGTCGGACGTGCCGCGGGGGGCTCCCTGGGAGTCCCCCCAACCGCAATTGCCGGCGTGGAAGCGCCGGCGACCGGGTAAGTAGGAAAAGACCGGAGGGCGTACTATTACGCCCGGCGGTGTTTAGAGCTGCTTAGAATAGGGCGTAATAGTACGCCCTCCGGTCTTAAGGGGTTAAAAATCAATCTTAGCTCCAAGTGTTTTACATAAGATTAAAATTGAAAACGAGTTGATGTCTTCTAATAATAATTTTTTGAAAGAAAAACCTAAAGGTTTCTTTAAATGTGGCAGGTGTAGTACATGTAAGTTTCAGGCATATGGAACATTAGATTTTAAGAGTACAGTCACTAAGAAAACTTTTAAAATTAGGCATTTAATAAACTGCCAAAGTAAAAATATCATACATTTGCTACAATGTAAGTGTAATACACAATACATGGAGTACACTATTAGAAAACTACATGTTCAACTTCAGGAGCATTTCATCGAAATCAACAAAAAAAATCTTAAACACAGTGTACCGAGACACTGTGTTGTAAAGATATTTTTTTTGTATGGATCGCCATTGACATAGTCATCCCCCATTGGAGAGGAGGTGATATAGAAAAAACACCAACAATGAAAAAAAAATTAATGGATATAGTTTTTTCAACAACTACTTGGAGATCTGTAACATCTGAATCTCCCACAAGAATTATATATAGGGGTAAATATATGTAAGGCATTGCTTATGTTTTCTTCCATTTTATTTGATGAACTGTTTTACAATTTGTTATGTGTTTCTGTATTTTTGTACACAGTACAAAAAATCCTTATTGTCAGATTAAATGTTTACTTAATCAGCTTGTGTCTTTGTTCTCTATGAACTCACTCTTGTGAGGAAAGCTCAAGTAAACACATTACCAAAAGGGTTCATTATATATGTCTGATCAGTAAATTAAGGTTGTGATCCTATAATTCTACTGTGTGTGAGGTAACCTAAGACGCCCGGATATAAAGTCTTGGTGATGGCAGTAAAGTATGTTTTAGGGTGTTATTGTCAAAGGGGATTGCAGGGGTTAATTTAGTGGTTGCTGGGACTAGCAACAGGCAACCCTTTCACTTCCACACTCTTCCCATTGTCTCGGCTTGGCCTATAGCCTGCGATTGTGACAAACTGTTTTTTTATTTCATTACCACTACTTATACAGTTTGTGTCACTATATCCCATGCCCTCTAGCATGGAAGCTCATTGAGAAGGGCCCTCAACCCCTCTGTTCCTGTGTGTCCATTTGTCTGGTAACAATTACGTGTCTGTTAGTTCACCCATTGTACAGTGCTATGGAATTTGCTGGCTCTATATAAATAAAATAATAATAATAAAATAATATACAAATTAAAAACTACAGTACTGTATGGCTTGAATACAGATTTGGATATATGAATTGATTCCGTTGTGATGAAATGTTCTTTACATGTGGTTGTTATTAATTATTTGTGTATAATCTTTTGATATATTTATTCCCTGTATTGTTTTAAATTGTTCAAAAGTATTATATATATGTATATTTTGGGGATTTTATAATTTAAGATTTATATATCAAACTATTGAGCTTGAAAACTTAATTTATGTGTCACCTATAACTAGATGGATTTTGATATGTGTTTTGTTGGAATATATCTCTATATCTCTTATATATAACACACACACACTGAGTTGGCTGACCGTCGCGATCCTGTCGCAGGCGCACAGCATCATCACTGGCCAACTCTATTTTTCATACTTTCCTCTATTTAGTATGCCTTTGTATAGTCTTTCGTTAACTTCCATACGAACATACGGTTCAGTAGTTTGTTCACTAAGTTACTGCTTGTCGGTTCGTATACATAGGCTTTCATGAGATTGTGCTCACCCGTTCGGCCTTTAGTTTGTAAGCACGAACGTTACTTACAATTCGCACAAACATGTCTGTTATAGTTTTCATTATACTGGAGCGTTCGGTTGTTATGCGGCTCTTTGCTTCTCTTTTGGGACCGGTCGTATAATTACAGCCGAATGCCCTATTATAGTAATAGGAATTCCTTGAGTCCATGCAGACATTCGTATAATTACATGAATATGCTTGGTAGGCTACTGACCCCTAGAGGTGATAGGTGAGTACTGCATGTTTTATTAAAATTTGATCAAATACTGTGTTTAAATTTAAATTGAGCAGCGCATTGTTGCTAGATTTTGTTCTGCTATTTGATATGTTATAACAAGCTGTTTTATAGGTTGCCGGGCTTGAACCTTCTTTTTGCTGTGCCTCTGAGGTTTTTCAAGTCTCATAGGTTCTGGTTGACTCAGATTTCAATTGTACAAATCGCTTTAGGTGGGTCCTGTTATTTTTTGTCAGTTAGTAGCCAGTTATTCTCTCTTGAAAGTTCTAATAATAGTCATATTATATATTACAGATTGAAGTCACTATGCCATTTTCACTATCATCTCCTCTCTTTCGATTCCTACAAATTTCACATCAGTTTGTGGTTTAGATTTGTCTTGAGCATCCACAATCTGACCCTCACTGCTCAGATAACCTAATTGTTTCCTTTTTATGTTACTAGGTGCTAAGCATTACTGGTTATAAAACCACTTATGCTCTACCTCGTTAATTTTTAGGTTTAGTCTATTTGCTGGTAGGTATTCCATATTATTTTATGTTGGTTTTACTACTATTTACATTCACTTTATGGGTACTACATGATTGCTATTACTCTCGTAGGTAATGCTCGGGTTTCATCTACTCTCTCCTACTCTATATCCTATAATGCAAAAGTGCCTTTCACAACTGGATAAAGTGATCTGAGTGCAATTAATATAGTAATTTATACAAACAAAATGAATAAGTAAATACACTTCCCTTTAAGGATAATAAACCCAAAGATGTCCTCAGCATAATCTTCCAAAAATGACCAAAATATATATATATATCTATAGATATATATATATATATATATATATATATATAAATGGGGAATATCCTATTAAGGGGAAAAATGGCACAACATAGTGCAAAACTGTGTTTTTATAAATTAAATATATGTCAATTGGCCACTCACAATTGTAAGAGGTAAAATGAGTCTTCAATGTGTTTTGTAGATGCAGGTCTGTAGGAGTTCTTGTGTTTTCAGTCTCTCAGAATAATAGGAAGAAACAGCAAGGTATCCAATTATAAGGCAACCAAGATAAAGTGCACAATATAGATTTATTAACTTACATTCAAGTTATCATGAGTAGGTGTAGATATCAGCATAAAAGATATAACCCTATGTGTTTCACCCCGTTCAGGGACAATTTAGCATTTTTCTCTCTAATAGGATATTCCCATTTATATATACTACTCTATATCCATCTGATATGACAGGTAGATGTTCCCAGTGGTCGTTACACTTTTCCCCATCCCGCAACTACCACTTTGTCTTCTGGCTGATAGATTTCAGAGTCCGCTTATTTCATTTTTCTGGCCTTCTTGTCTTGTCTTAGTGATTCCACAAGGCCAACACCCATCCTCATATTCTGAGGTACTCATGCCCAATGGCCACCTCATAGTCAGTCACCTCGTTTGGTGGTATGGAGAGGGCCTCCCCCTGTAACCACCATGCTATCTTTTGCTTTACTGGTCACCGAGAGGCCACCACCCCGCCACAATTTCAGTGCCTAGAAAATCTCCTCGGGTCAACACATAGCTAGAGCCTCTCATGCCACATGGCAATTAGTAGGGCTCCCCTCTCTATTATTAGATAGTTTTTTCGCCACTTGGCATCAGATAAGCTAGCCAGTACGTATGTTTGGATGCAAATGATAGGCCAGTGGCACCATCTGGATTGGTTACTCCAGAACCTACTGGTCTCTCAGGCACCCTGACTGGTAAATTCATTGGTCCACTGCAGAACTCTAATACAATCAACCCAGCAAATAATAAGAAGAATATCTTGGAAGGCAAGGATATAACTCTAGTTTGTTTCATAGTCCTGAGGTTTTTGTCTGTTCGCGAAGATTATCAATAAAGTTATGTTGAGTTCCAAGGTGGTTTGCACATGCGCAGAAGATGCTGGCCAGACGTGTAGCATTCAATGCGTTCGGCTCGGCGCATATGCAAACTTATGGAAGAGAAGTGAACCAGCTTATTTCAACACTGGACAGTAAAGAGTAATCATCCAGCTCCTGTGGAAGTCATTATAGACGAAAAGCATTAAGCAAGATCTATCCCCGAAAGGACATCAGCACAGCGATATAGCAGAATTTCAGACCTACTTATTGCTCCCTGCATGCGATGGAACTCTTTTGCATATCTAGAGGTACAGACTGCCATACAGCATTCCTGGGGATTTAGCCTAACTGTAGGCAAAAAGCATGTTTGCACAATTGATATTTATACGGAGCCAGTGTTTTCTATATACAGGCTCCTTGAAATGTGAGTGTAATATTCAACACAATATTATTATAATCACTGTGAAGTCATTTTTTAGTACCATCTACACTATATTGTATTTTCTGTATTTTATTTTGACATGTACCCCATATTTTACCATTGAATGAGACTACGTTTTGGTAAGATTTATCTGTGTTTGAGCGCTCCACTTAATTGTGTCAATTTGTTTGTTAAACGTTTACACTATGATCCTCTTTATGTTTTTCTTTTCTATGTGAGGATCCGTTCCTGTATGAAGTGGTAACTATACTTCACATTTGTAATTGTGGAGCCCTGCACTGTATTTTAACTTTGGGTTTTTTACAGTTTGTGTGTATATTTTGAATGGATTTTAGAGAATGTTCCCATTATCAGCAGCTTGTCTGCACATTTTAGCACTTTAACATCAGACTCATTTTTGGATCTGTTGACTATTGTGTTTTATACCCCACCTCCTATAGACTGTAAGCTCATTTGAACAGGGTCCTCTTTAAGCTATTGTTCTTGTAAGTTTTTGTAATTGTCTAGCGCTACAGAATATGCTGGCACTATGTAAATGCCAATACTAATAAAAAATAAGAGGCCTGACTAAAAGCATAGGGCTTAACATTTTTAGCCCTGCATGCTATATTCAGTGGTGGTATATATTTTTAGAATAGTTCCTTTGCCTACATAGAATAGGCAACACCAGTCAACACATTTAATCCTCTGTGACTTCCTTAGGGGCTCCTGTGATATTTCTTCAAATTAGTATAACAGAAATCTAAACTTACATAAGAAATAGCAGTGTCTTCTGTGATATTTCAGTATAACAGCAATATAAAATTAAAAAAGAAATAGCAACAGGAGTCAGCCGGGACTGGTGATATTTGATAAGTTTATACATATTGTCTATTTAAGCTGGATCTGGTCCATCAAGAGCATGAAGACTTTTTTAGCTAATAACCAAGTTAAGATGAATTGCATTTTAGCCTGAAACAAATCCCCAAGTTCATTCTTTACAGTAAGAACAATAAAGATGTAGGACTTTTGACCCCAAGAGGTTGTCACATCAGATTCTGTAAATATTTATTTTTATTTTTTTAATAATGCATGGAAAGAAAACATACTTTTCCAAGCAAGTTTAGTAAATGATGAGTCATTGATTGACTGAGAGTGGCAGCTGACCACTCTTATTCATCGTCACCCATAACCAGGCAGCACTCCTGGTTCCTGAACCTTAAAATTCAGAAGCCCCATGGGTGTGGACATTGTCATTGGAGGTAACTTCGGGAACTAAGTTCTCTTTTAAACTTAGAGTACTATTATACTATTTCTCTCGATAGGAGGTCAATAATCAACTGTACTATGCCAGGGTGCAACAAATCCTAGGTGCCAGGTTGCCATAGTGACTAGAAATTTTGTCCTGGTGCCTGGGTGTTTGTCAGCCTGTTCAACCAACAGAGCATTGAGGCAGCCAGCCCAGGGAGCATGATGGTGGCAGATTAGTACAGGAAGAAGATAGACAGGCACATGAAGTTGCAGTAATCTTCCTGCACGTCTTGGTCTGATTCCTTGGGCACCCTGCGGTAATGCTGGGAGCTGGAATAAGACATCCTTACAGCCCCAGCACGTGAGGGAGCAGAGCAAGAAGAGCTTGAATATTACAGCACTGGACTCCAGGGAAAGGATCCACTCCAGCTCTCTCGAAAGTAGGGAGGCTGAGTGAACTTCAATAAAAATAAAAACAATAATTTGTAAGTTTATGAGAAAATGTGTGTATGTGTGTGTGTCTGTCAGTGAGTGTGTGTGTCTGTAAGAATGTGTGTCTGTCAGTGAGCATGTGTATTTGTCTGTGAATACGTGTTTGTGTCTGTCAGTGAGGGTTGGCATGTGTGTATACTAATCTTTTTCTTTCTACAGTATTACTACAATCTCGTTGATGACTTCATTAATCCCTTAATTGTTTTGACAAGGTATATGTTGGTTTGTAGCTTATTGTTCTCCAATGTTCACTATCTCAGACCAAGACCAAATGGACCAAGTATAACATTTAAATAGAAGAAATGATCCAGGCACTCCAGCAAATTCCAAAAATAAAGGCAATTTTTATTGGAACAAGGAACCAAAAAGCAACGTTTCAACCCCTTAGGGCCTTTGTCAAAGCTGGGAGAGAGACACAGATGGGCTAAGGAAGGGGAAGAAGAGACATAAAAAGGAGTTTGGGGAGAAATAAAGACAGACAAAGGCTAGGATAATAAAGAGACATTTCCTGGTGGGCCGTGGCACCTGGGGGCTGTAGGTGCCACTGGGTGGCCGGTCCGGTGGCACACTCTGAGGGGGCCGGCCGCGGTCTACATTGGTGCCGCCGGGCCAGGTGGCCACCTAGCTGCTGCGGCGGCACATTCACTAATGCTGACAGCAGTGAGCTGTCAGCATAGGAGGACTGAAGTAGGGAGCATGTCTCTCTATCATGCTCCATCACGGTTCCCACAATTCCCAGCACAGTATGATGTGGCTGTGCTGGGGATTGTGGGAACCACGAGAGAGCATGATAGAGAGACATGCTCCCTCCTTCAGTCCTCCGATGCTGACAGCTCATTGCTCATTGTGAGTGTACCGCCAGACCGGCTAGGCGGCCAACCGGCCCAGTGGCACCAGCGTGGAACGCGGCCGGCCCCCTCTGACTTCTTTTGGTAAATGGGAGAGGGAAGACAGAGACAGAAAGGGAATAGAGAGACACTAAGGGAGGGAGGAGAAAGAGACAGGGGGAATAGAGAGACACAGGGGAAGAGGGAAGAAAGAGACAGTGGGCGAACAGAGAGAGACACAGGGGGAGGGGAAGGAAAGAGACCGAGGGGGAGAGAGAGTGACACAGGGAAAGGAGGGAGAAAGAGACAGAGGGAGAAGAGTGAGACAGAGGGGGAATAGAGAGATGATGGAGGGGAGAGAAAGAGACAGAGGGGAAGAGATATGTGGGGGAGAGAGAGAGAGACACAGGGAAAGCTGAAAGTGATAGCTACTTACCAAACTATTTTGGTTAGTCAATCAGTTCATATACGTGTTTGTATTGTATGCTTATGCATCTTTATGCAAATCTATGTCATACTGGTGCCAGGCTCCTTGACATTGAGCTCACCATCACTATATGCTACGGTACTGTGCTGACTACCCTGTATCTACCACAATCAATGCTATGATGGTAGTGTGCTTCCTGATGTTGAGCCTAAATTCATTCCACTGTATGTGCGTGTTTATATGGCTCTTTGAGCGTAAACTTCTGTATCCATCATTCTGTTAGCACTGAGGATGATGGATCTCGGTGGCGAGGATGTGGGCGGCGCATAAGAAAAAACAAATAAGGATCCCTCATTAAGGCCACAATACATAAGAAAAAACAAACAAATTTTAACGCACTTCTTGACTCACTAAGCAAGCTGGAACAATGACATAAAATGAACCTGTCACCTGCAGGACTAAGGGATTTGCAAGCGGAACACCACTCAATTAAAGATTTACTCATCGAAGACATCTCTTTCACTGCAATGGTCTTGGTGAACCTTTTAGGAAAAGTCCAATAAGATGGATACCCTCCTGGCCTGTGCTAGACCCAGACAACAACATTCTCACATTACGATTATTCAAGCCATCTTTGTCTGATATGCCTTGAAATGGTTCTCTGTAATGGTTCTCAGGAGGTGGGAGGGTCTGGGAGGGAGGGTCTGCTGCTGATTGGCTGGAATGAGTCTGTTGACTGTGAGGTACAGGGTCAAAGTTTACTCAATGATGACATAGGGGGCGGACCGAACAGTGCATATGTTCGCCGTTCATGGCGAACCGTTCGGGACATCACTAATAAGAAGTATTACCGGGCCTTAGAATTGCTGGATTTAATGTATAAAGGCAAAAAGCCACAAGACAGGGTAAAGACAAGACGTAGAAATAACGTAAACGATGAACAAGCCACGGGTCAAGGAATGGAGAATTCAAAATAGTCAGGAGCCAAGCCAAAGGTCAAGGAATACAGAAATTGGATAGTCAAAAAGGGAAGCCAAGTTCAAATACACAAGAATCAATACAAGGAACGGGCTCTCGGATAACCAATATGGAAACCACAAAACAGCACAGAGAAATGGACAAACTAGGCTTAAATAGCTTAAGGTGTTCCCTGATTGGCTGCAGGGAAACATGTGATCATGACATTGGCGTGCGCAGCCTATTGCATTAGGGTGTGCACCCTAAAGCACAAACACACGCCGCATGTATGTATATACACAAAAAAAATTTCCCTTTCGTGTAAATAATCCAAATTAGCCTAGGTGCAATCCTGCGTTGAAGATATATAAACAAAAGAAAAGAGATGCACTCCAAGGACTTAATAAGTGAAAAAAAGGGGTAATTTATTCCATTAGGTATTGCATCAAAAATTAGCCGACGTTTCGACCCATTCCGGTCTTTCTCGACCTTAAAAAAGACTCGAATGGGTCGAAACGTTGGCTAATTTTTGATGCAATACCTATTGGAATAAATTACCCCTTTTTTCACTTATTAAGTCCTTGGAGTGCATCTCTTTTGACGTGATGTTGGAAGTGAGGATTTGTTGCACATGAGATCTGCTTTCTGTCTTAAGGCTTTGTCACATAGAAAACTTGCTTGTGGGCAGTGTTCAAACCAATAAAATTAGGCAATAATGGAGGCGTGGCCTGACAGCTCACAGAGATGGACAAGTGAGCACTCGACTCCTTGATTGGGTTCCCTGATTACAGTGATTTACTGAGTGGATCTGCATCTTCCACATAGAAGCTTACAGAGTTGCCCCTAACTCTGGCACAATGATCTACTAAAAGGTTAAAACCAAAGGCTGAAACATCTACCCATGTTTATCCTTCGAAATGTTATAACCAGAATGCACTACTTTAACACAAAATATGCCATTATGCAAGCATCAAGAGCCCAACTGAACTTGCCAGTAAAATATAACATTTAACTCTACACAGACCTTTCAGCCACTACTTTGGCAAAGAGGAAGACTTTCATTCCAATTACAAAGGCACTACCCAAGGAGGAATACTCTATAAATGGGCTTTCCTGAGCTGCTTATAGTGTGATGGAATTAATTGGAACACAACTTACTCACCCCAGAAGATGAGGAGAAGCTTCTGACAGAATGGAGATTACCGGTAGAACCACAGGCCATGACCTCCAAGGAAATGCCTCAGGGTTCCCTATTATATAGCCTTAATGTCGAGGATATATATAGCTCTATACCACATTCTATGTGTTTAGAATAGGTAAAATATTTCCTATCAAAAAGAGTCAGACATCCAGAAGGACATTACCAATTTACTATTGATCTCCTAGGTTTTGTACTTATGCGTAATTACTTTATTTTTGATGGGAATGTCTTGTGAGCCCTCAGATGCCAACCTGCATCTGGGGATGGTGGGAAGAGAAAGTGACCTTCTCGGATACATAAAGTGACTCTGTACAATACATTCACACATGAAAAATGTACATAAACAATATCTTAATCATTTGGAGGGGTTCTATTGAATATTTCCTCAATTTTGTTGAATCACTGAATAATAATGATCTATATATGAGATTTACGGCAGAAGTGGGAAGTCCCTCTCTAAATTTTCTGGATAATTAACTCCAGAAATTGAAGGTACCTTACCACAGAAAAAGTACTGCAACAAATAGTCTTCAGAATTGGGGAAGTTTAAATATTTAATTAACTTTAAATTATCCGATGTGTTATAGAATCTTGTTTTTGTGATATGAATATTATAAAGTCTTTATTCAAACCTCTTTCAGACACAGGATGTAACTAGTATTATCCATGGATGCTCACCACAAATGGCTCATGTTAAGAATGATGGATTAAGGCCTGTTGAAAGTAACCTTTGACCTAGCTTTGTAAGCCAGGCTCCCTGTGCATTACCAAGGCTCACATTTCTAAAGGCATTTATTCAGTTAACTATGTATATAGAACTTCTTTTGTGTAACTTCTATTTTACCGCCTAAATATAATGTATGGCTTAAATCATAGATTTTAAATTATACTAAGCTACCACCCTTTCTCTATGATAGCCACTTATTTTAAAGTGAGGGAACCTTATGTATATGCCCCTGCATAACTGAATTTTAAACCTATAAAAATGATTGTAGGTAAGATTTTGTTACCAATACTTTAACATCAAAAAAATGGATCCCATCTTGAACATTGATCTGTATTAGACCTCACAAGACGTGCATTGACGTAGGTTGTTTTCGGATTTTGTGTATGTTTGAATAAATACACATTTTTGGCTGCAAGACACTCTGATTCGATTATTAGAACACTAGTGTTGACAAACAAACATCTCAAGAAAAGCTAATTTCCTACAGAAGCTACCATCCTATCCAACAGAAGAGGCATCCCGATGGGACAATATTTATGCTTTAGGCAGAATTGCTCCAATATTGAGAATTTCACAAGAAGAGCAAAAGAATTGCGATCTATGTTTAAAATAAAAGGGTATCCCAACAAATGCCTTAAAAGCATACCTCAGGGCACTCCTAACGGATAGGGAAAGCCTCCTACGAGAAGTTTACACGTAAGATCCATGACTCTAAGATGTATAGCAGCATACAATGCAGGATGGGACCAAGTCAAGGGCATAATGAATAAATACTGACCCCTCCTGAGGCAAGACGAACACCTTATTATTATTATTATTATTATTTTATTATTTATATAGCGCCAACAAATTCCGTAGCGCTGTACAATGGGTGGACTAACAGACACATAATTGAGATCAGACCACAGACGTACAGGAACAGAGGGGGTTGAGGACCCTGCTCGATGAGCTTACATGCTAGAGGGAGTGGAGTATAGTGACACAAAGGGTTAAAGTAGGGGAATTAAATAGTTTGTTACAGAAGGGTTTATTGAGTGCTTGGTAGGTCATTTTTGACAGGTGCAGGAACGGAGTCATGGGGTGGGGGATGAGAAACCTGCTGACAGTTTAATTGATACGCTTTAATGAAGAAGTGAGTTTTCAAAGATTTTTTGAAGGAGTGGAGGCTGGGTGAAAGTCTGATTGAGGAGGGAAGGGAGTTCCACAGAATAGGTGCAGCCCTGGAGAAGTCTTGAAGGCGAGCATCAGAGGTGGGGATCCGGGCAGAGGATAGGAGTAGGTCTTGGGCTGAGCGCAGGGGTCTCGACGGGACATACTTGTGTATGAGGGAGGATAGGTATGTTGGAGCAGCATTATGTAGGGATTTGTAAGCAAGCGCCAGAATTTTGAATTGGGCCCTATATCTAACTGGAAGCCAATGCAGGGACTGACAGAGCGTGGAGGCATGGGAGGTGCGACCGGACAGGAAACTAAGCCTCGCAGCCGCATTCATTATAGATTGCAGCGGTGCAAGCTGGGAACATGTAAGACCGGTGAGAAGGGGATTGCAATATTCAAGGCGAGAGAGAACAACAGCATGAACCAGTACCTTAGCCGCGTCCGGCGTTAGATTTGACCTTAAAGACATAATCCCCCATATGCGTCCATAACTGCAAGAAGGAAGAAATTAATTCCTTAGTGACCAGACCATTTTTACATTTTCTTACCATTAAGGACCATGGCTGTTTTTACATTTCTGCTGTATTTGTGTTTAGCTGTAATTTTCCTCTTACTCATTTACTATACCCATACATCCTATACCTTTTTCTCACCATTAAATGGTCTTTCTAAAGATACCATTATTTTCATCATATCATATAAATTTACTAAAAAAAAAAAAAAAAGTATAAAATATGATGAAAAAAAAGTTAAAAACCCCACAATTTTTCTAGTTTTGACCCCCAAAATCTGTTACGCATCTACAACCACCAAAAATCACCCATGCTAAATAGTTTCTAAAGTTTTTCCTGAGTTTAGAAATACCCAATGTTAACATGTTCTTAGTTTTTTTTGGAAAGTTATAGGGCAATAGGTACAAGTAGCACTTTGCTATTTCCAAACCATTTCTTTTCAAAATTAACGAAAGTTACATTGTAACACTGATATCTGTCAGGAATCCCTGAATAACCCTTCACATGTATATATTTTTTTTAAAAGAAGACAGCCTAAGATATTAAACTTGGCGTATTTTGACTCTGTTCATGCAACCATTTTACCACCAATCTATGCCAAAAAAAAAAAAAGATTTATGACACACATAGCAATTTAAGAATACATGTACTGAGTACTTTAAGGGTTACTGCCAAAGAACACCCCAATATGTGTTCAGCAACAACTCCTGAGTACAGTGGTACCACCCATGTATAGGTGTGTCAAATTGTCTGGGGGCTAACAGACCTTATTTGAGGGTACGTGTAATGGATCACCTGGCACCCCGATTTGGTATCTCCATGGTAGCTCTTCCTGAGGGCTCCAAGCACTCCATTTGACACCATAAGTCCTGCAGACCCCCACGAACCGCTGCAGCATGGTTGGGGTCTCACCGTCTCCTACCTACCCTGGACCTACGAAAGGCTCCAGGTTCCAGTGGGTGAACCTCTCTTTCCCAAGAGAGTGAAGCAGGAACAAGAACAGGAACAAGCTCTTACAAGAGCTGTGTGATTATGCAAGGGAATGTGCAGAGCATAGCAATCCCTTGCAGTAGATTCCCCCAATAAGAGACAGGACTCTAAATTGAAGGTGAAGTAGAACTGAAGTTTAATGACACATACTCTGCTTTTATGCAATTCTTCCATGCAAGAGACACACCCACAGACAATCAGTAGCCATCCAATCGCTAACTGGTTGCATCCCACACATCCCCTCCCCTTAGCCTGAGAGGTAACACAATTAACCGTACAGTTTAAACACACATTTTTACCCAATTTCTATAACTTTAAAACTATACATCACATTTGCATAAAACTTACATTCTCTGAATCAGCATACATAGGGAACAAACATATCCAAAAATAATTTGAATCCGTTCAGCCATTTGGGAGTTAGCTGGAAGTCATATTTTGACCGACCGCACGCACGCACGCACGCACGCACGCACGCACATTTTCATGCCCAAAACAGTTCCATAGATTCGGGCTGTGCGGCTGGTCTATTCATCCCAATGCAAATGTAATTTGAATGCACGAACGGGTGCCGTTAGTGCAAATAGCAGTGTTAATGTGGCGTTCGAATTGTCAAACGGCGTTTGACTCCATTCGAATGGGAGAGTTCCAAAGAAGGTAAATCTTAAGCGGTGTTCATGCCATCGAGTATCCGATTTTAGTTCAATGAACTCGACGGCAAAACACAGCTGACCGCGTTCGACTGAATTAAAATGGCCACGTGTTCGTTTGTCGAATGGCGGCCTCTTTGACTACTTCGGGTGCATCCAAAGTGCCAGTTTAAAAGTACAGATCCTTTCCATAGGAGTTAAAGGGCCAGAAGCAGCACATTAAAATCCATTATGCACAAGTAACGCTTTTAAAGGGCAATCCGACCCAGGGGCCATAGTCACAGAGCAGGAGGCGGGCAAGCAGGCCCCTCCAAAAACTCATTGTAGCGGATGGCACTGGACTGTCCTGGGAATTGTATTGGTTTTGACTGCATTCGTGTAAATGGCACAGTTATATGTGTTAAATGTATTGTGTTCGTCTGATTGTTCGGTAGTTTCATTCCCTTAGTTTGTTCGAATGAAACTACCGAACAGTCAGACCTCCCCTGTGTGAAGTGTGCCTTCAATTACCTGTTGCAACATTGTTGCGAATGGGTAATTGACAAGCTGAGTAGCAGTCCTTTGTTCTCGGGGGTGGCCGCCATTCGGGAAACGAACATGTGGCGGCGGCCATTTTAAAACTCCCGAACAGCAGTGTTTTGCCGTCGAGTGTCTGGAACTCAAATCGGACACTCGACTAGGCAAACACCGCTGAGACCTCCACAAGCCCGGTCCGTTCGGTTCCAAACTACCGAACGGCCCCTCGTTCAGTAGATAGAAACAACCGAACGAGGGGATTCAGGTGAACCCTCCCCAGTCTCTGTAACTAGAGGCTTTCGTGTGATTTATTCCCTTGTTCCAGGACCGACCTCAGGGCCCCATCGCATGGAGCCCAATTCGGCTATTCCTTCCAGCGCAGTCGGTCATTTTATTCCCTCCATGAATTTCCCGAACCCCTGGTCTGATCTGGGTGATTTTTGGATATGTTGTTCACCCAGATCAGGGCTACCAGGGGATGTATAATTTAAAGTGGTTTAGGGGTACATCCAGAAGCAGGGGGGAATTGGTGTCCTGGATAAGGGGATTATGATGCAGGCTGAGGGGAGGGGATGAGTGGGAGGTCACCAGAACAGGATTGGCTACTGTATTAATGAATTGAAATCCCTCCCTTGCATGGGAGCATGCTTTATAAGGCCACTGTCTGAATAAATCTTTAGTTCTGCTCCTGATGCTGTGTGTTATCCAGTTATTGGGATTGCTGTTGGGATACTGCTGGATTATTTTACCTGCTGGAAACCTTGCTTTATGGATTTATAATTACTTGTTCCTGAGCCTTACTGGGATCTTAAGCGGAGATAACCTGTGGAATACTGGATCTCCGCCACACTCATGGCAAACTCCCTTAAATGGGTGAGTTTGCCACAGTGCGCATTCCAGTTTTCCAACTTGGAATTTTCACATCTGGTCATCATGCACCCATGTCCTATTTGGGACATTTTTGAAGCCGGCCAATGTAATTTACCCTCATCAAACCATATATTTTTGAAAAGTAGACACCCTAGGGTATTTAAAATGGTGGTATTTTAACACTTTCCATGCACTAATTCTACCACCAGTCTTTGTCAAACTTTTGAGTAGTCTTTTCGTGTTATTTTTCTCTCATATTATACTTTAGGCATGGATTCTCAGTTCCTTTTATGTGTTAGTAGTCTTAGTCACAAACCCTGGCCAAAATTAGCATTTATAATAGTATTATACATTTTACTGCTCTAAAACACTCATATTTGTGTAGAGTAATATCGTTCAAGTAAAACAGTGCCCCTCAAGTACAGGTTTATGGTGATTTGGAAAGTTAAAGGGTCAAACATAAGATTTGCCAATTTCTGTTTTTGTAAATTGCCATTTGCCAGATTGGCTATGTTGCATTTGAGACAGTATGGCAGCCTAGAAATGAAAATTGGCCCCACAATGACATACCATTTGAAAAAGTAGACAACCAAGGCTATTCAAAATGGGGTATTTCCAGTGTTTTGTAGTTGCCACTTAGCCTCAAATGCTTGACGAAGTTAGCGTTCATATTTGTTTTTTGTATTTTTTTACATATAAACTGCACTTTTACTGATGATTTCATTGTCATGATAGGTTTTACTGTTTTAAACACTCATATTTGTGTTCAGCTAAGTCTTCAGAGTATAACAAATCCCCCATGTGCAGGTTTTATGGTATTTTTGAAAGTCAGAGGACCAATATAGAGCTTGCCCAATTCAGTTTGCCAGATTGGTTTGTAGGGCCTATGTTGCCTTTTGAGACCATATGCTAGCCAGGAATGTGAATTAATCCCATCATGGCATAACATTTTTAAATGTAGACAACCCTGGGTATTCAAAATGGGGTATTTCCAGTCTTTTGTAGTAGCCACTTAGTCGCAAACGCTGGCCAAAGTTAGTGTTTTTATTCTTTTTTTGCATTTTTTAAACAAAAACTGCACTTTTACTGGTGATATAATCGTAAGTATACGTTTTACTTTTTAAAACACTCATATTTGTGTTCATCGAAGTCTCCCGAGTATAACAATACCCCCCATGTAAAGTTTTTTTGGTGTTTAGGAAAGATACAGGGTTAAATATAGGGCTTGCCAATTAAATTATTTGGACTGTCTGCTTGGGTTTTCAGGCAGGTCCCTCAAATTAGAATTAATAAAAAATAAATTCTCTCTCTCTCTCCTATTTTAAATTACGGTTTTGGTTTCGGCTAACAAAACAGCATTTATCTTGAATCTCAATCTCTCTCTCTCTCTCTCAATATCCATATCTATATCCTGAAAAAAGTCCACCAGGGTCAAAACATCGATCAGAACACAGAGATAATTTGAATAAACACACACTCACACACACACTTTTATTTCCTATATATGTATATTATATATTATAATTAAAGCATTTTATAATATATTTTAAATATATAATGCACACATATGATTTTATTATAAGTGTATTTTGAGATATGTGTTGTAACAGAGAGGGAGTACAATCCACAATATCTCCGCTAGTAGACAGGAACAGCATACAATAATCCAGGTGAACAGCATACAATAATCCAGGTAGGGTTACAGTAATCCCTTCCTCCCAAGAACTAGACAACACATAGTCTGGGAGTCAACTGAGGCTTTATTCCAATGTCACACAATTTATACAGGTCCCAATGCAAGGGGTTTTTGGACTGGTGTTATAGGGGTTTTAATCAAGGGGACTGTGTGGGAAACTGACCATGCAAGGTCATTTCCCATCAGGCCATGCTCTACAGGAGAGATAATGGAGTAAGAATGTACTGATAGTCACATTATCTCTCCGTGCAGACAACATACAATTGTACATTAAAATCAATAACTTGTGGAATACTAGGTGGAATTAGCAGAATGACTTATCATTGAGTAGCTGGGATCTGAGCGCGCCATCTGGTGAAATACCGCTCAGATCCCTGCAGAAATAAACAAAAGCCACGCGAACTACACTTTTAGGTGAACGGACATGAGAGCTTTACTATGCCGAAAGAATGAGTCTCCCGAACGGCCTGGAAGTCCAGCGGTGTTCGTGAAGTCGAGTAGCCATTTTTAGTTCCAGGCACTTGACGACCAAACACTGCTGGCCTTTTGTGAGTAAAGATGGCCACCACCACGTGTTCGGCATACGAACGGCGGCCACCTGCGAACCACATTAATTGGCTGGGGATACAATGTTGCAATAGTTTAATGGGAGACACACGACCCCCTGTGTGTGGTCTCCCATTCGGCAGTTTGTTCGTTCCACGAACAGCGATGAAATTCACTGTTCATGAAACTACCATATGAATGCTTGTGTCCTTCATGCGCAAGCATACAAATGCTCTCTTTTTCTTACAACACAACCAAAGTAATATTGGTATAAGTAGGCAGGCTTAAAGCAACAGTATATTATACATGAACACACAATCTTAAGTGGCTAGGTTTGCCACATGTGTATATATCTCAGAGTACACTTATAATGAAATCATTTTTGCATAATATATTATAAAATGCTTTAATTATTTTATAATATAGTACGTTAAGGGGATATATGTATTTATAACATCATTCTAAATTAATTTTGATTTAAATATATATTCTAAGTACTTTATAAACTTTTATTAACTTCAACTAACTTTTACAAGTTTTTTGCAGGCATTGGGGGACTGCCTGAGAGCTCAGGCAGGCCCCCTGCAGTCACTGCACAAGCCGGCTATTCCGGTCATGTGATTGCGAGCACCCTGTGATCACATGGCCTGGATCGGGCAGAGGGGGTCTGCATGAGCTTCCAGGCAGACCCCAGGATAGCAATCACCGTCGGGGGATCGCCAGCGATCAGGTAAATGGCGATTTAGTAAATGACGTACCAGGTACGTCCGCGGTCATTACTGACCATTTTTTGACGGACGTACCTGGTATGTCATTGGTCGGGAAGGGGTTAAAAGACCTACTTGTTCACAACCATTTTCAAAAATGACTTTCAACAAAAACTTGTCTGTCCAATAAATAAAGTGCAGGCGTTGTAAGACCTGCAACTTTATATGCAAAGATTCAAAATACTTTGAGAACAGTGAACACACTGACAGATTTAAATCTAAATCCTTCTTCAATTGTAATACTAAAAGACTAGTTTATCTGTTGACATGCCAATGTGGACTTGTGTGTAGACTAAACACTCTGCCCCTTCAAACAACGCATATTGGAACACATTAACTCTGTAGGCACAATGAGACAGATTGAGACACCAATTCCTTACATGTCAGACTAGCTAGCCAAGGTAACCCTAAAAGACTGAGGCTTATGGGTATAGAATGACTCTGTATCAAAGAAAGGGTAACCTAGATAAATATCTCCTGAGGAGGGAGTGCTTTTGGATTTATCGCTTAAAAACAATCTCTCCATCGTATCTCACTGAGGGATTTACCTTCTCTCCTTTTATCAACGACCTGTAATTCAAAAAGAACTTGTTAATAAAAAGCAGTTATCATTATCACCATACTCTTATATGGAATCACTTATTACCATTAACACATTGCCTATCCCAAGTAAACAGTAATTATAACATTAAGATTCCTCATATTCAATTTAAAAAATGTATTAAATTAGTTTAACTTCAAAGCTGAGGAGATTCCCATATTGTCTGAATAGAAAATACTGGATGAGTAGATTTGGCCATATAATCCTTAGAGCTGAGGGGTTCTCCATACTGTCCGAACAGTAAAAACAGGAAGAATATATTTGGCCATTATAATATATACACACACCAATATACCTTGTCCATATACCCCTATGAGAAATGGCAGGCACTCCTCACACCCTTTAGAAGGATTGAACATAATCTTCACTGTGGGAGAATTTTCCTATGTCATTGAAGACTAACAGTTACTAACTAGAATGGGCATCTTTTACATATGCAGAACGAATACATAGTACATTGCATAGTACACTCCATTCACAAGCACATTTAGAGTTTAGATTCTATACTAACTAATAAAATATATTTATTTTTCTTCTCTTTTTTTATTAAATTGTGCCTTGCCTGGCAGACATTTAGCATAAATTAGTTACATATATTTTGTACATCTTATTTATCCCAGTCCCTCTTGGTACACATTTTTCGTTAGTTTGTAAGAATAAAAAAAAGGTATATCCTAAAAATCAGAGGAAAGGGAAAAGGGAATATGAAAGATTTGCAAGATTCTATTTAGCAAGATTTCTATTTAAATCCATGAAACGATCTAAAAGAATGAATAATCATATTTTCTATGACCCTCTTGATTAATGTGCAGAGCTAACATACATAGATGCAATGGGGATGTATACTCAACACTAAATGTATGTTCCCATCCTAGACAGAATAAACTGTGGAGATTAGTCCTCCGTTATAACAAGAAAAAACAAGTGGGAAACTAATTCTGTGTAGACAAAATATAGGACAGTGTAACCCTTAGAGTAAATAGTAATTTTGAGAGAGAGAAAATGTGATCTGTCCCAATACTGCAGAAAATATAGTAGGAATAAATAAAAATGTAACCTTTATTGGAATAAGAAGAAAAATAGGAAGAAAAAAAAAAACTAGAATAGAGAAAATATCTGTTACACTAATAAGAGGGGGGTAAACCCAGAGAAAAATAACAAACTAACGAAGTGTGTGTACCAAGAGGGACTGGGATAAATAAGATGTACAAAATATAGGTAACTCATTTATGTCTGTCAGGTAAGGCACAAAATATTAAAAAGAAAGAAAAATAAATACATTTTATTAGTTACTGGAGTGAATTAAGGTCCCACAAATCTTTCCCTGTAAAGTGTGAGTTTAATGGGTGTGTGGTCTGTGGCGGAACCAGCCTTACCACTGGGCATTGGAGAAGACTGATTGCCAGCCTCCTGCCCTGTGACTATGGTGCATGTTGAAATGCTTAATTTTCCCCTGCAAAGACCTGAAAGCCGGGTCATTCGGTACTTTCCCTATGTGAGCAGTGTTACCCCAGATAGCTATGCCATGGAGCCCATTCGTATAACGAAAGACTATGTGAAAGACTTTGGCTCCATGGCAATTGAACTGTATGTATGTGATCTGAGCGCCATTCCGTAATAATGTGCACTCAGATCTAAGCTATCTCGGGATATGTTGACTGTACCTGTCTTATGCAATAGCTGCACGGTTATATATTTTTATGTATTTTATTGTATTTAGCGACCATGTGGCTAATGGAGTTTTGCCTCTGTCCTTGGAGATAATTGGATTACTTCCAAATTATCTCCAGGATAGAAGACTCTGTGGAACTGGTTTTGGGCAGAAAAGCCATGCTTCATTTGGTCACAAAGGACTTTGATCTAACATTTGACCCACTGGACCAATCTGTATGATTTTGACATATGTTGGTATTTGGAGTATGCTGATTCTGAAAATATAAGTATTACATTAATTTATGTGAATGTGATGCTTACTTTTAAAGTTATGAATATTGTGTAAAACTGTATTTTCTTGCCTGTGATAATTATATTAACCCATTGTGTAAGGTAATTGTATCACAGGCAGAGGGGAAGATTTTGTGTAGGAGTGTCTGAGTGTATTGTACGTGTTTATTGGTTGTTCTTCAAAACCCTGTGGGCAGTACTATGTTTGTAGAATGTGAATAAAAGAGGCTGTATGGGCCAGTACAGTTAGTTCTACTTCACCCTCAATTTTGGTGGGAATTATTATTATTATTGCTATGCTTGTCATACTCCCTTGCTAAATCACTACTAAGCTCTTGTAAGAGCTTGTTCCTGTCTTGCTCTCTGGAGGAGTCTACGGTGGTTATGGTGTCGGCTGGAGTGCTTGGAGCCCTCAGGAAGCGCTAGGAACATCCATCAATGGAGGTACCCAGTCGGGGTGCCAGGTGATCCGTTATATGGTCATATATATTTTAAGAGTTAGTATAGAATATATATATATATATATATATATATATATATCTACCTACTGTCTCCACTCTTCCCACTTTTATTGCATTAGATGGAGCTTTTTTTATGAATGATGCATGAATCATTGCATGAATGTGGATTCATGTACATGAATGATCCTATACTGGGTTCACTCCACTATTGCACATGACCTTATTACAGGGTAATCCTTACTGTGATGAAGTGCCCTTCGCCACTTGTGCCTGGAGAGGACTGCTTGCCTGCCTCTTTCCCTGTGACTATGGACCCTGGGAGATTTGGCCCGTTCAATTCAGAATGATAGGAGTTATGTATTTTTGTATCCTTTTGTGTTTTACTGGGAACATGTGCCCAATGGAGTCGGCTTCTATCCCTGGATAATTGGATTACTTTCCCCATTGTCTCCAGGCTAGAGGGCTCTGTAAAACCAGTTTGGGCCAGATAGCCATGCTGCCAGCCAGGCCCCAAAACATACTTTACTAACTTCTGAACCCCTGGTCTGATTCATGCCATTTTTTGATATGTTGTTTCCCCGAATGGATTGATTGTGAATATATAATTTTTATGTGAATGTGATGTATATTTTAGAAGTTATGAATGCTGTAATAACTATATTATTTCTGGCCAGCAGATAATGGAGCTTTGTGTATTGTAGAAACTCAATTATCTAGCCTGGCCCAGAGGAGGAGTTTTGTGTTGCATAAATTGTGAGTTCTGTGTGCCAGTAAATCATTCTTGTTCCAGCATTAAGCTTTCGCTCATGTGTGGATTATTCGGCGATTCCAGGGATATTTCTGCTTATGGAATATTGAGTGCTTTTCTTTTATGGGAAGAAGGGAATGCTTGACGGGGATATTTTCTACTACCGTCACATTTGGTGGCAGCGGTGGGATTGCGTCCTAGTGCGAGGGCCAGCAGCTCGGAGACACCGGTAACGTGTGGAGTTACGGATTTATAATTGAGGGCAACGCTAGCACTTGTGCAGCGACCCTGGCTTCAGAGGAACTCAAGGGATAGAGCTAGCTACGGGCAGCGTCCCTATCCACAGCATGGAAGAGGAGTTTTGCTGGAGGTTTCAGCAGCACTTGGCCCAACAGGACGGGCCTGTATCAGATGAGTGCATACTGGACTGGAGAGATGTCACTCGTACGGAGATGTGGCTCGATGCCCTGGAAAAGGTACAACGGCAGCGGGGAGAGAGCCTTCCCAGTGACGAGCAGCGGTTCCAGGTACTCGAGGCCCTGCGCTCCCCTTTCCTAGGGGAGCAACCCTTGTATGAATGGTTGTTGGAACTCTGGGATTTAATTTGGAAGGAGTTGTGGCTAGATGCAGCTTACCGGGCATTAAAGTGGTACGCCACCCAGTGCAACCCCTCGATGACTAACCACTATCTGCCCGAGAGAGAGGATTATAATGGCCCGGGCTTACTGTGGGAGGCCTATGAGGAGGGCGATGACTTTGGATGACCCACAGAGTTTCGGTTCTGGGACATCCACAACATCAGGGAAACCCTACTGGATCTTCCGAGCGGACGGCCTGGGGCCAGACCTGAGTCATCTGGTCGCAATGAAGTGGGGGCTGGAGCAGAGCTACCGACACCTGTTCAACTTAGCCCAATCACCGTCCCTCGGCCCAGAGGATTAACTGGACACCCTACCCTCTTCTGTCCAACCAGCCCCAGAGGTGAGCAACCTTATGGAACGGTCCTGGGAAGACCCACAGATGGCAGGTGGAGATAGAACCGAGGTCTCTCCACCTGCCCCACAGGGATGCTGGGTACCCGACCCAGATCCCCAGCGGCAGTGTATCTCACAGGGAAAGGAGACAACCAGTCTCTCTTCCCAGCAGCAGCCTGAGTTCCAGGAGGAGATGATGGTAGATCCCTCCCCCATACAGCAACCAGCGTCCTGGGGAGGGGAGGCAACCGGCCTCCCTCTCCTCCACCAACCAGAGGTACCTGAGGTAGTGGACCTCATGGACGTGTCCTGGGGACACACAGATGGCAAACTGAGATGGGACCGAAGTCTCTCTGCCAGCCCTACAGGGATGCTGGGCAGTCAGCCCAGGTCCCCAGCAGCAGTATAATATACAGGGAGAGGAGACAACTGGTCTCTCTCCCCAGCGGCGGCCTGAGTTCCAGGAGGAGGTGATGGTCGATCCCTCCACCTTACAGCAACCAGTGTCCTGGGGAGTGGGGGCAACCAGCCGCCCCCTCCAACAGCAGCCAGAGATACCGGGAGAGGGGGAAGACAAACCTAACCACACTGGCACAGTCGGGACCACGGTCTCTGTGCCAGTCCTACAGGGAGGCTGGACGGGCGGTCCAGATCCCCAACCAACCCCGCAGGGATGCCAGGAGGAGGACATAAGCGAAACTTCCCCTCCCCAGCTACATCCCAACCGGGTCCTGGGGGCAGTGGATGATCCTGTGATACCCACTGACCCCCTCCCAGCAGAAGAGCTGGCATCTGGGCAGAGCTCTGTTAGCCTCTGCCCCCCCTTTTCCACTGTATCAGAGCCTGACTTACCACGGGTTACCCCAGTGGAAGAGCTGGCAGCAGGGCAGAGCGCCGCTGGCCTCTGCCCCCCAAGCAACACCAGCAGTTTGCCTAGCTGCACCAGAGAGACCGAGAGTGCTGCGCTGTCCCACTACAAACTTGAACCTACAGGCCAGTACCATTTATTGTGGGGGGGTTACTCTGCGTATTTTTCTTTGTGCAGAAGGTCAGGTACCTGTTTAGTCTTCCCCCCCAAAGGGAAGATGTGTGACGAAGTGCCCTTCGCCACTTGTGCCTGGAGAGGACTGCTTGCCCGCCTCTTGCCCTGTGACTATGGACCCTGGGAGATTTGGTCCGTTCAATTCAGAATGATAGGAGTTATGTATTTTTGTTTCCTTTTGTGTTTTACTGGGAACATGTGCTCAATGGAGTCTGCTTCTATCCTTGGATAATTGGATTACTTTCCCCATTGTCTCCAGGCTAGAGGGCTCTGTAAAACCAGTTTGGGCCAGATAGCCATGCTGCCAGCCTGGCCCCAAAACATACTTTACTAACTTCTGAACCCCTGGTCTGATTCATGCCATATTTTGATATGTTGTTTCCCCGAATGGATTGATTGTGAATATATAATTTTTATGTGAATGTGAAGTATATTTTAGAAGTTATGAATTCTGTAAAAACTGTATTATTTCTGGCCAGCAGATAATTGAGCTTTGTGTATTGTAGAAACTCAATTATCTAGCCTGGCCCAGAGGAGGAGTTTTGTGTTGCATAAATTGTGAGTTCTGTGTGCCAGTAAATCAGTCTTGTTCCAGCATTAAGCCTTGGCTCATGTTTGGGGGATTGGAGAAATACACTTTGGGGATTGCTATAATCACTATACTCCCCAGGGTATGATCACTAAGTTCTGCTAAGAGCTTGTTCCTGTTCCTGCTCTCTGGGGAAAGAGAGGTTCACCCACTGGAAGCTGGATCCTGGCCTTGGGTCCAGGGTGGGTGGAGACAGCAGAGACCCTGGCGCAGTTGCATCGCTGGAAGTGGGGTCTGCAGTGCTGATGGTGTCGGTTGGAGTGCTTGGAGTCCTCAGCGAGCACTAGGAGCATCGATTGGCGGAGGTACTCAGTCGGAGTGCCAGCGGTCCGTCACACTTACTTATCCATAATTTAGGACTTGCTATCGCTACTTCCCCTAGCCAGGCTACTTATTCCACGCAGGCTAGTGTCATTTTGCTATCTATTCCAGTAGTGATATTTATTACCATGGTATTGGTTTTACTTCCTTAATACACATCACTCCATTCACAAGCACATTTGGAGTTTAGATTCTATACTAACTAATAAAATATATTTATTTTTCTTCTCTCTTTTTATTACATTGTGCCTTGCCTGGCATACATTTAGCATAAATTAATTACATATATTTTGTACATCTTATTTATCCCAGTCCCTCTTGGTACACATTTTTCGTTAGTTTGTAAGAATAAAAAAAAAAGGAATCAGAGGAATGGGAAAAGGGAATATGAAAGATTTGCTTAAAATGCTATATATGATACACTAATCGCAGTGGTAAAGATAATCAGGCAAAGACCACTGTGAATAATATATAGAGACACTGGTGTCTAAATAGCTAATAAAATGTGTTATTACGAAATAGTAACAATGTGTCAGAGTCCCTGAATAGGAAGTAATAGAGCAATGTAGCAAGCTGTAACGATAATGGGAACAACTACTAACTATCATGTGTTACTAGATCACTGAAAAATAACGAACCTTTGGTAAGGGGGGGAATGTTGTCTAAAGTTTTGAGTAGACAAATGGGCAGTATCCTCCAGTAATTGGTACAGCAACAGTATATTTCTATACAAGAAAAAAAGAATATAGCAAACATGCAAGAAAGAGGAGCAGTGATAGGGTTAAAGAAAAGAAAATGTAAATAAAAAAGGAAGTAAGTGTAGCATATGGATTAGGATGCCATAGAGAATATCGATAATATAGGTATGTAGGGAGATCAGTCAACAGGCTCCTGACGATGGCGTTTTGAATACGCCAAAACGCATGTTGAGCCTTTTGTTTTTTATTTAATCACTGCACTTGGTAGCACTTTTATATTTTTGTTACCACTATAGTTAGATTTTTAGGTGTTTATTTACAACTTTAGTAGGGAGAGTTGGTTGAGGTAAACACTAGTAGTCAGACCACGCTGTCGAGATGACTCTTAAAGGGACACTATAGTCACCTGAACAACTACAGCTTAATGTATATGTTCAGGTGAGATCTATAGCTCCCTGCAGGCAATCTAATGTAAACACTATTTTCAGACGGCCACCAGAGGGACTTCCTATCATATAGGGCCCTAAAAAGGCCTTGTACACGTCAGACGTATTAAGATACGTCTGACGTGTGCGGGAGAGAGAAGGCACTGTGTGCGCGCCTTCTCTCTCCTGCCTGTCAGCAGAGGAGAGGGGGCAGGCAAAGACCACAAGCTGCGCTGTCAGTCAGCTCGCGGCCGCACACACCGCGCGCATGCGCGGTAGTGTGCTCAGGACTTCAGAGGGCGGCATGAATGCCGCCCTATGAAGTATGTGCACATGTGCGGGAAAGCCAAATGGAAGCATCTGATTGCTCCGTGCTCGCGGCCGCCTATTTCGGCATTTTTTTTTCCTAGACCTTGATACAACTCAACTACTTGATCAAAAGTTAAACAATTCACAACAAAGAAAAGATTTCACTCTATTAAAACTCCTCCAATACGGCCACTTAGACATATGGAGGATTGTGCACCCATCTGAAAAAGACTACACACACACCCCTCTCCTTGGTCCATAACACCTACTCTAGGATAGACCGTTTTTTATTCCCACTGCACAGACGAGCAAAATTCACTCGAGCCTTATAGGACCAATATTGTGCTCTGATCACACACCCATTAAACTCACACTTTGCAGGGAAAGACTTGTGGCACATTAATGACTCTTTACTATGAAAATACCTTAGTACCCCAAATTAAACAAGAAATAGACACATACTTTAACTTCAACAAAACAGTAGACATAGATACAGAAACGTTATGGCAAGCCAGTCATCAGAGGCCTATTTATAAAATACTCCAGTTATAACAAAAAAGACATGTCAGAATACAAAGATTATCAATCAACTTAACACGTATCGAAAAACAAAATTTGACACTCGACCACACAACAAATTATCATGCTCCAAACATGGTTGATAGACAGGAACTAGCTAAAACATATATACAATCTAAATTAAAACACACATTTTTTCAAAAACGTTAATAGAGCTGAAAGCTTTTTACACTTCCAACTTAAAGCTCACAGCACATTGTCAAAAAACTGCTTTTATACACTCGAAAGACAGCCATAAGATAAAAAAAAAAATCAGGACAGATGAATTTGCACAATATTACTGGTAACTATACAATCTAAACATAGACCAAGACACACACATTTCTGAGCGACGTAAACTTACCAAAACTATCCGCAGAGGTGGTCCAACCATTCACACTGCCTGAAATATTGCAAACTATCCAACTACCAAAACAGAAATCTCCAGGACATGATGGCTTCATGAACCTTTACTATCAGACATTCAAAAATAGTCTCACACCACATGACAGAATTATTCAAAAAAAGGTAATATGCCTAAATAAATGCTTCAGGCACACATAGCCTCACTACCTAAACCAGGTAATCTCCCAACCCAGTTTTAGACCAATTACCCTACTAAACTGATACTAAACTCTACACCAAACATATTGCCAATAGACTATTTAGAATACTACCACACATGATTCATAACAACCAATCAGGTTTTGTCAAAGGATGAGAAGGTTCAGATAACACAAGGAAAATAGTTCTTATCTCACACATAACAACTAACAATTTATAAGGCCTTCTATTGGCTCTTGATGCCAAGAAGGCCTTTGATAGGCTCAACTGGACATACATGAAAACAGTTCTAAAGAAATAAAAATTCCCATCAGACTTCATCAAATGAGTCATGGCCCTGTACTGTAATCCATCAGCTCAAGTGTCACATGCAGGATTTTTATCTAACCCTTCACATTGACCAACTGCACAAGACAGGGATACTCCCTGTTTCCACTCCTCTTTATCCTATTGTTAGAACCCAATGCCTATAAAATTAGACACAACCCACTAATCACAGGAATGTACATCAAGGATACAAATTACTAACTGTTTATGTTCACTGACAAATTCTTACAATCATTGAGTAACCCTTCAGTACCATAATTCATATCCCTCTTAGACGAATACAGTAAAAATATCCTGCTACAAACTCATCAAAACAAAAACTCAAGCATTACCAATTAATATATCAACTCGACAAACCCAATTACACCAATTTGACTGGAGAACTCAATATATCACATACCTAGGAGTGAAACTATCACCACCTACTCTCTGAACTCTGATCTCTGAACTACACACCACTAATCCACACCTGCACATCTTAAAGTGGAAAAATGTTCCCCTATCGTGGCTATGTAGACTCAACACAACCAAAATGGTAATACTCACAAAAATTCTATATTTTTGTAGAATGTTATCTCTACAAGTTCCCACTTCTCGGATTAAGAATATACAAATCACATTACACAAATTTGTACGGGGCCACCTTAATCCATGCCTCCCAAATGCTCCTCCACATTCTCTCCCCTACATGGAATAAGGGGAAAAGGAAGGTGTAAATCGCCTCACATCTGGACAATGGTTGCAATCAAATATTGAAGCCCACAAAAAGTTAGTGTATCGTTGGTACCTCACCCCATATCCACAAAACAAAATATATCTAAATGTTACCCCCCTCTGTTGGAGATGTGGGATACACATGGGCAATATGACACATATGCCAGGAGTGCTGAGACATGAAACCCTTATTGGAAAATGTACAATCAATGCTTTGTAAACTAAAAATAATAGACTGCCCACTTACACCTTCCATAGGTTTGCTATTACTGTTTCCAGACTCATGCCTATAGAGTCAAAAATGATTGCAGCTATTATACTTGTAGCCAGGAACATCCTGGCGCTTAATTGGAAGCACACCTATTGCCCCTCTAAAGCAGAGCTTATTGGGAAAAAAAATACTAATACTATTAATATGAAAAATTATCCATAGAATCACATACAAAAGCAAAAAAAAAAAACTGGAGAGCACTTGGGAACCTTGGCTTGACCTCAACTACAAGTGGGCCTCACAGAGCAGATTATAATCTATCCTATGTTTTTTCATTATGTAATGTCATGTTAATGGATGCTCCTGTATTTAGATATGTTGTTTCTGAAACCTTATACCTAATGGAGAGACCCTTGTTATATCCCACACTACTGAGCTAATAACATCTATATGCTTAACTCGAGTTGATCACACAGATGACCACTGACACTATCTGCCCATAGCCAACATGTTATGGAGGATGTTACCCTTACTTATGACATGGTAGAGCTACATGACAATGTCAGTATATTTATATCGGCAGACATCTTGTGTTAAGACAGAAATTAAAAGTGTATACTGCCAGTTACTCTCAGAACAGAGATGACTCCATTTTGTATTACAAGGCTAAGACAGGCACAATATTTCTATTTCTGTAACTCTAGTCATTCAAGTCTGAGCTATGGAATGCGGTTTCACACAAGAAACCCAGACATCAAATGACAGATAACACTAAGTAATTATTACTTTCTAAGAAAGGGTGAAATTAAGGTTAGGAGGTGTCAACTCTAAAATTATGACATCAAATTGCAGACGCTCTGTCTGGTATAAGAGTGAACCAATGCTTTCTAGTGACATGTCTGTGATGAATATGGGCCATAAAAGAGATAAGGAAATTATGTAAAAAGTATCACCAATTTCAGTTAACCCATTATACAAAAAGGCAAATTGACCCCCTGACATGAATTTTTGGAGATGCCACCTACTGACCAAAATCTAGATGATAGTCTGTAGGGAAGACACACCTACAGTTCCCTATTGGTCCTATCAACTAGTGACATGCAGAGAGTTTCCCCCTTTAAAAGTAAGGACAAAGGAAAGAGAGGGAGATTTAAACACTCTGGAGATTCGGGCTCTTTGAAACATATTCTGATTCTCAAACTCTCAAACTCTCTGGGACTTACACATTCTGACTCTTGGACACTTTCAAACACTCTCTTGAACACACATAATTCTTACTATTACCTTTTCCAACTAATACAACCCTATTACCATACTTGCATTCAAAATTCCTGAAATATATCTACACATCTGATAGAAAATCTACAACATAACTGGTAATTATGCTTGTTTTATTTAATTTAATTAATACATGGCTGTGATTGGCCAGTGCAGCATGTGACCCAACCCCTATATATAAGCTGGAGTCATGTAGCGACGCACGCACATGTGGTCTTATTAGTGTAGGGAGAAGATGCTGCCGCTGATAGGGACAGCTTAGGAAAGAATTCTGCAAACTAGTACATTAGTGGGGTGGGGTGCACTTCATATCTGAGAGTCAAATAGAAGCTTCAAATACCGCAGTACATCAGAGTTTTAAAAAGTAATTTTTATTTTGGTGCTAAATAGTACATTAGAGGGATAGTACATTAGTGGGGTGCACTTCATATCTGAGAGTCAAACAGAATCGTCAAATACTGCTGTCACATTGCAGTTTTAAAACTTAAAATGTTTTGGGTGCTAAAAAGTACACTAGGGGGTGCACTTCATATCTTAGAGTCAAATAAAAGCATCTAATACTGCGGTTACAGCGCACTTGTAAACATTCTAATTGTTTTGCTGCTAATCTGCTGCTTACATTGTTTTAAAAAGTAAATTTTTTTATTTTATTTTTTTGGCGCTAAATAGTATATTTGGGGTGTTCACTTCATATCATAGAGTCAAATTGAAGCTTAACTTTGATTCAAATTTACTTCATCGGTCACTTGTAATATTGTTTCACACCTACAACACTTGTTACACAGAGAAGTGATAGAAAACAGATTGATATTTTCTACACTAGAAACTACCAGATAACAAGCTGCTATATTTAAACCAGTGATCAATAGCTAAGAGGTACTTCAACGATATTGTAATTCTGGGGCAATACCCTCACAAGTCAAACCGAGAGGTCAGTTTATAGAGAAAACTGTTGCCTGGAGGAAATTCTAAAACAATTTCCGTATGTCCTTTGCAGACTTTACATGCTGGAAAAACACAGGTGCCAACTGCTGTGGCTTTCTGCAGTGTGCATACCGGCAAGGAGGGCAGGGTTGAGGAGTGGGTGGAAGATGATGTGGAGGATGATGAGGTCCTAGACCCCACATGGAATCAAGGTCATGCGAGTGACGTGTGCAGTTTGGAGGAAGAGGCACAGAGGCACCAGCAAAGCATAAGAGGGAGCAGGGTGCAAAAGCTGAGTGGCCGTCCCCTAGTGCTCGTCGGCATGTATTAGCTTGAGAATTACCAGTTATCCAAGTAATACATGTAGCGATCAAAGGATCCAGAATAGACTTGGTTCGTACCAGATTTAACGATCTATTCGTAGTTTTACAATGGAGGTGGGCAGTCCAGTGACCAGGACCCAGACACTGTCAGGATGTAACATTTACTGTAGCGGCTGTGCACGCTTTTGGCGTTGTTACCCAGCTGCTGCTCGCCTGTCTGCGCTGCAGCGTAACTTCGGCCTTCCCACTCACCGCCTCATGAGACTTTGCAAGCAGCAGCAGGGGATAGTGGAGTTTCAGCTGCAGTATGCATGGGTCAGTGGCTCTGCACCAGGCTTCCCTCCACTTGATCAGAGTTAAAGGATTTCAAGTGGACTCATTATAATTATAGGGCCTCTAAAGAGTCCTGTATTGTTATTTGTCGTCACTACCTTCCTGCGTCGGGAGTGGGTCATTTGCATGTCTGCTGCCTTCCTTGCATGTGGTAGCCATTTCTCAGGGTCCCTGTACGGAATGGAATCCTGACTCCCCGTGGTATGCCCAGAAACTTGCATCGAAAGTTGATATGGATGACATCTGCATGCAAAGTCGCCACCACGGGGATGTTCGATATGTCCGAGGTACCCTAGAGTTCCTGCGCAACTATAATATCAACAGCTACTCTACGGAACAGAGTTGTCTTTTTTTATATGTCCCAATATTTTGGGGGCTACCACAATAAAAAAAAAAAATTAAAAAAAATTATATATACACACACACACACACACACACACACACACACACACACACACACAATGTTGGTTGTCACGGTCACCGCCTCCTCAACCTATGGGTCACTAAGTATAAACTAGGTACACATTAGCAGAGGCTTGAGAAGGCCTTTTCTCCATGCATCAGGAGTTGAGCTCAGTTTGAACAATGAAAGAGAATACCCTGCACTCCAACCCTCTCTCAAATGGATAATTCTATTGATCCTCCTGACAGCTATGCTGTAGATTTTGATTTATGTTCTTCCAAAGCTAAAATCAAATTATTTCCATCTAGTGCTATTTTATGGCTCAGCTGTATTTTTAATTTGTATGTTATTTTAAGTGATTTCCCTATCCACATTTGTATGCAGGTCACTTGTCCTACTCTTACCCCCATTTTACTCCCTTTTGCAGCTCTCTAACCTTTCCAGGAGTTTTTTTAGAGGCGTTTTTGTGTCCAAAAGTTCGGGTCGCCATTGACTTCAATGGGGTTCGGGGTCAAGTTCGAGCCCGAACCCGGACTTTTTTTTCAAAGTTCAGCCGAACACGCCGGACACAAACATCCAGGTGTCCACTCAACTCTACCTATTATAAATCTTATTAAATTGTTGACAACTGGTTGCTGTTAGTTGTTATATCATGTTGAAACTATTGCCATATTGTATAATTATGTTATACCTAAATATTCACTGATTATTATCACGCATGTTACATATATTATTTTATTATGGTCACAATAAAATTATATTTTTAAAATTCACTTGTGATTACTGTGTGAAGCAAAAATCTTCTAGTGAAACTTCATCTAGGATCTAAGAGAATTAATATCATGAGTAATTCTCAGCTTTATATTATTAATTGGGGAACAGTGCCAAGATATAAATAAATTAATTTGATAATTTTTATCAAAATATTTTTAGTATTTATAACCCCATAAATATCCTCACAACAGGCATATATGCCCTACAAACTGATTGTGCTTACACACCAATTTGACATGTGGGTATTAATCACACATTGTTTTTAATGATACCAGTTACCCCCTCCCTAATAGGTATTTTTATTGTCTATAAAACTCAAACTACAGAAATAAAAAGGAAAAGCTACCTCTGAATCAAAATTAGATGCAACTGAACAAGAATACCTGTAGCAGACTAAGAGGTAGAACTCAATGTCATCCCCCTCTTCTACATTATATGTGATGCAAAGACCATAGGGCTTATAAGCCAGAGTTGGACTCCCTCCCACACCATTTTCTATGCCCCAGCATCCATTCAAACATCTGTAGTAGACTCTGTTACGGACCGCCTTGCACCCCGACCTGGTACCTCAGTCTGTCGCTACTTCCTAGTACTTGCAAGCACCATAATTACTGCACTGGAACACCATAACCAACGTAGACCACACAAACCACCATAACCACCTGATAGCCACGATCTGGGTAAACAATATATCCAAAAATCGCCCAGATCAGTTCAGGAATTTCCTGGAAGTCTTATTTTTGCCCCACCATGCACATGGTCCCATGCCCAAAACAGTTCCATACACTCAACGACAAAACACTGCTGGACAATTAAAGATGGCCGCCGCCACATGTTTGAATTTGTTCCAGTTAAAAGTCTAAGGGGCAGAAACAGTACTTTTAAGCATGGGCTATCACAGGGCCCATAGTACCAGGGTAGGAAGCTGGCAAGCAGGCCCCTTCAAAAACTCATGGCAAACTCCCTTAAAAAGGGGAGTTTGTCACAGACTCATTCCCTTTTGTTCAGTTGTCCGTACACCCTTGTTCATTTCCCAAATGGATGGTGTGTTGTCCCCTTTTATACCTCCACGAACACTGACCATCCTTGGCTGTTAACTGCAATTAACACAATAACTCAAGTGCTTTCCGTGGGTGGCCACCATTCGTATATCCGAACACGTGTTCCAGATCCGTGTACATGGTCGTCAAATGCCTGGAACTATTTTCAGCCATGCAATCTCACAAACATGGGCAAAGGTTGTACCGCTGTCCGTTCAACTTCCCGAATGACGTTCAGGAGATAGAAACTACTGACTTGGGGGAACATTCGCTCCGTAAAAGCCAGGGGTGCGTCCGTTGGTGTTCGCACAGGAACCTCTAAAGTAAGACCGGCCGTTGCCCTCAGTGCTCTGGAACAGTTTTGGGCCATTGCCTACTGGTCGGTCAGAACTTTACCCAAATGGTGATACCATTCTACCAAAATGGATCTGAGTGCTTTTTGGATATGTTGTGCATTATATGTGGGCTATTCGAGGATATAAAACATGAATATGTTTTTGGGGTGTTATGTTTCCTGTAATTGAGAGATAATTGAGTTACTCAGTTTTGACTCAATTATCTCTTACACAATGGGTCACCTGGGAGGGGCTTGTGAATATTTTGTATGTAGACCCCATGCTGAGGTCTGTGCATATAAGGCTGTGTTTGTTCTGAATAAACCAATTGTACTCCCATAACTGTGTGTCGTCCAGTTACTGTGGAGGTATAGAGCTACTTGGAGTCCCCCAAAGCTCTGTCCTTGATCCCCTTCTATTTTCTCTTTATGCTGCCTCTCTTGGCAAACTTACCTTATTTTGATTTCACTATCACCTGTACACTGATGACACGCAGGTATATCTCTCCTCCCCAAGCCTCTCCCCTGCCATCCTGCAACATGTAACTGCTTGCCTTTCTTCCTTCTCTGACTGGATGTCCTCCCACTTTCTGAAACTAAATCTGTAAAACTGAGCTCCTTGTCTTTCCCCCTCTTAATATCGACCCTCCTCTTTCACTCTTCCTTCAAGTTAGTAGTATCCACATCAGTCCATCCTTGCAAGCGTGCTGTCTTGGCGTCATACTTGATTCTAGTCTTACCTTTGAGCCTCCCATCCAGCATGTTACCAAATCCTATAGATCCCTCCTTTCTTACACAAGAGGCTACTAAGGAGCTTGTTCATGCTCTAGTAATTTCATGCATGGATTATTGTAACCCTCTCCTTATTGGTGTTTCCAAAAAACGTATTGCCCCGCAACAGTCTGTAATGAATGCTGTGGCCAGACTGATTCTCCTCTCTAGTCTCAAACCTCACCCCTCTGTCAGTCCTTACATTGGCTTCCTGTATCCTATAGGAGTTAATTCAATGTGCTAACCCATACCTATAAAGTATTGACCAATTCTAGTCCCCCTTATATCTCTTCACAGATCTATATGTATGCCCCTTCTCAGTCTCTCCGCTCTGCCTGTGACTGTCTCTTGTCCGCTGCTGGCACCTGTAGCTGAGATTTTATAGTAATACTAGATTTATGCTACTGTTGTTTTAAATCCAATATAAAATATCTAGTGTTTCCAAGGGTGCCACACAAAATGATGTGTTGGCTTAAGTAAGTCATAGGCACACGTGCCACATCTGCAGGTTAAATATCAAGATAAGTGCTCTCTTAAATGTCCTTCTACATATACATGTAGTCAGAAGAAAAAGGTGGTCCAGGCAATCCATCAATTTAAGCACTTCATTGTTATTGGACATCAACAGACATTGCAATATTTCTGCCCACAACAGGGGTCTTTGTCAAGCTTGACAAAGGCCCTGATGTGAGCCAAAACATTGCAATGCTAATCAAATTCCTTTGATTAATGTATCATCAGTAACGTTTCAGCCCTGTTGTGGGCTGGAATGTTGTAAAGCCAATCAAATACCCTTCATTGGTTTATTATCAGCAAACGTGACCACATCTATAAAAGCCAAAGTTTTTGCAGTTTGCTGGTCTAGAGCATTTATTCTTAGAGAAGCAATTGCTGCTGCTCATCAGACTAGTAAGGGTTATAAGGCAATTTCCAAACACTTACAGTCCATCATTCTACAGTGATAAAAATTATTCAAAAGTGGAAAGAATTCAAGACAGTTGGCAATAATTCCAGGAGTAGACATTTGATCTACTTCACCCCAAGGTCAGACCTTGAAATACTCAGAGAAATTGGAAGAAAAACAAAAGAGTTACGGGGTGGGGCTTGAACATCATGGCGGTTTGTCACAACTAGCAGGAGCTCCTCACAGAACTCTCAATTTCTGTAGTTTCATGCGAGACACACATAACTCACAACTGAAATTGACAGTGTCTTACCTGCTATAAATGCCAACCTGAAAGACTCGGCCCGGTCTCCACAGGTGCTGGATAACCCCTATCCGACTTAGCTGCTGAGAGAACACTGGGTGAGAGAAATGGCCAATCTCCCACGGCTCATCACTCTCTCACAGTGACCAACAGTGCCTTGTTACCCCCCCCCCCTGGACCGGCAGGGGTTATCCTGGTCCCCAGTGGGTTGCTTTGCTTACTGCGGCAGTCATCAGGCAACTGATCCTGATTGGGACCACACTGCAGCTGACTCCCCCAATATGGCTGACACGCTCATACCACATAAGCATGAGCTGACTTCAATTGGGACCCAGCATGGCGCAGCTGAACACATAATAAAATGTTCTGGAACAGCACTTTGAGTGCTTCTAGGCAAAACCTGAGGCTCACATCGTGACTGCATCACCTCAGAGTCGAAAGAAAGAACCAGGTGACAGAGGAGCAGAGGTGAGAGGGCCTTCTCTGGGCAAAGCATCTCAGCAATCTCATGTGTTTCCCAACACTGGCCTGCCTAGGCTGAGGGCTGTTAGGGACGTAGTCCCAGTGCATCAACCATGCAGATGGAAGACCTACCACTGCAGGCGGTGATGGACCACCACAATTACTCTGTAGAGATGGACTTGGACTCCAATGCGAGAAACAGAGTCTTTGGTTCCCTGATGCTGGCCTTCATCATGGCCTGGGGCAAGAGAGGCCTTGCTACACTCTGCGGCAACCTTCCAGCATTCCCGATCCTGGGCATCGGCTGATGCTGGACTTGATCCCACAGGCATAGTGCCTGTCCCAAATAGGAGTTTCCCTAACTCCAGTTGCCACCGTATGTAATTTCTAAGCCCCTTCTCTACAATATGTGCTTTTATTTTTGTTTTACATACAGTTAGTTTCTTTTTCAATGCAGATCCGTGTCAGTAATCCCACCCCCAGTGATTCTTTACTCCTGTAACACTAACATAACTATCAATATTTTACTATACTCAAATCCCAATGTCTAGCTAGCCTGTTTTAGTATATATGTGTTTTCCAGCTTAGACATGCTACCCTGTTCTTGCTTGTTGTCATTACACTAAAAAGAGGTACTATCACACTGATGTGAACTGCTATGCACAATAATTTTACTGTTTTCTCTATGATTACTTTCAAGCATACTCTGTCACTATTATTACCTCAATATAACAAAGATAAAAAAAACAAAAAACAAGAGTTACATATCCGACTCTACAGGCCCCAGCAAGTTGAATGTTAAAGTTTATGACAATGCAATTAGAAAAAGACTGGGTTACCTAATGAAAGCCTCTCTCTAAAAATAACACAGCCACACAGCTTAGGTTTGCAAAGTTACATTTGAACAAACTACAAGATTTCTGGAACAATGTCCTCTGGACAGGTGAAACCAAAGTAGAGATGTTTGGTGAAGACAGCAAACCAGCACAAATACCTCATAGCAACTGTAAAACATGGTGCTGGTGGAGGAATGATGATTTGGCTTTTTTTTTTTTTGCAGCCACAGGACCTAGGAGCCTTGCAGAAATTGAGTCAACCATGTACTCCTTTGTATACCTAAATATTCTAGAATTAAATGTTAGACCATCTGTTCGACAGTTCAAGTTTGGACAAAATTGGGTCATGCAACAGGACAATGATTCCAAACACACCAGCAAATCTACAACAGAATGGCTGAATTAGAAGAGAATCAAGGTGCTGCAATGGCCAAGTCAAAACATAGGCCTCAACCCAATTGAAATGCTGTGGCAGGACCTTCTGCTGAGCTAAAATAAGAAGTGGTCAAAATTCAGGCATCCAGAATTAAATTTATCTTTTGAAAAAAAAAGAAATGGGTTAATATCAACACATTTATTTTCCTTGTGCACTAGTCTAGTATCTTTAACCATCTAATTATAAACATTTTTTTTTTTCCAAATAGGATTTAAAATATTGTATACAAAGGATGTTGCCTAAGAAAACCCAAGATAAATGTAATGGGAACTTCTACAAAGAAATAACATCTAAATTACAAGTTTTCAAAATGGGTCTTTTATTTTTAACCTTTTTTCTCATATTCCCAAGATATAGTAATAAGAAAATTGATGAATGTATGGATGAAAAATCAAATTTTACAGCCCAGAGAGCAGGTTACAATTCCTAACATTTTCTATACATACACTTGATCAGGGAATACAGCTCTGTTTATTAAAGTGAGCATGAACATAAAGGGAGGAGGTAGAATCAAATAATACTGTGCAATATGGATAGCACTTTATCCATATTATCTGGCATACTGATTTTAAAAATAATTTAGATCTGCCTTCAAAAGTACAGTAGGATAAACATATATAGTCACTGGTAAATGTTTTGGTTAAGCTTTATCAACTTATTTATTTTAAAATCCAATATAATGTTGCCTCTGAATGTGAAGAAACAAACATTAACATGTCCCATTGTCATTATCTGCCAGAATGCTTGGGATATTGTCTCATGAGCAGGTGCTTCATTGTTCCTCCAACTGCAAGCTAAACATCAGTGAGCTGAATTTGAAATTAGGAATATTAATTGTTATTTTTAATCTAAACCATTGTTCAGTAATACAAAAATAGTGAACATCCCACCTTTTTATCTTTGCAATTATCTATTTTTCAATATTTACACACATCCTCACTATTAACTCATTGAATATTGAGTGCTGTTCTTTTTTGTATAGCTTTAGGAAAAATAGCAGTACATGTTTTGTAAGACAAAAAAACAATTGTACTCATATTTTGCCTATAAGCAATACATAAAATAGGTTCATTTTTTTTTTTTTTTTTTATCGCCAAGCAAATAGGACTTGATATAAGATCTACTCTCTTTTTTTCAATTTTGAGAAAATGCACATTAGGGATTTTAATTGTGATTTAAATGACTTGTACAATAAGATATAGGTTTATGAGTAAATTTTATGTAATATACATATTGCTTGAATTTTTGCATAGCAGTTTCACAGATAAGTGCTTGTTATTTAGATTTGTAAGAAAGGGTCCCACAAGGCCCCCCAAGGCCTGACCTTGGGATGGAATTGTCAGGGTCTTACCTGCGGTGGGAGTCCAGTAGGCAGAGATGTGTGCTCACCCTTGCAGATAAACACAGACCAAGGTGACCAGATAAGAAGTCACCTGGGCTGTGAGTCTGTGCATGGGGGCTGTGCAGGATATAGCACCAAGTCACAGTACAGGCAAGGACAAAAGCAGGAGGATAGTCATGGATAAGCCTAAATCAGAGGATGCCAGAAGTCAGGATAAACAAGGAAAAGCCAAATTCAGAGAATGCTAGGATAAACGATGGTAAGCCAAAGTCAGAGGTCAGGATAGATGAGGATAAACCAAGGTCAGGAGCCGTCTGGAGAACACTGGATCAAGAACACAAAGTCAATGAACTGACAAAGTTCCCAGGGCAAGGCAGTGCTTATATACCCCGCTAATATATGATCTGTTTCAGGTGGGCTAGATAGACAGGAGCAGCCATGGGTAAAGTCCAGCCCCCAGTGCTAGAGACAAGGCGAGGATAAACATTAGGCAGAAACAAGAACTGGAGTGTGGTGCTAGGCAAGACAACAGGACTACGGCACAGAAGGGGTATAGTTCAAATCCCCTGTCTGGCACTTGTGAAACGGCCACAGGTATGCAGGAGATTGTTGACACAATTGGTGGGGATATCAAAGATCAGTCTTACTGGCCAGTCCATTATGATGCTAGTCCATTATGATGCTGAAGGAGGGACCAGGGAGCTTGCGGTCTACACCTCTGGAAGATGCAGACTACATGTATTCCTCATGTGAGCATTGACACAAGATAACGTGGAAATTAGCTGCTAGAAGGAGCAATATGAGTGTTTGCTAACCACATGATACATACACTGGACATGACCTCATGATAAACTCACTGGACAACCAGGGGGCTTAGTATCTCTCCCTTGTCTGGTACAAGTTAAGAAAGAGGGATGGGATAACAAAAACCATTTGCCTTTAAAATCAAATCTCCCACCTAATGCCCACAGGTGTAAGTTACTAGGTAGCAATACTTACCCAGTCGCTAGTCTTTTATTACAGCAAGCAGCCGCTGTGTCTTTTTTAAAATCTTTATTAGATTAAAAAAAGATTTGTTAATTTATCAGCACTCTTATAAATTAACAGGTGAATGCATCCCTGGCTTTCAATCAAACCCCTCCCCTGAGCTCACAGTAGTGGCAGGCATGCTCTACTTGAGCGTGCCTGCTTCCCCTTCCTTACAAGCTGCCACATGATTAACCTTCATGCCACCTGGGTGTTTATATGACCAAATTTCAGCTAAATTGGCACATTGATAAGTGTTTGAAGTCCCGAACAAGATTTACAACTCAGAATATTTTGTACAGAAGCACAGATTTTGTTGTGCAAAAGTCTAATATACAATAATAGCAGTTATTTCTTTACATACAATAAAACTGCCAAAGCTTTTTGGGTTAGCAGCACTGAGTAACAATGAATAACAGGATTTGTGGTTTCTTTCCTTATTTGTCAGTGTGCCACCCTTTCCTGAAAACAAAGCGCATTGGAAAACCAATAGTCAGGGACAGGACAAGACTTTAGGTCATCTTTCTCACCTGCCAAGCTGCACACACAGTCTGCTAACAGAGCTATTATAAGAATTGTACATTAAACAAATTGTGGTAGAATGTCTCATGGATATTAAGCTCTGTGGAAAATCTGAACAAAGTATAACAGTTTTCAAGCAAAAATTTTGATGATAATCATTTCCATAAAAATTGGAAATTTAGCTAGGTTTGTTTGAATACAACAGTTCCTTAAAGATTTGAATAACTTTTATTGTTTCTTTTCATCATGTTTTTATGAAGAAATGCTTTAAGAGCCGTAATGTTATTTGAAATAATATTTACATTTTGAAGACACTTTTGAAAGAAAAAAAAAGATTTGATTTGGTATAAATCCATCTTATTATTCCGGTTACAGTTGCTGTAATCTGCAGAAATAATAAAAAGCTATATTTTTAATATTAAATGAGAGAAATAAATCACAGTGCAAATCAAGACATTAGTGACAAGTACAATCTCAGCTTGGAGTGTCAGCTTGATGTGGTGTGACTCACGACTGCCATATAACTATCCAGAAATGTAATATGCTTTTCTTGTTTCAAATCAATAGAGTCACTGATTCATGAAGCAGCAAATATTGATGAATGACAGTCAATCATGTCAAAAATAATTTATTTTTTTCTCCTACAACACTTTTCTTTTTAACCACTTTTATCTTTTGTGTTTTTTTGGGAAAAACACCTATTACTTTTCAATTATATCAATGGGCTGAAAAAAAGAACATATGTTTTCTGTGTACAAACCATACCTTTTTATTGTTTTGAAAATCATACAATAAAGATAAAATGCAGCATACAAAAAGAGCATGAATATTACAAATTCAGAAATAACACGTCTTTGTATAAATGATAAGAGCCATGGGTAGATTCACTGCCATTGCAGGAAAGAAACACTCCTAACAAACATATTACTGAGTGATCTGGCAAAACTGAATATATATATATATATATACAAAAAAGTATTAGTCCTTGCACTCACACTCCAAAATTAATATTACCGGGTGCAAAAGCCCAGTGCCAAAAAATATAAGATATATAGAAACTGGCTTGCACTCACGTTTTTTTTTTTTTTAGTTAAAACGATATCTTTATTGCAAATTCATAAAAACTCTGATCAACGTTTCAGCCCTCTTCTGTGGCTTTCCTCAGGATCATACAGGTATTGTATGAGTGCAAGCCAGTTTCTATATATCTTATATATATATATATAAAACAATCTCACGACTCAGGCACTCACCAAAAAACTAAATATCAATCCAACAAGGACCACCCGGGTGCTTCCAGCGCATATGTAGAAAGTAAATAAATAGAGCACTCCCTTGGGAGAAATTTTTCCAAAGTGTATTAAAGAATGTAATCAATGTTTCGACCCTCCTGGATCTTGATTTTTTTATAGCTAATTTGCATATGCCCACCCAGAATCCTTTGCGGTAGTAACATCACTGCAAATTTGTGATTTCTGTGGGAAAAGCAAGTCTTATGGCTTGACTGGTGTGCAGATTTTTGTTTAACATTGTATTAACTATATATATATATATATATATGTATATATATATATATATATAGTCCTGAGGAAAGTCCCGAACTTGGACTGAAACGTTGACGCTATTCAGCATCACACCTGTACTTTGATATATATAATAAAAGTTACGTTTTAAGAAGAGTGCAGACCATCATTTTGATTTTTATATTTTTGATGACCCTGGCCCTGCACCCAGCATTCCAAGTATGTTACAAGTTGGCCTGAAGTGCAAGGAAATTCGCGATTTATATATTACTAGTTCTGCAGTTGTTATGGTTGAGGTTGATGTTAGTGCTTAGTGCTTAAATGCTTACCAGAATTACTAGCAAATATTTAATGAGTATGTAAATAACCAGGTGTAAAAGTGAACATGTCTGTGTGTTGCTGAACTTCCTCCACCTTATTAAACAGACCATAGAAAAATAATGCATGGAAAATATATACTTTTATCAGTAATAATGAGACTCTACAAATGCCTGGTGCCCTCCTGAACAGCAAGAGTTATTTATTTTATCTCTTCTGACTGAATTAGTGTTTTTCACTTGAGGCACTAAAATACCACAGTGTACATATTTCCCCACACATCAATCATAGTGACAGTTCCTTTTTTTCTTAACTTTTTTATTTTATGATATTATTTAATATATGTAGTAAAAAGGACATTCCATAGTACTTAGTTATTGGAGCAAAAAACATAATCTTTTAAAGAAATTATTGTTGGACCACTCATGAACACCAAAGATCTGCAAGCCTTAATAATAATTTTAGGTTATATGTATGCTTTTGGTATATTTTAATTTTAATCTCTGAACATTTCTCATGCGAGATACATTTTCTGTTTCTCTGTCAGTTTTATATTCTATTTTGCCTGTTGATTAATGTTTCTTGCTGAGACTTTTATATGTCTTGTTTGCCTTTTCACTTTGAAACTGTCATCTTTCACTCCATCCCTTCATTTTGTCTTTCTTAGTTAGTATATTTGATGGCTAGAAGTGCCATCCTGTCGCTATTTGCTCAATCCATCCTATAATATAAAACATATCACTTTACATTATCCTCTCACTACTCAGCAACAGACTAATCTCTGTTTAATGTGTTATATACAAACTTCAGGTAAGATAACTGAGTAATTATTATTATCATTATAGTGTTATTATATGTAACCATACTTAGTGGAGATAATATAAAGCACATTTTAATTTTATAATCTGCCAACAATATTGACATTTATTAACATATTTTACCATTTAAAGAGTCATGTTGTGTATAACATGGCAACCTTTTAATTTTACATGAATTTTGCCTATATATAGTTCTAGACAAATGACTAGTATATCTATAGATAGAGATGTGAAATATTAAATAGTTACTTATTTCCTTTGTCTTTTTATTTTTTTGTAGTGCAATGACATACAAATACACAATATTTCAATATTTCAATATTGCAAATTTCACACAGTGACATATTTGCACATTTCTTAATGATGAAAGACTGAAGTAGCACAGTGCACATACAGCAAAATAAATATATAAATACATGTATCTATGTACAGGTGGTGTGTCAGCAAAATAAATACTATAAAATGGGTTAAGTAACAATGCCAGGATATAAACAGATTAAAAAAATTTCAGGAGTCTACCATGTAACAATATGGCAAGATTTGGCAGACAGAACCACACTGATCACGGCTGTCAAGGTATGTTTCCATCCTATTCACAATCTTTATTCCCTTGCCATTAGAGACCTATTACTTAAATCAGCTTGCCTTACTGCTGTATAATGATTCCACTGGGCTAGCCCCACGCAATAACCACCATTTTGGAAGGCTGCATATAAAACATCTCCTGGGCCCTAGCCCAACCACAAGTCTCCACAGACTCAGTCCCGAGTCTGCCTGTACCTTCATGCACAGGAGAGTGTCTTGCTGATCAGCCGAGTGTGTGTCAGCTCATACTTTAGCAGTGTTCATAGAAGTAGAGGTAGGTTTCCTCTTTGCATTACAGTGACGCTTTGCTCTCAGTTGCCTTGTCACTACGCGAGAGAGGAACTTCATAAAGATGTGGTCCAATCTGGAAAAGGTAGTCTATTAGGTCATAATAGACATTGCTTTTGAGTCTCCATAATCTTAGGAGTCATGCGGGTCCATCACAGCAGTAGGTATCTATCCAGATCTGTTGGGCTCCAAAGACTGAGATAACCCCTTCTGGTGAAATAGGATGGGGTAGCTGATAATCTGGAGCTGTTCAATCAAATTAGGCACTGGGAAAGCACCTGACATGAATATTGTGACAAATGTGATATTTTCAGATATACTGAGGTGCCATGAGCTCTCAAAGCACACATCCTCTCTGCGCGTTAGTCAGGCTCTGCTCCAAAAAAGATACTCATATTATGCCTTTTATCAGTTCTAACATAGGATGTCACCAGTGTATATAAATTCATTATTGAAGAATTTTGTATCATTTGATGGATGTAGGGCTGTTTGTACCATTAAAAAAAATATTTTAACTGATGCACCAGGAAAAAGCAAATAAAGTCTAAAAGAAACACCTTATAAAGCAATTTCATAAAGAGGTTACTAGTTAAAAGATGCAATGAATCATTCTTCTGGGTACTCTGCTATGGATGATCTCATTAAATTTTGTCAGATCAGATACACACTAAAAGCAATACATAATTTGTGCATCTGAAGCCGCCATAAGGGTGTGACAAACATGACGGTTGTCACTGTCCTCTTGACCATGGGGGACCAGGCTGCACGGGTTCCACATTGCCTAATTGTAGCGGCGGAACTACCACTGGCGGTACCCATTGGGTATCCCATGCACTTGGCCCCGACAATGGGCATATGTCTTCAGGGGCCCAGTCAGCCCGCTGTAGTGATCTCAGTCACTGCTAGTGCTTGAAGGAAGTGAAAAACGGACGTGACAGACGGTCACTTGCTCCCAGCTTACTCCACATGGGAGGGAGGATGCAAAGCGGAGGCATAGAGGAGGGAAGAGCCAGACCGACTACCATCAGCCCCAGCCGCCCTCTTGCACCCAAAAGTATGAAACAGGAGGGTGGCTAAAAAATGTGTGTGTCAGTATGTATGTGTGTGTGTGTCAGCATTTATGTTTATGTGTCAGTATGTATGTCTGTGTGTCAGTGTGTCTGTCTGTATGTCAGTATGTATGTGCATGTGTCAGCTGTGTGTTTGTCTGTGTCTCAGTATATATGCCTGTGGGTCAGTATGTCTGTGTGTCAGTATGTATGCCTGTGTTAGCATGTATGTCTTTATTGCTATAGCAAATGAACAAATGTAATTTATCTATGGAAAGCAGTATATTTGCAGAATTATTATTCTATGTGTCAAATAAATGAATTATTTTTTGGGCCCAGTGAAGCATGTGAATATAATATGGTATTGAACGAGTTACTAAACAGTTCTTTTCTCCTTTATATTGATAATGAAATATAGCATCTCAATGAAAGATAATGCTGGATTGCTTCACATAGTCTCTATCTCTCACTCAGTTTGTAATGCCTCTTAAGGGGTATGTGTGTCTTACCTTTCCTGGTTTTAGTCTCTAGCTAGCAAATCCCGTATTCTGCCCCTAGAACCCTTTCATTCTGGTTAGGGGAAACGTCCTTCTGACTGAGCTCTAAGACTGAAATCAGTGAACACTAAATCTGTTATCTTTATCCAGTGGGTAGGTTTAATCAACCATATACAGTTTAATTATTATTCCTGCTTCAGAAGAAATACTGCTTAATGCATGTTTGAGTGACTGCTTCATTTGTCCTTCATTATTTACAAGTTGTTTTTACATAGTTAGCCAGTCACATTCATGTATTTCTCATTTGTTTCCTCTCCTGAGTTTATCAGTATGTAATATCTGTGTGTATGTCTGTGTGTCAGTATGTGTATATTTGTGTGTTAGTGTGTGTGTCTATTGTGTCAGTATGACTGTGTGTGTTTTACATTCAAACGCACATTATATACACTGAATCCACTACAGACACATGCACCCTGCATCCACTATACATGCACACTGCATCCACTACACATGCACTAACACACACCATGTCCACTCTACAAACACAATGCATCCAGTTTACACACACTGAATCCAATACACAAACACACACCCTGCATCCTTGTGGGCTGGCTTGGAGCTAGGTTCTGTGGGCGGGCTCGGAGGAAGGCCCATAGGGGGCACACACCTTAAACTGTGTCAGGAGCACAAACATTTCTGATGGCAGCCCTGAGCTGAGGTGTACATTTTGAGAAAGAGCCTCATGATTGTTAAAACACATATAGCTTCTTAAATTGTGTCATTTATTATTATTTTTTTGTGCTTTGATTTTGTGTCTCTTCTTCGTCGTCTTCTATTTCTTTTTTGTTGTTTTTTTTGTCATTCACAAATTCTGTGTGGATTGTTGAATGTATTGTTGGGAATTAAAATTGGATTCAAAGGGAATTTAAAATTTTTGGCTAATGTAGCTGACATTGGGTTAGCTATGCTTTCAGTCAGCAGTTTTCACACTTAAAGGGACACTCCAGGCACCCAGACCACTTCTGCTCATTGGAGTGGTCTGAGTGCCATCTCCCACTACTCTTAACCCTGCAAGTGTAATTATTGCAGTTTTTTATAAACTGCAATAATTACATTGCAGGGTTAACTCCACCTCTAGTGGCTGTCTACTTGACAGCCACTAGAGGGCACTTCCTTGTCCACAGCACAGAAAACCTGTGCTAGAGTGTCGCTGGACATCCTCACGCTGTGTGAGGACCACCAGTGTTGCTCATTTCCCCATAGGAAAGCATTTAAAAGCATTTTCAATGCTTTCCTATGGGAGCACTAATGCGCATGCGCGGCATTGCCACACATGCGCATTAGGTCCCCCCGGCCGGTGGGTTGGATCAGTCTCGCCCACCGGATGACGCAATCACAGGGAGGAGCAATGGCGGTGGAAGAAGCATCGACGTGGGACATGTCGCTGCCTCTGGTAAGTCACTGAAGGGGTGGGAGGGAGAGGGGACCTGCAGTGCCAGGAAAACAGATTGTTTTCCTGGCACTGGAGTTTCCCTTTAAGTGAATGAGCCTGTTAGTTTCCAATAAAAAGTATGAAAATATCATGCAAATGTGTTTCTTAGAACAATGCATTTGAGTATGATTAATTAGATTGCAATAGGTTTACATATACTGTTTTTACTTGCTTGTATTCAACTAGCCTATACTCACTTTCTGTTTTCTTATTATTCATTCAATACTTCATAGGCATTGTTTAAACTCTTAATAATATATAATACATAGTTCAGTTTCACACATTTGTCTATTTATATGGCATTAGTAATATCAACCATTGTAAACATTTTATCTAGTTCGATTATTCTAAATGATCAATAAATTGATCTTTGCTAGGACAGTAATCTACAGCATCCATTGTTTTCACTTGACTAGCATTTTAGAAACCTTGCTCAAACATTTCAACTTAATGCATAATAAAATGTGCCAAGTGCACCTGCCTAGTCAGATCATTATTTCAACTCTAGAAATATTGGCTGATAAGTTATACTATGTGCTATGCATGAACTAAGAATTGATTTGTTCTCTTAGTGCATGTTGTAATTGAATAACGTTTATAATGAATATAAAAAATGAAAAAGAAAAACTGAACTCAGAGTATTTTTTTTTTCATTTCCAAGACATTCAAATCCTGCCAATACTGATATAACAATGTATATCACTAAAACAACATGCAATTTTAAAGTAGCAGGTAATGTTGCATTTGAAGATTACCTGTCATGGTACACACAGTTTGGACTTAAAGAGGATTACATTTCATGTAATATAAATATTTGCAAATTAACATATTGTCATTTGCTTATCTTTAAAGGGACACTATAGTCACCAGAACAACTACAGCTTATTGGATTTGTTCTGATGAGTAGAATCATTACCTTCGGGCTTTTTGCCCAGAGAAATTGCAGTGTTTACATTACAGCCTAGTAATAACTTCATTGGCCACTCTTCAGATAGCTGTTAGAGATCCTTCCTGGGTCATGGCTGCCTAAAATGCATCCAAACATTCAGTATCTCCTCCATCTGCATGCAGACTCTGAACTTTCCTCATAGAGATTAATTGATTTAATTCATCTCTATGAGGAGATGCTGATTGGCCAGGGCTGTGTTTGAATCATGCTGGCTCTGCCACTGGTCTGCCTCTTTGTCAGTCTCAGCCAATCCTATGGGGAAGCATTGTGATTGGATCAGGCTACCACTTCTGATGATGTCAGCAGACATGGCAATGAGTTTATTTGTGTCACCATTGCTACTCCCCAGTAAATCTTGGAGAGGGAATATATGATGTTCTGAAGCCAGTGTGCTGGAAGTAAACGCATCAAGTCATGGTCATCAGGATGGATTGCTTTATTTGGCAAAGTGTCCCCAAGTGCAACAGAGGGGTGCCACAGCCAGACAAGATGAGGATTGTCACAGCAGTGTAACAGTAGAGTAATGAAGCTCTGGGTATTTAGTCACGGAGTGAGGGGTAGAAGGTAAGTAAGATTATAACACCTCCCCAAAAAATTAAATATATAATTTATATTTGTGATACACTTAAAAATACCTGTCATGTTAGGTTAGCTAAAACGAAACTTAAAATGTCAGGTCTATTTAGGTGTTATACTATCTGTATAGTGCTACGGAATTTGTTGGCGCCATATAAATAATAAAATAATAATAATAATAATAATAATAATAAAGAGGCAATGTATCACCATAGCACTGTTATTGCATGTGTTATGTTGCTCTGTACTTCTGTAAGTCACAAATATAAATTGTATATTTTTTTTTATTTTGGGAGATTTTATAATCTTACTTACCTTCTACCCCTCACTTCAGTGACACTATACCCGGAGCTCCATTACACTACTGTTACACTGATGTGACAATTCCCACCTTGTATTTGCAAAACATGCTGAAGTTATAGGGGATCTCATTTTCCTTTGGCTTTACACAAACACTCAAAACACACAAAACATTGCTCCACTTGGCTTTACAGTTCCACTGCTTCTTTGACAGACTGTCTTATAACTTACTGTATCTGCTCACATGCATGGAAGAAGCTACTTCCCTATGTAGCACCTTAACATCTCACAATTCATGTATGGCAAGTCATGTGTGGCAGTCACTCTAGATTTACTATGTTTTATTACTTTCTTTTTTTCATACCGATAGTCGAGTGATTTGCTCTTTGATACCATGTGACTTTGATGTAATGTATTCTTTTCCAGATTATGAAATGGATGTAAACTTTTGGTATTAAAATAAAAAAATAAAAAATACAAATTTAAAATAAAATAATGCACTTTAGGGTAAAGAATGCACAAAAACTTACACCCCAAATGGTAATGAGTTAGGGAAAACATGACAGCATTTTGGGAATTGTTATAGACAAAAAACTAGGCAACAATGTTCAATGTCAATCAGCAGTTGATAAGGCCAATAATGAATTGTCATGTATTAAAAGGGGAATTAATTATTAGGATGAAAATATAATTTTGCCTCTTTATAAATTAATGGTAATTTTTGGTACCTTTTCTAAAGAAAGATATTATGACACTAAACAAAGTGCAGAGGTGGGTTAAAAAAATAATAAGGGAGAATGGTTGATTTTAGTTATCAAGAAAGGCTAACAAGTTAATTATGTGTAATTTAGAAAAAAACAGTACCTCAGAGCGTTGAATATCTGGAAATCTACTCATATATTGGACTAAACATAAGACACAAGGTCACCAATTTAGATTGGAAGAAAGAAGATTTGGTCTAAGATAGAGGAAAAAGTTCTTTACAGTAATAACAATAAAGAATTGGAAGATGGAAGATGCATGAAGAGGTGGTTTTATCAGAGTCTGTACAGATTTTTAAACAGCGACTGGATTAGTTTTTACCTAATATGTGAGTATAAGGGAATCTATAGTGCCAGGAAAACAAAGCTACAGCACCCCCTTCCCTCCAGTCCACCCTGCCTTGGCACTGGGTCAAGGTTCTCCCTTGTTGACGTCAGCCAATGCGCATGTGTGGCAATGGCACCGCTCGATTAGGATTTCTCCATAGGAAAGCATTAATTAATACTTGCCTATAGGGATTCCAGTGACGCTGGAAGTCCTATAGCATAGCGTGAGGACAACCAGCGTCATTTAGGTGACCAAAAGTTGTCTTAGCACCCTGAAGTCCCTCTAGTGGCTGTCTGCAGTGGTGTATCCTGGTTTTGTGCTGCCCTAGGCAGGACAAAACTCAGGCGCCCCCCGCGCCACCCCCACCCAACCCTTCACCCCGCCCCACCTTCTAAATACACACACACAGTCAGACACAAACACACACACACAGTCAGACACACAGACACAGTCAGACACAAACACACACACACACAGTCAGAGACACACACAGTCAGACACACACACACACAGTCAGACACACACACACACACACAGTCAGACACAAACACACACACACACACAGACACAGACACACAAACACACACACACACACAACACACACACTCACAAACACACACAGTCAGACACACACACACAGTCAGACACACACACACACACAGTCAGACACAAACACACACACACACACAGACACAGACACAAACACACACACACAGACACACACACTCACAAACACACACAGTCAGACACAGACACACAGTCAGACACATACACAGACACACAGACACATACACAGACACACAGACACATACACAGTCAGACACAAACACACACACAGTCACACACACACAGTCAGACAGACACAAACACACACACACTCACAAACACAGTCAGACACACACACACATTAACTTTTTTTTTTTATTTAAATCCCCCCCCAACCTCCTTACCTTTGGGAGTGCTGGGGGGGGGGGTCTCTCTCCCTGGTGGTCCAGTGGCTGCAGGTCGGGCGGGCGGTGCTGGCAGGCGGGCGGCTGGCGAGGGAGCACTTCCTATGAGCTGACTGCTCAGCTCCCTCGCCTGCAGAGTGAGGCTGGGAGCCGGAAGATGACGTCATCTTCCGGCTCCCAGCCTCACTCTGCGGTGCGCGAGGGAGCTGAGCAGAGAGCTCATAGGAAGTGCTCCCTCGCCAGCCGCCCGCCTGCCAGTGCCGCCCGCCCGCTCGGGATGTCAGTTAGCCGCAAGGCTAACTAGGCCCTGGGCATTTGGGGGGCGGCGTTTTTTGCCGCCCCCTGAAAAATGCCGCCCAAGGCAAATGCCTTGTTTGCCTCGCGGCTAATACGCCCCTGGCTGTCTGGTAGAAATGTAATGCTATATCAATGTTTCTTGAGCAGGAAATACTCAAGGCTATTTTGTTTTTTTCTCCAATATATGAAATATGTAAATGAAAGAACTGTAGCCCTACTGTATTAATGTGTAATACTTAAATTACATTTAAAATTTCTCAAAAACTTCAATTTTATAATAAATATCCAATTTATTCCTAGACATGAGAATAACATATATGTTTTAATTTATTTTTTTTCTCCTTTCTTTACATAACATTATTCACATGAGAATGCCACAGTGGACCATGCTGCTTTGCCAACCTGATAAATGTTACATTTTCTTTCAAAGTGGAAATAATTGACAGTCAGTTGCTCACACTTACAAAAGAATTTAATTGCTTGTCCTTGATATTTTCAGTATGAAGAGAAAACTCTAACAAATATTGTACCAGTTCAGAGTTGATATGAATGACATAGAAATATGTTATCTAGCTAAAGGATAGTGAGGACAGCATCATCTATAAAATAAATAAGTCTTCTCATAGATTGTGATTTCTTTAAAGGAAAATGCATCAGCTTATGCTTTAAATGAGACAGTTGCATCACTCTGCACGTTAAAGAATGCAGGTAAATAAATATTTTTTCTTTCTTATGCTTCCACACCCACTGCAGGGGGAACACTGATCTAACCAATCAGTGTCTTAACCTTAGAAATGCTGGAAAGGTGCATTAGGCGTGCCTGCCAGATTTACACATGTGCAGTTCTTTTCACCTTGCAACATTCTGATAGGGGGAGAAGAGAGGGAGTCTTATCAAGGTGATCATGCAGGGTGGGCATCCATGTCTCTCTCATACTGATGCACAATGATGCCCTGTTTCTGTCATTAGTGGAATTGTCTGAAACTGATATGGGTGGGTAAGAGGAGGGGGGGCTGACAAAACTTCTCTAGCTGGGAGGTGTGTTCAATATAGTAAAGTTATGAAGTTTGTATTGCTTTATTTTGGTGTGTATGTTTGTTTAAAAGTGTTTGCTTACTGGTTGAAAATAATTATCAAGTGATGCATTTCCCTTTAGTATGGACTATTTTGAATTTTGAATTTGTATATTAAATTGTTTGTATGAGTATTTACAGTAAAAAAAGAAATCTAATCAATTTCCCAAAAGCTCCTGTTGGTCTCCAACTAAAAGCCAAATGCATGTCTGTACTTTTAGGTAAACTGTATAGGATTGGGATTTTGGAATTATCCTATATCAGATTTGTTTTTCTTTTATTTTCATCTACATAACAATCTATTTCTGAATTTATTCTTGATCATTTTTTTGAAAATAGATGTATCTTTGAAAGCAATGTGTTAAAAAAAACAGATTTAAGGTTATCTATCTATATAATTCTTGATAACAATACATTATTTCTTGTAAATAATTATTATTAATAATTATTAATATTCATTAATTATAAAGAAGCATAGTAAAGTAAAGCACAGTAATTGGAAGAAAAGGACCAGAGGACTCTGCTGTGAATGTAACATGCATTTATAGCACCTTTTTACAAGGGGATAAGCAATATGACTCAGAAAATTGCTGTATAATGCTAAAAATGGGGATCTGAGACAAAAGGTTGAATTATATGTTTGCCAATGATGGCTGTCTATATGCCAGTAAAATATAAAGTCATGTACAAATATTGTTAATGTGAAAGGGACACTCTAGGAAGTCATACGAATGTCATGCTATTGGACTGGTTATAGTGCATTAAACCATTTCTGAGAAGTATAGCACTGATGGAGGGACCCTGGCCACCTATAGCTTGGTTTCTACTCAAGGTGTGGCTATGGCAGAAATCACACTCATCTTTAACCATACCATTTCATACCAGTGATGAGTGGCTGTGCTAGGATGAAAGTGATTAGCTGACACTCTTAGCCAATCACTGTTGTGCATTGCTATGTAGGCTAATGCATCCTCATTATACCAAGGAGCAGGAGGGAACAGGTTGCTGGAAACTCATGTTAAGTATTGAACCATTAAAAACACTTTTACACTAAAAAGAAGGAACGTGCCAGGGAATTAAAGATACTATAACCACTTAGGTGAGAATAAGTGATTACTGTGCCTTTTTATGTCCCTTTGAAAATGAAGAATTTGGAGGATCATGCAATCAATATTATGGTTGCAAAGCATGTGGTTTAGTAGTTAAAAAGACAACATTTAGGAGCAGTTTAGGAGCAGTTTTGTGGACATAAAAAATAATTGAATAATTATGGTGTTTTGAACAAAGGAAAAGTTGCCCTACAAACAATGTGAAAGGAGCAGTGAGTGAGGGTAAGAGATTGGAAAATTATTATTTTTTTGTGTATGTGCACATATGTTGAGAGCTATTGGTTTTATTTTGGAAAACCTTCCTGGCATATAAACCAGTCAGTGGAACTAAGTTATATTGTGCATCTCTATCCCAGTACATTAACCTCTAACCTCTCTGCATGCTGTGTGAGATAATGGAGGGGCTAATCTCTGGCCCTCTATGTTTTATTAATTTGAATAATTATTAATGTTTTTGTGACGGACCGCCTGGCCCTCGGTAAGCACTACGAGCATCGACTGATCGACTGGGTTCCTCTGTCAGTCGATGCTCCTAGTGCTTACCAAGGGCTCCAAGCACTCCACCAGACACCATCAGCACTGTAGTCCCCACGTCCAGTGTTACAGCTTGTTTGGGAACTCGCCATCCTTCACCCACCCTGGACCCAAGACCAGGATCAAGCTTCCAGAGAGCATAGCAGGAACAGCTCTTATAAGCTCTTATAAGAGCTAGTGATTATAATTCCTGGGGAATATAGTGATATAGCAATCACCAACTTAGATACAGCCATTTCCCCCACACATGAGATGAGACTCTATGTTTAGGGTAAGCAGGAACAGAATGTTAATGGAGGTACACTGGCCTTTTATGCCCATGCCCATGCCCATGTGGACCTTGTTGGGCACAGGGACACAAAGTGAATAAACCAATAAAAACAGAGTCATACAGGGAGACACTCCCATACATAAACAATCAAATCCCTTCTCTGTGCTTAGGAGATAATTGAATCAGTAACTGTACTAATCTAACCCAACTGTACTAACCTAATCCAAGCACAGAAAAACATACAATTTTATGAAACCCCAAAAAGTTCCTTAAAAACACATAAACCCCCATAAAAGTATAGCCAAAATTCACCCAGATCGGTTCAGGGGTTCAATGCCCAAAACAGTTCCAGGGAAATCAGTGCTAACAGTCAGTCAAGTTCGCTAGTCTTTTACATGTTTCCCTGCAGGGCCCATAGTCTATGGACAGGAGGCTGGCAAGCAGGCCCCTTCAAGTATGATGGTACTTTCGTCAAAGTTTTCAGTTCTAGTCAGTGTAAAGAATCTGCAAGAATCTGCCTGTAAAGCAAAGAGCACGGCTGCTGAATTAGGTGAGAGTGTAAAGAATATTGGGCAAGTGTTGTGGTACAATTTTATATTGTTTTGAAACAAAAATTACTCTTTTAATACTAGACTCGAGTTTATCTCTTGTATATTGGCCATGAGATGAATGCTTAAGTTATCTTCCATTTACTGTATCTACATAGTAATAAAACATGTTACTTAAGGAGCAGCAACATTGGTTATCATATATAATTTGCTTATTTGTAACACTTTAATAGCAGGTGGAGCTGCATTATAGAATTAACAGTTTATAATATTTGTCTTCATAGCTACATAACTGTCACTTTGGCTCTAAAATGTCACTATGCTATTTCCTTTACTCTGATAAAAGTGACAAAACAAGCAGAGTCTTGATCCTCATCCAGATAAGAATAGTGGAATCAAATACCAACTGATTTTCATTAACCACTCTACAGAGATATTCATGGTTTTTTTTGTGCTAATTTCTGTTTATAATTTAATATTTACTACTATTTTATTATGTGTTCCTTTGCATGTTATGATGCTACAATCATGCATCTTTCGGGCTTTTATAACATCTGGTTTCCACAATACTTGATCCAGAAAATTAACCTGCCAGCTCAATAAAGTGCTTGCCTTCATTTACAGAGTTTAACACCTTAATCAGAGATTAATACCCATTTCTTAATACCTACAATTCCTACCTAGAGATTTATAAATGCCACTAAAATTTGTCAGCCTTTTTCAACGAACAACCTCAGATTGTTGGAATTATACCTTTGGCATGTTTCAGGTATTCTAAGGAAATTAATATACAGTATAGTGCACTTTCTAGCTTTTCCTTTCTTCTTAATATTATTTAGAGATGGATACTTAGTGAGCTTTAGCAGTGGAGAGCTGCATCCTATATTGATTAGTTATCTACATCCTGTCCACCTTATCTTGCTTGAGTTCTATTAGTTCTGTCTTTTTTCTTTTTGGATGTCTAGTTTTAAATAAAACAAAAGGCTAAACTCCAAGCTGGTTGTTATAGCAAGCCATTAATAGGACCAGAAAGAGTGGTTTAAAATCATGTTGGGCTGAATATTTCGATGAGGCCATCTCACCATGTCCTGGTCACAGGGATTATGTCAAAATTTGAGTCTTTGAGGACATACGTCTTTCACACATGTTGTGGTTCATGGTTTTGGATTAATTAATTTGCGGAATTTAAACAGTTTCACAATAACAGCTGTGTTAAACTTTCAGGAGCACCAAAATGACTGTGAACCACATACTTCAAAGAGCATCAAGATGACCACCAGTCATATTTCCTTGCATAACCAAGTTACACTAACAGTAGACATCACCTAGTTACACTAACAATAGACATCATAAGTTACTGGTAGAACATAGATTTGCAAGCATTCAAAACCAACCCTTATATTTGTACAGCTATAATTTAGATTATTAGCTGCATCATGTATTTTGGCAGAGATATAGCCTAACAGTTAATCCCAAAATGACAATCACAAAGAGTGCAGCAAAAGATAATGCACAATAAAAAGATGTAAGAGAACGTATAACAAATATTAATAAACATAGTCTAGCTAAACAATTATAATACAAACAAGACAGTTATCTTTTGCAGTGCTAATTGTATATTTACCATGATTGTAGTTAAAACATATCAAAGACTATCCAAGCAATTTAATCTAAACCCAAATGTCATGAACGCACCCTACTCCAAGAGTGTGCGTGATGTAGTTGTGGTGGTGAAAGGGTTAAAGTTCACTATTTGTCTGCACTAGATGGGAAATAATTATAAAATCCCACTTAACACCACCCCACTTAACCATAATAATATAAATATTACTATTTAAACACTGCCACCACCAAGACAATTTATAAATGCGGTGCCTTGGTCCCCCAGGGAAATAAATAATAAAAACCCACCAAATACAATTTAGCGCAATAATTAAGGAATTGCAAAATACTAATTAGTCTCTTAAGGTAACCTGATTCTTAACCAGACAATGGCAGAACTTAATAATTTTAAAGGAACACATTAGCTGTAGAGGAGCTTGGGCCAGGCCCCAATACTAGTAGCACTGTTAACAGCATCAGCACCATCAGGGGTCATCTACTAGAATAAATGTGTAACAGACATTATTTAAAGTTGATATACATACACCACAACCATTGTCACCACTTTAGTGTGGGAGATTGGATACTTAGCTCAGTTAAAAATTGACTTCTCACAGGATTCCCACTCCTGATACACAGCAATGTCATACATATCTGCTGCATAAACAATATGGCTGTTTTGGAACAGTTCCACTAAGATCTTGCCTACATTTGTGACACTCTTGGGCTTAGAAGCCTTGGTCATCGCTGGACGAGAAACGCGTTATACTGCTCATATATGGTTTAACTACTTAAGGTAAGATGGCACCCAGGACTTAAAGGTACCAGACAAAATTCATTGAGATGATGTTATTATGGTGACAAGAGTGTTTCCTTAATATTATTAAACAACCAAAATAAGAGAAAGTGAACATGTATGCCCAAACTAATAGTTAAATCTGAAAAAAAATCTAGAATACACTAAAGGAAATGTACATTTGTAAGAAAATGGGAAAAAAAGTTTAGAAAAGTTTTAGAAGTGAAGGAGTTGTTAGGGAAAAGTGATTTAAAATTACAACCAAAACACCTACTGTGACTGTGCCATTAATTTTGTTTCTTAGGCGTTTTTAATTTACTTAAATTTTGTGAGAACATTTAAGTACTTTTAACTGAGAAAATAACAATAACTGTGAGTCAGACAATTTTATTTTGTTATGTGTCAAAGATTTTTTAAGATACAAATGAACCATGGAAATTTTATTTAGATTTGAATTGGCTGAAGGATATAGATTCAACATTTGATCTGCTCTTTTATTTCTCTTATTCAGATAACCTCTTTTCTCAATGTATTCTGTATCCTTGTTGTTTTAATATGTATATACCAAAAGCCATCTATGCTATTTAAATCATAGCATGGTTGCTTCATCTAAGTGCTGCTTCTAAGTGTGTGATTGGAGATATTCTGGAGAGTTTTACAGAACCTTGCTTAATAGTGAATTCTCCCCGGGGGAGAGTTTCCTTTTGGATAGATTGAATATAGAAACCACTTCTGAAATCTGTGAGGCAGTCCTATTGTGAAACTTAGGTTTCCCGTGACTTCCTCTGCGTGTGATTCTCCTATGCCCCCCCGCCTTTTTTTGAGTGGCTTCTTACAGTCATACTACTAGTTGATGTTCCTGTTTGCAAAAAAAAGGTACAGTTTCAGGTCTTTGTCTGCTTGCAAAGGGCTCAATAGGAACAGGGAAGCCAGGTGATAGACATAGCTCACAAAAGCAGGGGCCAGCCTACATTTGGCCCTGCCATGTGGTACTTGCTGGGCTGTCCACAAAGCATTTCATTAGTGGTGCCTGCACAAGAAAGAGAACCCTCACTTGTTTGGGTCTGCGGCCCAGTGGCAGAGCTTCAAAAGTTCAGAGCTGCTGTGCCAATCAGTGGAGAGCATGCAATGGTATATGACGTCACAAACCCGCTTGACATCCTCTCTTAATGGCCACAAGTAAGGGAGGAAGAGGGGATAATGCGTGTAGCTAGTAGGAAAGGGATATGCACACACCTATCACAAATATCAGACACAGTCAACACATCTCAGACATATCATGCACAGCCACAAAACCTTGCACACATATCTCAAACAGACAACATAAACATACATTACATCATGTTATTGTGAGACGTATTACAATGGAACTAACAGGAACATTACTGGGAGTTGTATTTCTGTGGAGCTCTGTGACACACTCATACACATGGCACATTACTGTGAGTTTTATTGTGGACCACTGTAATAAACTGCACTGTGATACATACCACATTTACAATAATGTTTTGGGTTTTTTTTTCACACTGTGAATTATAGTGAGTTTTTGCTGGGGAGGGAGTCTGGCACCTCTGGCCTGAACTTCTGTTTAGTGCATATCATGAGTAACTATCTCAATATTACCATGGTATGCCAGAGCTTGCTCAGACCAGATTCCCAACACATTTGACCACCAGAGATCACATATCTCCCCATCTCTACAAGGTAACAAGAGGGAAGGGGAAATTAATATATACATAAAATGATTTTTCTTGGGTAGAACATTGGCTTAAAAATAGAGTACAGAGAGTTGTCATTAATGGTACATTTTCAAGCTGGACACAAGTGATAAGTGGTGTCCCTCAGGGTTCTGTCTGGGACTGCTTCTATTTAACATATTTATAAATGATCTGGAAAAAAAAGATTTAAAGGCATGTTTCCATGTTTGCAGCAGACATATAACTCTGTAAAGTAATACAAGGTGAGCAAGATTACAGAAAAAGGCAGACATGTTAAATGACAATTTTTCTTCAGTATATATTAATGAGGATCCTATGGCAAGAGATATGCAAATGAGTGCTGCAAAAAACTTGCTGATAACTTGTGATTGGATAACTCGAGACAGCTACAGCTGTTAAAGAAAATGAATTTAAATAAAGCACTGGAGCCTGATGGTTTTCACCCACGAGTACTTAAGGAGATAAGTGGACCTCTGTATTTAATTTTTCAAGATTCTTTTGTTTCAGGTATTGTATCGAAGGATTGGAGGAAGGCATATATATTATTTCAAAATAATAATTATGGTAACCCCAGTTTCCTGTCTCACGAAGATCTCAAGAGTCTAGTATTTTAGTTTATTAATTCCTAAATGGGAGACCTGTGGGAGGTTTTTGTATCAGGCTTTGACAGTGCAGTTTATATAAAAGAAAGTAATCAAATTCCACAAGCATCAAATAAACAGTCAATAAGTGAACCATGTAAAAATAATGTAATGGACATATATAAACAAATAAAACTGATAATAAATTAAAATTGCTTGAAATTGAAAAAGAGTAATACAAAATTAACATTTAAAATTAATATTTATAAATAAAAAAAACCTGAGAAAGATGATGAAATAGTAAGTATTTCTTATTGGAAACTGTCCAAGCTTATTCATTGTTATACTTCATGGATGATACAGAAAAAAAATATTATTGCAATTCCTACAGTAAATTCAATTATATGTAATACTATTCTTCATCAGTTCAAACATTTTATTCTAACGTGATCTACTAAAGCAGATTTGGAAATCTAAATATTTTAAATTAGAGGTTTGCCTTAGTATAATCACTAAAGTTATCTTTTATTTTATTTAATAATGAAATGGATGCTCCAAGCACCAGCCATATCCACCTAAATTTACTGTAGAGGTTACAATGCTAGAAAGTGCTACCAGAAAACCTACCTTTTATTTCTGTTGCATTTTCTTGAAAAGTTATGTAACTCATTTCCATCTCCTATAGATATAGTCAAATCTAGCTGCATCATTTAGCTGTTAAAATAAGTGACATTTACCTACACACAGTGTCTGCAATTGAAGGAGACTGACTTAAAATAGGAGCATGCTGTGCGCATCTTACAATATGTTCAGAATAACCTACATGATGTATATAGCAAAATGAGGAGTCCAGAGATGCAGATATACAATTACAGATATTAATCTGTGATGCATATGGGGCTTGTGGTTTCCCTTTACATCACCAGTCCCTAACTTGTTTGTGGAATCTTAAAATGGGATTATAATGATAAAAAACAACAACACAGTAGTGGTTAGTATGTCAGTAAACCCTTTGCATTATCTCTCAGTAAGGAGTCAAACTGCTTGTGAATGATTTGACACTTACCCCAGAACACTGGGGTGCTCCTTCAAGTTATTTCAATTTAGTAAAAGTGAACATTCTCAATGCTGTGCAACTTTTCAGAGGCTGAGAGTGTCAGTTGCTTCTTTATCTTGACAAATTATAGTATTTTACT
>OW240917.1:135785223-135798356 GCA_933207985.1 Pelobates cultripes | reverse complement strand
CCTTTTCTAGTATTAGGCTCTAAACTTCTGCGCGTCTGTGTCTTTTTGGGTAGATCACACGACCCCTCTCTTCTGAGGAAGATATGAATATTCTCCACCGAATATATAAAAGACACAGATATTTTATACTAAGTGTAGCATCTCAAAATGGAAGTGATGTCCATATAAAAAACAATAGAAACGCTCACCTTATTTAGAGCCTTTGGTAACCGGCTCTAAGTATTTTTTCCTAGTGTCAAATTGTCCCTTTGAAACACTTATACAGGATACAGTAGGTGAATGAAAAATGGGAACAATTTATTATAAAATAATATTAATAAAAATACACTGGTATGTCTAGAAAATAAAAAACATCATCCAAATCAAAAGTTTTTCTGTGTTTTGGTGATTGTCTATGTGTGGTGGGTAATAAGGAGTACCCAGGGAGTGTATACAGCAGCTGTACTATATCCTCTTCTATTTACAACACAAAGCGCCATTTATTCCACACTTTTTTGTGTATATTCTATTTTACTAGTATGACTGTACCAAAAATAAATAAATTTGCCTCTATTCATAAATGTGCGCAGCACATTTCATTAGGGTGTGCACATGTGTGGGCTGGCTCAGGGTGAATGAGTGTGTCAGAATGGATGTATCCACTTGGAAAGGAGATGGGCTTGTCGACAGTAGGGACACATCAGCCTCCCATAAATGTACACTAGTCTGACTGACAGTTTCTTGTCTAGTCCCACACTCAGTACATCATGCAGAGGGCGTTGCTTAAGTGCCCTCTGCTATTTCTTAGAGCCCTCCGCACAAGACAAGCATTTCTAATGGTTCAGACTGTGCTGACATGAAACAGTTTCCTGGTTTCACTTGATGTGGGACATCAGGGAACCAAACCTAGATGGTGGTATATGACCGTAAAATAGGAGCTGTCCTGCAAAAATGTAAGATTATGCTAGCTTTAGTGTACTAATAATCTTAATTTTAATAAAGACAGGAGGCTTCGTATTTTGCATAACTCTCTTTACTAAACTCCATAGCAGTAAAGAAAAAGATAGTAAGAACCAATCAAAAAACAGTAGGAGGTATGGTATTCCCAGTGAACAGGCTCCTCCCCCTCTTTCTACAAGCGACATCGCAGATGGACAAAGTTCAAACAATTAAGAAACAAAACCAGTCTTGGGTCTGTAACCTTAGAGTCAATCCAAGCGAATCGGTATAATCCATGTGGAGGGAAGGGTAAATTTGGGTAATCCGTTATAACAGGAGATTCAATCCAAACGATTTAGGATAAATTTGGGATGATCCACATAGATATAACCAAAGTTCCATGATGAGTTACGCTGAAACGAGAATGTGGAATAGGTTAGGTACTAGTCGTAAGACCATGAAAAACATGGGAATCATCTGAACAGCATATATATGTAAGACTATAGTATTATAGTGACAATACATTAGTAATAGGTACCACTCTCTCTAAAGTACAACAAGGTATAATAATCCTGACATGTGAGATATACACCATATACATAGGATAGTCGGAATGGTGAGAGAGGAGTAGAGACTAGTTTCCTATAGAAGGATAGAGGAATTAGAAGAAGGAACAGTATAGAGATACCAGAAGACCGAAAGGGTGGGTATGGGTGGGAAAATACTCACCTTCTGTCTTTATTAAAATTAAGATTATTAGTACACTAAAGCTAGCATAATCTTCAATTTTATTACATGACAGGAGGCTTCGTATTTTGCATTTTTAACGCTGATTTAACAAAGAAAACGCCGCACAGGAGTTTGGTCTAAAGTAGAAGGTTCGAAAAGTGGATTTACGTGACCAGTCGGCCGTGCGTAGAACATCTGATAGTGATGATCCTGCTGCGTAGGCCGAAGAAGCAGCCGCGCCTCTCACCGAATGAGCCCCGAAAGTGGCATCCACGCCCGCTAGTGACAAGATCCAGCGTACCCATCTAGCGAGAGTGGTAGAGGAAACTGGATTGTAGGGTTTGACGTAGAAAATCAGTAGTTGACCGGAGGGAGCCGGGCGAAGAGAGGCGGTAGCCGTCACATAGCTGCGTAAGGTTGCAACCACGCATAATTGGGGTTCCGCGACGAAGAAGGGGTAAAAAATGGCGGTGGAGTTCGATTTTGTCTGTCGGGAGACATGGAAGGTGACCCCTTCAGGGTCTATCGAAAAGGCGTTGACTTCGAAGGCCTTAACGTCGGATACCCGACGAAAGGAAACTAAGCAAAGTAACATCGTCATTTTTTGTATTTGGGGGCCGGAGGCCGTTTTAGTCGCATGCCCCTCAGTAGTCGACATACCATAGGATCCTTACCTGCCGGAATCCCTTGGATAGGTGTATGTGCTGCTGATATCGCTGAACGAACTACGTTAATAGTTCTATAAGATTTTCCTGTTGCGAACAATGACGACAGGAAATTGAGGATGGTGGGAATAGGTGCCGTAAGAGGATCGAGGTCCCGTTCCAGGCACCAAGCGGACCAGGATGTCCAAGCAGAGAGGTAGCATAATCTCGTCCCCGGTGCCCATGAATCCAATAAGAAGTCCCTAGCAGTCTGCGATAGTTCGCTGACTTGCCAGGTGCCCCGGAAAGAGTCCAAGCCACCAGGGAGAGTCTCTCTTCCAGTATTAGCGGGTGAGGGTTCCCCTTCGGAACCGTAAGGAGTGCCAGATGGGACGGCAGTAAGAGCGGGTCTGCATAAGACAGTGCTAGAAGGTCCGGGAACCACGGTTGACTCTGCCACAGAGGGGTAATCAGAAGCAGAGAAATCTGGTGTACCTTCAGATAGTGGAGAGTCCTCGCTATCATAGCGAATGGGGGAAATGCGTAGGCGCCAAAGGGCGGCCAGGCCTGTAGGAAAGCATCCACTGCTTTGCATTCTGGATCTGGGAGCCAGCTGAAGAAGTCTGGTGTTTGTCTGTTGTTGCGGGATGCAAAGAGGTCCAGATGGAAGGGTCCTCTCATTTGCATGAGGGCATTGAATGTCTCTCGGTCCAGCATCCAATCGCTGCCGTCTCTCCAATGGCGAGAGAACCAGTCAGCTGTGAGGTTCGACTCCCCTGGGAGATATTCTGCCTTGAGGGAGATGTTGCGTGGAAGGCAGAAGTCGAACACCTCTTTCGTGAGTACGGATAGGAGTCGTGAGCGAGCTCCGCGTAGGCGAGATGTCCATCCTAAGGAGAATGTCCATCCTGAGGAGAATGCAACAATCTGATTTGTCCCTTGCCAGGCTGCGTATGGTGAAGGAGCCCACCAGTAGTTCGAGACAGTTGATATGCAGGTGGAGTTCCTGTGAAGTCCAGGCTCCTCCTGTCGATACTCCCTTGCTCGTGGCGCCCCAGCCCCAAAGGCTGGCGTCCGATTCCAGTACAGAATCTGGGGTTTTGCCGAATATTGCTCGGCCGTTCCAGGCCTGCATGCTGTCCAGCCACCACTGTAGTTCCTCTTTGACCTCTGCCGTAATCGGTACTGGTTGGTCGTAGGTGGGATTTCAGCGGAGGAAGAATGCCTTGAGGCGTTGCATCGCCCTATAGAGGAGTGGACCCAGGAGATGCCTTGGATGGATGCCGATAGGAGACCCACGATCTGTGCTAGGTTGCGTAGGGGAACCGATTGACATCTGATCGTCTTGCGGATTTCCTTCCGAATAGCCGCGATCTTGGCTGTTGGCAGGCGGAGCGTGCTGGAGACTGAGTCGATTTCGAATCCCAGGAATTGTATGGTTTGGGACGGAGTTGTAGCCGATTTCAGTTGGTTTATCGTAAACCCTAGGGATTCTAGGAGCTCCATGGCAAAACGTGTGTGTAGTCTGAGTCGTGACTTGACAGAGCAGAAGATTAGAAGGTCGTCCAGGTATATAATGAGGTAAAGACGTTGACGTGTCGGTTCAATTCCTTTAGAAAAGGGTCTCCAAATAATTTGCCCTGTGCCAGAGGTCCGAGTTCTTTGGTGCCCAACTCCACCAACTTCCCGTCTATGCGGAGAAGTGCTGCGTTACGCCTCTCCGAAGAGAGGGCCACATTTGCGTTTCCAAGGAAACAAAAAACGCGTTGAGCCCATTCGTGTATATCGTGAGCCCATTCCCTGACCATGTCGGCATCAAATTGGTCTGCACATTGGAAGGCATCGTCTGCCAGGTACATTATGCGCGAGAGGGGTCCGGAGGTATTTTTTAAATTGTCTTGGACTCCTTTGAATCCTCTCTCCACCCCGCGACGGGGGTTGTGACCACCTCTGCTCATGAAGGTAGTGATTACCTGGTCAAATTCCGGTGTCATGGCCACTTGGTCTGGTAGGGAAGGGCGTGGGAATTCCGACTTCAGTCGGTTGCGGATTATCTTGTCCATAGGTTTGCGCATCCATAGGTGCGTAAACTTTGCAAGGTGTTCCGGAGGCGTCCAGTCTGTGGAGCGGAGGTGCCTGATGTTTCGTGGATCAAAGAGCGTCTGGCCCATGGGGTCCAGAATAGCTTCGTCCTGTGGCAGGGTGGTGTCCCCTGTCCCTTGCCATTCGGCAGCGAATGTGTCTGAATCCCCTGTGTGAAAGGGTTTAGATTCTGAGCCCCAGGCGTCGTCATCGGATTGGGAGGCATTAGCCTGCCATTCATCCAATATGGCCATAGTGTCATCAATATCTTCCTCTTCCTCTGAGGATAGCGCCTGGGTGGGAGCAGGGGTAACGGCGGTCGCCGTTTTGCTTTTCTTAATGGGCTGTTTGCCCTTGCTCGGTTTGGGGTCCTTCTCCCCTTTCCAATTGCGCTTACTAGCCCGGGTGTCGTCCTTAGACTGGGTTTCAGAGTCTTCAGATTCGGTGTCTGGGCGTGTGCAGCGTGGCCTGGAGCGTTCTTGTTGAATGGCCATCATATGGGATAGGGCCTTTTCCATAGAAGCGGCCACTGCTGCATTTACCATGGACTGAAAGTCCACTGGAGTGGACTGTGAGTCTTCCATGACTTGGCACTTGTAGGAGGGCCGTTGAGGCAGGGGTCAGCAGTAGGAGAGGATCCTACGGTAGTTATGGTACCAGCAGTACCGGATTTAACCCCAGCAGGGGGTTCCAGAATAGTACTAGTAGTACTAGGGCCCCAGTAGGGTAGGATAGCTCAGGAACAGTAAGTACCAGCAGTACTGAATATATCACCCCAGCAGGGTGTATTGGGTTTTGTGTCTGGGCAGCACCCAGTATGCAGAGATTGCAACAGCAGAGTTCTGATGGGCAGCACCTTAATGGGGCCTCACCCCAGAGTGCACAGGGTATTGAGCCCTATAGTGCACATATACCATAGGAGTAACAGAGACTTTCTGTGGGGACCCCTGCCTGGATGAGAGTAGTGTGAGTTGATAGTGGAATCTTAAAAGACCAAGCAGGTGTAGCTCTCCAACAGAGTCAGACCGAGTGGGTGAAGCTCCAAAAAGGCCGCCGCACTGAAAGTGTGGGAAAGTAGATCCGGGGGGGAGGGGGAAGCAGAGTGCCTGGAATACATATAGGTATATGTGAGGGGGCCTCAGGAAAAATTCCTGAGTAGAAAGTTAACCAGGCATAAAGGAATGACAGTTAAATAAAGGTACACAGAAAAGGCAATAAATTACAAGCAATATAAGTATAATAAATATGTAAACATTGAATAAATATGAGGAGCTCAATATTCTGACCTGTCTGCTGATGGAGCAGTAAAGAAAGAGGGGGAGGAGCCTGTTCACTGGGAATTCCATACCTCCTACTGTTTTTTGATTGGTTCTTACTATCCTTTTCTTTACTGCTATGGAGTTTAGTAAAGAGAGTTATGCAAAATACAAAGCCTCCTGTCATGTAATAAAATTGGGATAGTTGGGAGCATGGAATTTATCCCTTATGTTATTTTTTTAAATTATATATATATATATAAGATAAATATTTATTAAAAGACTGTGTGGGGCTTTATTTTCTGTCTGTGAGGGTATGTCTTTATGTATTGAAGCTTTCTGAATTTGATGTATGTGGCTTATAGTGGCGTGTGTTCTAGCAGTGTGTGATATGTGGGTAGCTGTGAGTGAAGTGTTTGATTGTGTATTTGTGAGTACAGTTAAGAGAAAATCTGTTATACAAAAAGAAAAAGACAAGCGGCTGGAATAATATTGGAAGTGATGGAATGGATGGGAGTAATATGAGTATGCAGACAGAATGGGAGGTGTGGGGTTGGATTGTTGGGATTATGTGAAGGAAGGAATTGGTCAAAATGATAGGAATATGGGAAAGATGGAGTGGAATTCATGGAGGTAATGGGAGAAGGGTGGGAGTGATAGTGTCGAGGGAGGGTGGATGGGTGAGTGCTAGGCATGAGTGGGAGAGAAAGAGCAGAAAGAGATTTGTGACAGGTTAGGTGCAATAGGAGGAGATGAACATATAAAAAAAGATTTAGCACTCCACATATAAAAAAGATTTAGCACTGTGGAGCTTTGTGCAGAGTGCATGTTATTCAAATTCTAAATCATAACATTGGATGTGCTCTGGTTGAGATTTCAAATGCAATAGTCTTCTAGTAAGTAGGACCTGATGGGAAGGCAGAAGGATGCAATATCACATCCAACCACCCAATACATGCCCAACTCACAGGAAGAATACAGTGGAAAGCCTTCTCCTCAGCCAGTAATTGCAATAATCTAAGTTGGACAATAAATAATTTGAATGGTGTCAGTCAAATCAATCTGCACCGTGCTTTATTAAAAAGAGTCACCACAGGCCTGTGATAACCTACTTGAAGAGGAACTCAGTTGCCATTAAATGGCACATAACCTTCCAATGTGCTTGAAAGTGATACGGGAACCAGGTAGATTTATGAGTTCATGGGTGCCTTTATTAACAAAGGAAGTGATGAAGCCAGCAGAAGTTATGAAGGGAGCAGAGAGGAAGTGGTGTCAGGAGGCCCGATGGTCTTGGCTGGCAGAAAATGAGTGAGCTCAAGGGTAAAGTTGAAGGGCAGAATTCAAGAAATTCACAAATAGAGAGCTGGATGCCAGAGGTGACAAGAAGCGTGGTCAGGGTCAAAGCCAAAAGTTAGAAGCCAAGAAGTTTGACCAGCAATAAAAAACCAGGAACCAGGATCAGGAACAAGAACCAGGATCAGGAATCAAGACGCTAGTAGTCTGGAGCAAGCACTAGAACAATCAAACACTGACCAAGTTCAGTTTAGATCTCCCTGCCAGTTTGTGCTAAAGCTGGCACTTTGGCTTCATTAAGGAGTTCCTGGGCACACTCAACATACACAATGCATGTCTATGCCTCTATTGAATCTTACTTTTCAAAAACATTGACAGAGGCAATTTATTTGCTTAGCTTTTGGAAGCCTCAGTTATTTTTCCAGCATTTTTGGTAAGTCCTGGTTTATGGATTTTTTCTGTGTAAGGATGTTTTGAGGACACATTACTTTAAATAGTTATTTGCAGTCTTTAAATGTATTTACTGTTCATGAATATCATTGTGAAGGTTCCCCCCTGGCTAGCTGGGGGTTGGACCATCGACGAATGCTCCTAATATCAGCACCGCACCAGACACCATAAGCACTGCAGACCCCACTAACCGCCGCAGCTTGGTTGGGGTCTCGCTGTCTTCTACCCACCCTGGACCTACAACAAGGTTCCAGTGGGTGAACCACTCTTCCTTCAGAGAGCGAAGCAGGAACAGCTCTTACAAGAGCTCAGTGAAGCTAAGGGAGTATACAGAGTATAGCAATCCCTGTAGTGATTTTAGCTGTCCCCTCCAAACACGAGACGAGGCTGCGAGTTGAGGGTCAAGTAGAACTGAAGGTTTAATGGTGCAGCTGCTTCTTTTGTACAGTATTTCCTCACAAGGTTACCGCCCAGGTGGACCTTGTGGGGCACAGGATATGAAACTCACAATCCAATAAAAACAGAGTTTTACACTTGAACACTCCCAGTTACTGTACACAAACCCTCCCTTCTACCTGTGATACAATTAACAAAGCCAATGGACTAACTCAAAGGCAGAAAATACAAATTTTTACCCAAAGTACAGAAACACCCCAAAACTCCAACATATCCCCATAAATATTTTACATCCCTCGATAGTCCTGATCTGGGTGAACAACATATCCAAAAATCATCCAGACCAGAGCAGGGGTTCAAAAGTTTTATGGAAGTCTCTTTTGACCAACCGCAAGCATGGCTTTCATGCCCAAAATAGTTCCACAGATTTAGGGTGTGCGGCCGGTGTATTTCCAATAGTTCAAATACTGTTCAAATAGTCGAACGGGAACCGTTCGTGCACTTAGCCAAAGTTAAAGTGTCGTTCGTATTGTCGAACGCCGTTGGACTCCCATCGAAGAGTCGAAGATCCAGAGAGGTAGAGTTCAGCAGCGTTCGTGCCATTGCGTTTCCAATTTGAGTTCCATGAACTCGACGACCAAACACCGCTGAACGCATTCGACTAAACAAGATGGCCGCCGCCACATGTTTGACTATACGAACGGCGACCACCCGGCCATTCGTCAATTAGCTGCAGTTAACCACAGCTTCTGGGGTTTTAAACAAGCAGCACACTCCACTTCCAGGTGGTCCGGCTGTTCGACAGTTTGTTCGGTAAACCCCATTTACCGAACCACATAGGAGAAAGGCACGAACAAGCCTTTTTTCAGTCTGGGGACAAAGTTTTAGGGCATGGGCCATAATCCTGGGGCAAGAGGCTGGCAATCAGGCCCCTCCAAAAGCCAGTGGCGAAGTGCAGTTCGTCACAATCATGTTGTCATTATCAAAAAATGCAATTAGCTTCTTGTACTTACTTTATGTGGTCATTATACCTACATACAGTGAGGGCCAGATTTACAAGTCAGTTGCCTGTAGGCAAAGATTCATAAGACAACCGGTACTCCCCTCACACAAAAAAATGCAGATAATGTGAATTTTATGAATTTGTTGCTATTAAAAACATTTCTTATATCTCCCTATCAGCCCACTTAAGCTTTAAAAATGTACATTATAAGTGCTAAAAACAGGAACTCCTATTTGATGAATGCTTCTGATGATGTCAGCCAAGCAGGCAAATCCAGCAGCAGCAGCAGACTGAGGTAAATGTAAGATTATACTATATTCATGGGGGGCAAGGGGGAGCTTAGGGGGGCTAGATGGTGTTTTAAACACTATAGGGTCAGGAATACATGTTTGTGTTCCTGACCATATAGTGTTCCTTTAAATATTACTAAATAAAATACATATTACATATCTCAGAATTTTTATACCACCCCAATAATTATGCAAATTATCAAATAATAAATACAAAATGTAATTTAGTGTACATTTATGTGTTAGCAATGTATTTCACAATTAAAAAAGGGTAATGCCCATATTATTTTGACACTTACAGCGTTTATGTATTTTGAAGACGTAAAAGAAGGAAACATTTTGTGACATACTAAATTATTATTGTTGTTTGAGTTATGTTGAGGTGTATAACAATCAAAAACATTTTCACACTTGTGCCCTATATGTATACAATTTCTATTTGTACATCTGCTCGCTGTATTTTAATCACCATTATATCGGTTACACCACTGAAGTCAGAAAAAGTTATTGCATTATTTCATGATTTACTTGTTTATCTAACATTCTTAAACTCAATATGCTGATATTTTGAGATTAACAAAAAAATAAAAAATAAAGATGAATTTGAAGGATTCCTGATTACAAAACAGGTGAAAGTTCAACAAACCAAGTGACATGTTAGAGTGAGCGAATGATTATAGCTGTAAAGTAAGAAATGTGCAAGGAGAAGAACAATGAGTTCCACATGCACAGAGACAAGTAGGTGAAGTATGAGAAGATGTTTGAAGTCCTTGTGAAGTATCAGAATATGTTTAATGTCATCATGAAATGCATGAGGATGTTAAAAGTCTAACTCATTTCTCAATACACCAACACTATCTGGTTGTTGTCAGAGTGATACCTACTACAGGTGTATTTAACCCAAGTTGCTAAAGGAGTCCATTTATAAATCCTTTCTCTTAAAATCACAATGTTTTATTTAGGTGAGAGTACAGTGTAGTACACTGTGCCTGACCTTTTTTAGTGAAATACTGACTTTTGCCCTTGAAGGAACATAACAATTTGTAGTTTTTTCAGTATTGTTTTTCTTACATTTTTCTCATGCCGGAATCTTGAGCCTTTTACTCTCACACATATTTTAGGTGGTTCATTGACACTGGCAATAGATTGATTGGAATCTTCAGAATCCTTGGTGAATTTACTAGTGTGACGCCATTGTGTTTGACTTGAATGGAGCACTACGGCATTTGGAATACAATTCTGTACTAGAAAACTCTATAGTGCCATAATCACCATTTAGGTGACTGGTCATCCACACTCCACGTGAGGGTTAAAAGTTTACTATTGAGAATTAACTTGCATCGGATCTCATGCCACTCTCATCTAATCCAATTGTTTTCCTTAGGAAAGCATTGGGAGGCTAGTGCACATGCATGGCAAAATGCCAACTGTATCGAATGGATGTTGTCTCTGAGACCATCCGATAGAAATAGTGAATTTTTACTCACCAATTTTGTGGAAGTGCCTCTAGTAGCTGCCAGCAAGTTAACCCTGAAAAGTAAACAGAACAACAATATTTTCAGCTGCGGGGCAAAAATGGGGTGGACATGACACCCAGAGCATTGCATTGAGATAGCCCCTATAGTCTTGCTTTAAAAAATAATTCCCTGGACACACCATATTGTGCAATGTACAGTGCTTGCATATTTACAATGGACAATGCCTGCATACTTGCACAGAACACACTGGACTGGATACACACAGAAAAAAAAGCACAGAGATTTTTCTTCTCCAAACACACAACAACAACAAAAAAACCAACAAAAAAAACAATTAAACAAAATAATTTCTTGAACTGCAAAGTTAATTCAAAGTGAATTTAAAATGTAAAGTCAAAATAGAAAAACTTAAAACAGAATTGACTCTATAGTTCAGCTATTTTGGCCTACATTTTTAAATCCTTTGTGAATTTACTTAAACTTTCCAGCAATTCTCACTTTAGTGAATAACGCTGCAAGTGCTTTTATTTTTTTTTCACATGTTTTTGTGCACATGTTTTTGTACTGTTAGATAAATATATGCACACACACAGAAGTGTAGACATTGACAATGAAATAGTATAGAATGTTTTAATATTCAGTCACCTTAAATAATAAGATTGATATATTTCACTGTAAAAAGAAATCATACAAATCAATGAACTTATTTTCCTTTTCAATGACCTTTACAAAAGGTTAACACTATACAGCTATAAATACTGTCAATAAATGTTCACACTATCCATGTCCAGAGCCTGGTCTAGTAACTGCCCCACTCCCATGATAACTACTAAAACATCTGAAGACATGCATTATTCTAAACCTCTAACATGCCACAGAGAAGAGTGATTTACTTTCCATCATAAAAGCCAGATAATGTGGAAAGAAGTGTGTGCATGGTCAGGAGATAAGGGAAGACATTCCATCTTCCATCTGGCTTAATGTGCTTCTTTGTTTTTCTCATTATTAAAATCCCTATTTTGTGCAATCTCTTTTCATCTGAGCTGAACAATTAGAAGATGAGAAGCTTTTAGCCGTATAGTTTGAGAATTCTTGTTGCAGCAACCAAAATGATCATCTGATAAATAAACTCACAGAGTATATTTTTATGATATAAATGTCAACTACTACATGTGCCTTATTTGATTGTTGTACAGCACACAATTTCTGCTTTTTCAAAAGAGAAGGGATTTGAATCGTCAGATACTAAACTCATTTTGCATTTTATTAGCACTAAATATACCGTACACTAATGATGTATATTTAACATATAACATAACTGATAAATATATATATATATATATATATATATATATATATATGTAAAATCAATGTATTTCAATTTAATTTGGCACCACTCTTGATTTTTCTTGTATAGTTTTAACATGATATGAAATTCTACCAAAATCTGGAAACGTCAGCTATTATCTAAGATGTCCCTGACAGCATTGTCTGGATAACAACATACATTATTATAAGAATTGAAGGTCCTTTGTGTAAATACATAGTAAATAATAACCTAAGAAAATGACAAGTATATACTGTGTTGTGAAAAAGGAACAATGATTGTATTCTACACATAATGTGTTGGCTTCAATTTAATGAGTTGGCAAATTATAGATGTGCATTATAAGCCTCATTTAATTAGAAAGGGATAATAGATTTGTAACACTAATAGAGTCATTACTTTGCACTGTACATGTGTTAGTTCATCGATATACCAAAGCACCATTAATTTGACCAAGATCTCAGTATGCAAGTATATCTGCTTCACTGGGTATGATACCTAGCTGGTCATAAATGTATTGTAGGCAGCTGGTTGGGTTACTTCAATCAGCTCAGTCAATATGTTGTCAATCAATACTGGGATGCATAAATGTAGTTATTACCTTGTTATAATAAAATTTTAATAAAACATAGAAGGAAAAAAGTAGTTTAATTCTAATCATAATTTCTAGTTCAATGCACTTTAAATTATAACAATAATTCATTAATAAACAACAATTCAAAAATCTAAATATACACACATATATATATATATATATATATATATACACACACACACACACATATACACACACACACACACATATATATATATATATATATATTCTATATGTTATTGCCAGCCTTAATTGCTGCAATAAGATAGCAGAATGAGATACAGCTTGCATCAAGAAATATACTTTATACAAATGCATGCAGCGTTGCCACTTCTAATAAAATTTGTGAAACATTAATATGTCTCAATTGCATGAAAATGCAACTACGATATGCAATCATTTTAAATGTATATTTAGAATTTTAATAATACACAAATTATGTGAATACAATTTAAATCAGACGCAATTTTATGTAAACAATGAATTAAATAGAAAAGGATAAAAGTGGTAATGTAGCATGTACTTAACATTTTGGTTCCCCTGGGCTAGGAGTGCCCATAATGTAGATCCTCAGATGTTTTAAAACTACAGCTTTCATGAGGTGCTGTCATTTTAAAAGCATTTTATAGGCATGCAAATCATCATGGGATCTGTATTTCTACAACATCTAGG
>OW240917.1:135713999-135785123 GCA_933207985.1 Pelobates cultripes | reverse complement strand
TCCATAATAGCACGGAGATTCTGCTCATCTATAGTATTGTTTATATTGTTTGTCTGTACTTGCACTCAGGCCCGGACTGGCCATCGGGCATACCGGGCAAATGCCCGGTGGGCCGCGATGGCCGTGGGGCCGAGGCCGGCAGGGGATCTCCCCGGCCGGCCCCTGCAGGGCCAGCGCTACCCGAGCGCCGGCCCGGCTATGTGTCTCCGTGGGCCGGTGGGGAGATCAAAGATCTCCCCACCGGCCCACAGACAGGGAAATGCGGCCGCCGGCTGGGTGAGGGAGGGAGGAGAGAGGACCCGGCGGAGCTCCAACAAGCAGCTCCGCCGGGTCCTCTCGCGGGATTCTGAGCGTCAACGCTCAGATCTCGCGAGAGTGAACTCTAACCTACAGGTTAGAGTTCACTCTCACCACTGGACCACCAGGGAAGGCAGCATGGCTCCCACCTCCCAGGCAGAACGGATCTCCTCCTCCCCCCTCCCAGGATAAAGGTAAGAAGGGGGGCGGGGGATATATAAATATATATTTTATTAATAAAATAAATATTTAAATTTAAATAAAAAATACATTCACACCCCCAGACACACACAACACCCAGACACACACAGCACCCAGACACAGCACCCAGACACACACAGCACCCAGACACACCCATCACCCAGACACAGCACCCAGACACACACATCACCCAGACACAGCACCCAGACACACACAACACCCAGACACAGCACCCAGACACACACATCACCCAGACACAGCACCCAGACACACACAACACCCAGACACAGCACCCCCGGACACACACAGCACCCCCAGACACACACACCACCCAGACATACACAGCACCCCCACACAGCACCCAGACACACACAGCACCCCCAGACACACACAGTACCCAGACACACACAGCACCCCCAGACACACACAGCACCCCCAGACACACACAGCCTACCCAGACACACACAGCCCACCCAGACACACACAGCACCCCCAGACACACACAGTGCACCCAGACACACACAGCACCCAGACAGACACACACAGCACCCAGACAGACACACACAGCACCCCTGGGGGGGGGGGGATATATATATATATATTTTTTTTAATTAATAAAATAAATATTTAAATTTAAATAAAAAATACATTCACACTCACACACACACAGCGCCCCCAGAGACACACAGCGCCCCCAGAGACACACAGCGCCCCCAGAGACACACAGCGCACCCAGACACACACAGCACCCAGACACACACAGCACCCCCAAACACACACAGCGCACCCCGACACACACACAGCACCCCCAGACACACACAGCACCCAAACTCACACTGCACCCCCAGACACACACTGCACCCCCAGACACACACAGCACCCTCACTCACACTGCACCCCCAGACACACACTGCACCCTCACACACACACACAGCACACTCCCACACATATACAGCACACACATATATATATATATATATATATAAAATAACCCTCAGTGAGTTAACAGACAAAGAAAACTAGAAACCTAGAATGTGACAGCAGATAAAAACACCCTCACACACAGCACCCCTCTTACATACACACACTGCGCCCCTCACACATACAATAAGTCCAAATATATATATATATATATATATACATACACACACACACACACACTACAGCACCCTCACACTGCACCACTACACACATTACGCTCCAGATCCACACTAGATCCCTTACCCTATATGCACTCATAATCCTCTACACACACACACACACACACACACACTGGGTCCTTTACACAGTAGATCTCCTACACACACACACTACATTCCTTGTCAGCAAACACATACAACATTCTCTAAACACACCCTCTCTGTAACCCCTACACACACTACGTCACCTATACACATACACTTCAGCCCGTATGCACTCTCTCGCTGCATCCCACACTCTCTACAGCCCCTAGCCACACATATTACACCACAAACACAAATTAAATTGACCTATTTATACAATACCACAATACACACACGCAATCCCACAAGCAGGCTCCAAACATATGCACCATGCACTTTCCTGGCCCTTTTGTCCTCTGGTATCCCACTTGTGGAGACACCAGAGACAATTTAAAAGCAAACACAGCGCAAGCATGTTATTAAATTTGCTTGCGCTGCGCAGAATAAATTCAGGGCCTTTTTCTAGTGCCAGAGCTCTTTAGCAGGGCTCTGTGCATTGAACCAACATGCTCACTTTGAGAGGGGGCATGTTGTCATTAGTGATGACAAAACACACACTTTCTGGCCCCGCCCCCTTCTTAGGGGGCCGCTCTGATTGAAAAATGCCCGGGCCTAATTTTTTCCCCAGTCCGGCCCTGCGTAGGCGCCAAAGGGCGGCCAGGCCTGTAGGAAAGCATCCACTGCTTTGCATTCTGGATCTGGGAGCCAGCTGAAGAAGTCTGGTGTTTGTCTGTTGTTGCGGGATGCAAAGAGGTCCAGATGGAAGGGTCCTCTCATTTGCATGAGGGCATTGAATGTCTCTCGGTCCAGCATCCAATCGCTGCCGTCTCTCCAATGGCGAGAGAACCAGTCAGCTGTGAGGTTCGACTCCCCTGGGAGATATTCTGCCTTGAGGGAGATGTTGCGTGGAAGGCAGAAGTCGAACACCTCTTTCGTGAGTACGGATAGGAGTCGTGAGCGAGCTCCGCGTAGGCGAGATGTCCATCCTAAGGAGAATGTCCATCCTGAGGAGAATGCAACAATCTGATTTGTCCCTTGCCAGGCTGCGTATGGTGAAGGAGCCCACCAGTAGTTCGAGACAGTTGATATGCAGGTGGAGTTCCTGTGAAGTCCAGGCTCCTCCTGTCGATACTCCCTTGCTCGTGGCGCCCCAGCCCCAAAGGCTGGCGTCCGATTCCAGTACAGAATCTGGGGTTTTGCCGAATATTGCTCGGCCGTTCCAGGCCTGCATGCTGTCCAGCCACCACTGTAGTTCCTCTTTGACCTCTGCCGTAATCGGTACTGGTTGGTCGTAGGTGGGATTTCAGCGGAGGAAGAATGCCTTGAGGCGTTGCATCGCCCTATAGAGGAGTGGGCCCAGGAGATGCCTTGGATGGATGCCGATAGGAGACCCACGATCTGTGCTAGGTTGCGTAGGGGAACCGATTGACATCTGATCGTCTTGCGGATTTCCTTCCGAATAGCCGCGATCTTGGCTGTTGGCAGGCGGAGCGTGCTGGAGACTGAGTCGATTTCGAATCCCAGGAATTGTATGGTTTGGGACGGAGTTGTAGCCGATTTCAGTTGGTTTATCGTAAACCCTAGGGATTCTAGGAGCTCCATGGCAAAACGTGTGTGTAGTCTGAGTCGTGACTTGACAGAGCAGAAGATTAGAAGGTCGTCCAGGTATATAATGAGGTAAAGACGTTGACGTGTCGGTTCAATTCCTTTAGAAAAGGGTCTCCAAATAATTTGCCCTGTGCCAGAGGTCCGAGTTCTTTGGTGCCCAACTCCACCAACTTCCCGTCTATGCGGAGAAGTGCTGCGTTACGCCTCTCCGAAGAGAGGGCCACATTTGCGTTTCCAAGGAAACAAAAAACGCGTTGAGCCCATTCGTGTATATCGTGAGCCCATTCCCTGACCATGTCGGCATCAAATTGGTCTGCACATTGGAAGGCATCGTCTGCCAGGTACATTATGCGCGAGAGGGGTCCGGAGGTATTTTTTAAATTGTCTTGGACTCCTTTGAATCCTCTCTCCACCCCGCGACGGGGGTTGTGACCACCTCTGCTCATGAAGGTAGTGATTACCTGGTCAAATTCCGGTGTCATGGCCACTTGGTCTGGTAGGGAAGGGCGTGGGAATTCCGACTTCAGTCGGTTGCGGATTATCTTGTCCATAGGTTTGCGCATCCATAGGTGCGTAAACTTTGCAAGGTGTTCCGGAGGCGTCCAGTCTGTGGAGCGGAGGTGCCTGATGTTTCGTGGATCAAAGAGCGTCTGGCCCATGGGGTCCAGAATAGCTTCGTCCTGTGGCAGGGTGGTGTCCCCTGTCCCTTGCCATTCGGCAGCGAATGTGTCTGAATCCCCTGTGTGAAAGGGTTTAGATTCTGAGCCCCAGGCGTCGTCATCGGATTGGGAGGCATTAGCCTGCCATTCATCCAATATGGCCATAGTGTCATCAATATCTTCCTCTTCCTCTGAGGATAGCGCCTGGGTGGGAGCAGGGGTAACGGCGGTCGCCGTTTTGCTTTTCTTAATGGGCTGTTTGCCCTTGCTCGGTTTGGGGTCCTTCTCCCCTTTCCAATTGCGCTTACTAGCCCGGGTGTCGTCCTTAGACTGGGTTTCAGAGTCTTCAGATTCGGTGTCTGGGCGTGTGCAGCGTGGCCTGGAGCGTTCTTGTTGAATGGCCATCATATGGGATAGGGCCTTTTCCATAGAAGCGGCCACTGCTGCATTTACCATGGACTGAAAGTCCACTGGAGTGGACTGTGAGTCTTCCATGACTTGGCACTTGTAGGAGGGCCGTTGAGGCAGGGGTCAGCAGTAGGAGAGGATCCTACGGTAGTTATGGTACCAGCAGTACCGGATTTAACCCCAGCAGGGGGTTCCAGAATAGTACTAGTAGTACTAGGGCCCCAGTAGGGTAGGATAGCTCAGGAACAGTAAGTACCAGCAGTACTGAATATATCACCCCAGCAGGGTGTATTGGGTTTTGTGTCTGGGCAGCACCCAGTATGCAGAGATTGCAACAGCAGAGTTCTGATGGGCAGCACCTTAATGGGGCCTCACCCCAGAGTGCACAGGGTATTGAGCCCTATAGTGCACATATACCATAGGAGTAACAGAGACTTTCTGTGGGGACCCCTGCCTGGATGAGAGTAGTGTGAGTTGATAGTGGAATCTTAAAAGACCAAGCAGGTGTAGCTCTCCAACAGAGTCAGACCGAGTGGGTGAAGCTCCAAAAAGGCCGCCGCACTGAAAGTGTGGGAAAGTAGATCCGGGGGGGAGGGGGAAGCAGAGTGCCTGGAATACATATAGGTATATGTGAGGGGGCCTCAGGAAAAATTCCTGAGTAGAAAGTTAACCAGGCATAAAGGAATGACAGTTAAATAAAGGTACACAGAAAAGGCAATAAATTACAAGCAATATAAGTATAATAAATATGTAAACATTGAATAAATATGAGGAGCTCAATATTCTGACCTGTCTGCTGATGGAGCAGTAAAGAAAGAGGGGGAGGAGCCTGTTCACTGGGAATTCCATACCTCCTACTGTTTTTTGATTGGTTCTTACTATCCTTTTCTTTACTGCTATGGAGTTTAGTAAAGAGAGTTATGCAAAATACAAAGCCTCCTGTCATGTAATAAAATTGGGATAGTTGGGAGCATGGAATTTATCCCTTATGTTATTTTTTTAAATTATATATATATATATAAGATAAATATTTATTAAAAGACTGTGTGGGGCTTTATTTTCTGTCTGTGAGGGTATGTCTTTATGTATTGAAGCTTTCTGAATTTGATGTATGTGGCTTATAGTGGCGTGTGTTCTAGCAGTGTGTGATATGTGGGTAGCTGTGAGTGAAGTGTTTGATTGTGTATTTGTGAGTACAGTTAAGAGAAAATCTGTTATACAAAAAGAAAAAGACAAGCGGCTGGAATAATATTGGAAGTGATGGAATGGATGGGAGTAATATGAGTATGCAGACAGAATGGGAGGTGTGGGGTTGGATTGTTGGGATTATGTGAAGGAAGGAATTGGTCAAAATGATAGGAATATGGGAAAGATGGAGTGGAATTCATGGAGGTAATGGGAGAAGGGTGGGAGTGATAGTGTCGAGGGAGGGTGGATGGGTGAGTGCTAGGCATGAGTGGGAGAGAAAGAGCAGAAAGAGATTTGTGACAGGTTAGGTGCAATAGGAGGAGATGAACATATAAAAAAAGATTTAGCACTCCACATATAAAAAAGATTTAGCACTGTGGAGCTTTGTGCAGAGTGCATGTTATTCAAATTCTAAATCATAACATTGGATGTGCTCTGGTTGAGATTTCAAATGCAATAGTCTTCTAGTAAGTAGGACCTGATGGGAAGGCAGAAGGATGCAATATCACATCCAACCACCCAATACATGCCCAACTCACAGGAAGAATACAGTGGAAAGCCTTCTCCTCAGCCAGTAATTGCAATAATCTAAGTTGGACAATAAATAATTTGAATGGTGTCAGTCAAATCAATCTGCACCGTGCTTTATTAAAAAGAGTCACCACAGGCCTGTGATAACCTACTTGAAGAGGAACTCAGTTGCCATTAAATGGCACATAACCTTCCAATGTGCTTGAAAGTGATACGGGAACCAGGTAGATTTATGAGTTCATGGGTGCCTTTATTAACAAAGGAAGTGATGAAGCCAGCAGAAGTTATGAAGGGAGCAGAGAGGAAGTGGTGTCAGGAGGCCCGATGGTCTTGGCTGGCAGAAAATGAGTGAGCTCAAGGGTAAAGTTGAAGGGCAGAATTCAAGAAATTCACAAATAGAGAGCTGGATGCCAGAGGTGACAAGAAGCGTGGTCAGGGTCAAAGCCAAAAGTTAGAAGCCAAGAAGTTTGACCAGCAATAAAAAACCAGGAACCAGGATCAGGAACAAGAACCAGGATCAGGAATCAAGACGCTAGTAGTCTGGAGCAAGCACTAGAACAATCAAACACTGACCAAGTTCAGTTTAGATCTCCCTGCCAGTTTGTGCTAAAGCTGGCACTTTGGCTTCATTAAGGAGTTCCTGGGCACACTCAACATACACAATGCATGTCTATGCCTCTATTGAATCTTACTTTTCAAAAACATTGACAGAGGCAATTTATTTGCTTAGCTTTTGGAAGCCTCAGTTATTTTTCCAGCATTTTTGGTAAGTCCTGGTTTATGGATTTTTTCTGTGTAAGGATGTTTTGAGGACACATTACTTTAAATAGTTATTTGCAGTCTTTAAATGTATTTACTGTTCATGAATATCATTGTGAAGGTTCCCCCCTGGCTAGCTGGGGGTTGGACCATCGACGAATGCTCCTAATATCAGCACCGCACCAGACACCATAAGCACTGCAGACCCCACTAACCGCCGCAGCTTGGTTGGGGTCTCGCTGTCTTCTACCCACCCTGGACCTACAACAAGGTTCCAGTGGGTGAACCACTCTTCCTTCAGAGAGCGAAGCAGGAACAGCTCTTACAAGAGCTCAGTGAAGCTAAGGGAGTATACAGAGTATAGCAATCCCTGTAGTGATTTTAGCTGTCCCCTCCAAACACGAGACGAGGCTGCGAGTTGAGGGTCAAGTAGAACTGAAGGTTTAATGGTGCAGCTGCTTCTTTTGTACAGTATTTCCTCACAAGGTTACCGCCCAGGTGGACCTTGTGGGGCACAGGATATGAAACTCACAATCCAATAAAAACAGAGTTTTACACTTGAACACTCCCAGTTACTGTACACAAACCCTCCCTTCTACCTGTGATACAATTAACAAAGCCAATGGACTAACTCAAAGGCAGAAAATACAAATTTTTACCCAAAGTACAGAAACACCCCAAAACTCCAACATATCCCCATAAATATTTTACATCCCTCGATAGTCCTGATCTGGGTGAACAACATATCCAAAAATCATCCAGACCAGAGCAGGGGTTCAAAAGTTTTATGGAAGTCTCTTTTGACCAACCGCAAGCATGGCTTTCATGCCCAAAATAGTTCCACAGATTTAGGGTGTGCGGCCGGTGTATTTCCAATAGTTCAAATACTGTTCAAATAGTCGAACGGGAACCGTTCGTGCACTTAGCCAAAGTTAAAGTGTCGTTCGTATTGTCGAACGCCGTTGGACTCCCATCGAAGAGTCGAAGATCCAGAGAGGTAGAGTTCAGCAGCGTTCGTGCCATTGCGTTTCCAATTTGAGTTCCATGAACTCGACGACCAAACACCGCTGAACGCATTCGACTAAACAAGATGGCCGCCGCCACATGTTTGACTATACGAACGGTGACCACCCGGCCATTCGTCAATTAGCTGCAGTTAACCACAGCTTCTGGGGTTTTAAACAAGCAGCACACTCCACTTCCAGGTGGTCCGGCTGTTCGACAGTTTGTTCGGTAAACCCCATTTACCGAACCACATAGGAGAAAGGCACGAACAAGCCTTTTTTCAGTCTGGGGACAAAGTTTTAGGGCATGGGCCATAATCCTGGGGCAAGAGGCTGGCAATCAGGCCCCTCCAAAAGCCAGTGGCGAAGTGCAGTTCGTCACAATCATGTTGTCATTATCAAAAAATGCAATTAGCTTCTTGTACTTACTTTATGTGGTCATTATACCTACATACAGTGAGGGCCAGATTTACAAGTCAGTTGCCTGTAGGCAAAGATTCATAAGACAACCGGTACTCCCCTCACACAAAAAAATGCAGATAATGTGAATTTTATGAATTTGTTGCTATTAAAAACATTTCTTATATCTCCCTATCAGCCCACTTAAGCTTTAAAAATGTACATTATAAGTGCTAAAAACAGGAACTCCTATTTGATGAATGCTTCTGATGATGTCAGCCAAGCAGGCAAATCCAGCAGCAGCAGCAGACTGAGGTAAATGTAAGATTATACTATATTCATGGGGGGCAAGGGGGAGCTTAGGGGGGCTAGATGGTGTTTTAAACACTATAGGGTCAGGAATACATGTTTGTGTTCCTGACCATATAGTGTTCCTTTAAATATTACTAAATAAAATACATATTACATATCTCAGAATTTTTATACCACCCCAATAATTATGCAAATTATCAAATAATAAATACAAAATGTAATTTAGTGTACATTTATGTGTTAGCAATGTATTTCACAATTAAAAAAGGGTAATGCCCATATTATTTTGACACTTACAGCGTTTATGTATTTTGAAGACGTAAAAGAAGGAAACATTTTGTGACATACTAAATTATTATTGTTGTTTGAGTTATGTTGAGGTGTATAACAATCAAAAACATTTTCACACTTGTGCCCTATATGTATACAATTTCTATTTGTACATCTGCTCGCTGTATTTTAATCACCATTATATCGGTTACACCACTGAAGTCAGAAAAAGTTATTGCATTATTTCATGATTTACTTGTTTATCTAACATTCTTAAACTCAATATGCTGATATTTTGAGATTAACAAAAAAATAAAAAATAAAGATGAATTTGAAGGATTCCTGATTACAAAACAGGTGAAAGTTCAACAAACCAAGTGACATGTTAGAGTGAGCGAATGATTATAGCTGTAAAGTAAGAAATGTGCAAGGAGAAGAACAATGAGTTCCACATGCACAGAGACAAGTAGGTGAAGTATGAGAAGATGTTTGAAGTCCTTGTGAAGTATCAGAATATGTTTAATGTCATCATGAAATGCATGAGGATGTTAAAAGTCTAACTCATTTCTCAATACACCAACACTATCTGGTTGTTGTCAGAGTGATACCTACTACAGGTGTATTTAACCCAAGTTGCTAAAGGAGTCCATTTATAAATCCTTTCTCTTAAAATCACAATGTTTTATTTAGGTGAGAGTACAGTGTAGTACACTGTGCCTGACCTTTTTTAGTGAAATACTGACTTTTGCCCTTGAAGGAACATAACAATTTGTAGTTTTTTCAGTATTGTTTTTCTTACATTTTTCTCATGCCGGAATCTTGAGCCTTTTACTCTCACACATATTTTAGGTGGTTCATTGACACTGGCAATAGATTGATTGGAATCTTCAGAATCCTTGGTGAATTTACTAGTGTGACGCCATTGTGTTTGACTTGAATGGAGCACTACGGCATTTGGAATACAATTCTGTACTAGAAAACTCTATAGTGCCATAATCACCATTTAGGTGACTGGTCATCCACACTCCACGTGAGGGTTAAAAGTTTACTATTGAGAATTAACTTGCATCGGATCTCATGCCACTCTCATCTAATCCAATTGTTTTCCTTAGGAAAGCATTGGGAGGCTAGTGCACATGCATGGCAAAATGCCAACTGTATCGAATGGATGTTGTCTCTGAGACCATCCGATAGAAATAGTGAATTTTTACTCACCAATTTTGTGGAAGTGCCTCTAGTAGCTGCCAGCAAGTTAACCCTGAAAAGTAAACAGAACAACAATATTTTCAGCTGCGGGGCAAAAATGGGGTGGACATGACACCCAGAGCATTGCATTGAGATAGCCCCTATAGTCTTGCTTTAAAAAATAATTCCCTGGACACACCATATTGTGCAATGTACAGTGCTTGCATATTTACAATGGACAATGCCTGCATACTTGCACAGAACACACTGGACTGGATACACACAGAAAAAAAAGCACAGAGATTTTTCTTCTCCAAACACACAACAACAACAAAAAAACCAACAAAAAAAACAATTAAACAAAATAATTTCTTGAACTGCAAAGTTAATTCAAAGTGAATTTAAAATGTAAAGTCAAAATAGAAAAACTTAAAACAGAATTGACTCTATAGTTCAGCTATTTTGGCCTACATTTTTAAATCCTTTGTGAATTTACTTAAACTTTCCAGCAATTCTCACTTTAGTGAATAACGCTGCAAGTGCTTTTATTTTTTTTTCACATGTTTTTGTGCACATGTTTTTGTACTGTTAGATAAATATATGCACACACACAGAAGTGTAGACATTGACAATGAAATAGTATAGAATGTTTTAATATTCAGTCACCTTAAATAATAAGATTGATATATTTCACTGTAAAAAGAAATCATACAAATCAATGAACTTATTTTCCTTTTCAATGACCTTTACAAAAGGTTAACACTATACAGCTATAAATACTGTCAATAAATGTTCACACTATCCATGTCCAGAGCCTGGTCTAGTAACTGCCCCACTCCCATGATAACTACTAAAACATCTGAAGACATGCATTATTCTAAACCTCTAACATGCCACAGAGAAGAGTGATTTACTTTCCATCATAAAAGCCAGATAATGTGGAAAGAAGTGTGTGCATGGTCAGGAGATAAGGGAAGACATTCCATCTTCCATCTGGCTTAATGTGCTTCTTTGTTTTTCTCATTATTAAAATCCCTATTTTGTGCAATCTCTTTTCATCTGAGCTGAACAATTAGAAGATGAGAAGCTTTTAGCCGTATAGTTTGAGAATTCTTGTTGCAGCAACCAAAATGATCATCTGATAAATAAACTCACAGAGTATATTTTTATGATATAAATGTCAACTACTACATGTGCCTTATTTGATTGTTGTACAGCACACAATTTCTGCTTTTTCAAAAGAGAAGGGATTTGAATCGTCAGATACTAAACTCATTTTGCATTTTATTAGCACTAAATATACCGTACACTAATGATGTATATTTAACATATAACATAACTGATAAATATATATATATATATATATATATATATATATATATGTAAAATCAATGTATTTCAATTTAATTTGGCACCACTCTTGATTTTTCTTGTATAGTTTTAACATGATATGAAATTCTACCAAAATCTGGAAACGTCAGCTATTATCTAAGATGTCCCTGACAGCATTGTCTGGATAACAACATACATTATTATAAGAATTGAAGGTCCTTTGTGTAAATACATAGTAAATAATAACCTAAGAAAATGACAAGTATATACTGTGTTGTGAAAAAGGAACAATGATTGTATTCTACACATAATGTGTTGGCTTCAATTTAATGAGTTGGCAAATTATAGATGTGCATTATAAGCCTCATTTAATTAGAAAGGGATAATAGATTTGTAACACTAATAGAGTCATTACTTTGCACTGTACATGTGTTAGTTCATCGATATACCAAAGCACCATTAATTTGACCAAGATCTCAGTATGCAAGTATATCTGCTTCACTGGGTATGATACCTAGCTGGTCATAAATGTATTGTAGGCAGCTGGTTGGGTTACTTCAATCAGCTCAGTCAATATGTTGTCAATCAATACTGGGATGCATAAATGTAGTTATTACCTTGTTATAATAAAATTTTAATAAAACATAGAAGGAAAAAAGTAGTTTAATTCTAATCATAATTTCTAGTTCAATGCACTTTAAATTATAACAATAATTCATTAATAAACAACAATTCAAAAATCTAAATATACACACATATATATATATATATATATATATATACACACACACACACACATATACACACACACACACACATATATATATATATATATATATTCTATATGTTATTGCCAGCCTTAATTGCTGCAATAAGATAGCAGAATGAGATACAGCTTGCATCAAGAAATATACTTTATACAAATGCATGCAGCGTTGCCACTTCTAATAAAATTTGTGAAACATTAATATGTCTCAATTGCATGAAAATGCAACTACGATATGCAATCATTTTAAATGTATATTTAGAATTTTAATAATACACAAATTATGTGAATACAATTTAAATCAGACGCAATTTTATGTAAACAATGAATTAAATAGAAAAGGATAAAAGTGGTAATGTAGCATGTACTTAACATTTTGGTTCCCCTGGGCTAGGAGTGCCCATAATGTAGATCCTCAGATGTTTTAAAACTACAGCTTTCATGAGGTGCTGTCATTTTAAAAGCATTTTATAGGCATGCAAATCATCATGGGATCTGTATTTCTACAACATCTAGGGATCTATTGAGCACCCCCAGTGGTGTACTAAGGGGAATCGGGGGGGGAGCAGTCCGCACCGGGTGCCACCAGGTAGGAGAGTGCCACCAGGGCTGGCCAGGCTTGGGGTTCTGTGAGCTGTGTGGCGGCACAGGGTGCCATAGCAGCAGAGGCGCCGGGCAGCCGACACAGCTCACACACGCAGGGACTGGGAGCAGGAGTGGGAGACCTGCAAGGAGAGTTGAGGTAGAGCCAGATTGGCCGTGGGATGGAGCCAAGCCAGACATGGGGGCAGAGCTAAATTCAGCCTCTTACTGCTTACACAGAGGGGACGCAGAAAGGAGTCCCTGCTTACCCAACTCCAACACACCAGGGACTGAATCCACTCCTCCTCCAGCCCAAGCTGACTGTAAGTGAGAGAGAGTGTGTGCTGTGTGTAACTGTGATTGTGACTGTCTTTGAATGTGTGTGTCACTGTGTGTGACTGTGTGTGTGTGTGACTGTCTGCCTGTGATTATCTGTGTGACTGTCTGTGACTGTTGTTGTGTATGTGCAACTGTCTGCCCGTGTAACTGTCTGCCTGTGACTGCGTCTGTGACTGTCTGTCTGTGACTGTGTGTGTGGTACTGTGTGCATCTGACTGTGTCTGATTGTCTTCTCCCTGCAACAAGCCAGTAGCCAGTAGCCGGGATATGATGTCATTGCAGCCTCTGCGTCATTACAGGGTGCGCAGGGGACCTGTGAAGGTAGAGCACAGAGATCCCAGCAGCAACCACTGACCACCAGGGACTGAGGATCCACTCCAGTCCTTCTAGAGCAAAGTAGGGAGGCTGGGTGGGTCTCTTAATTATGAAATGTGCGTATGTATGTAATGTTTGTGTGTGTCTCTGATTGTATGTGTGTGGGTCTGTGATTCTGTTTGTGTATATCTGTGATTATGTGTATCTCTGTGGTTAAGTGTGTGTTGTGATTATGTGTGTAGGTCTGTGATTGTGTGTGTGGTTATGTGGGTTTATGTCTTTGATTGTGCGTATATGTGTGAGTATATATATATATATATATATATATATATATAAATACTAGGAAAAATCCTTGCACTCAGGTTCCAATAATGTATACTTGCTGGGTGCTAAGCCTGGGACTTTAGTATCCAGATAGTAGAAGAAATGGCAGCACTCACGGTCTTCACTAAAATTTTTATTTTATTTACAAGGTTAAAACATGGATCAACGTTTCAGTCCCTAAATGGGACTTTCTTCAGGATCAATATCAATAATACCACACAACACACAAATGCATGCATGCGTTCAAACGCCAACACTACATACAAACACACCCCTACATTCACTCACATATACTCCATACAAAAACATGCTTACATTCACACAAACACACAAACACTGCTCAGTACATTTTAAAAAAAAAAAGGTTATTTTTTACATTTAAAGTTGGGGGGAGAGGGTTGCCAAAAATAGGACCCGCCCCAGGTGCCAAATGCTCTAGGTACGCCCCTGGGCAGCTTATCTGAAATCATAAATTCTGACTCGCGTTATGGCCAAAACAAACAAAACTGACAAAGGACAAGCCATTTTGTATGCTGCATGATTTGGATTCAATCCATAGCACAGTAAAAAGATGATTGATGGTTAGGGTCATTTTATAAATCTTAATTATATAAAACTTTTATTTACAGATTAAGTGAGAAGTAACCAAGTAACCAAGAGATGGGAAAAAGCCAAAGTTTAAAAAGCTATTTTTATAGATTTATATTTTTATTAAAACTATACAATATAAATATATGAATATATTTTTTTTTACTGCTCCTCCTTTTTTTAACCTTTTGTAAGTTACTCTTTCCTATTTAATCTGTGAAATAATGGCACAAAAGTGTGCCCATAAGTGTACTGCAAAATATATTCTTAATATTTATAATATATATTATGTACATGTATAAGTTCTGCAGCACATTAAAGGGACACTGTAGGCACCCAGACCACTTCAGCTCATTGAAATGGTCTGGGTACAAAACTTCCATTACCCTTAACCCTGAGCATGTAATTATTGCAGTTTTTCTTAACTGCAATAATTACCTGCTAGGGTTTACTCCTCATGTAGTGGATGTCTACCAGACAGCCACTAGAGGGACTTCTGGCTTTTGGTCGCCTAAATGACGCTGGACGTATTCACACTATGCATGAGGACATCCAGCGCCACCAGAACCCTAAAATTCTAATGCGAGTAGGGCCATTGCTGCGCATGCACATTAGATCTCCCCTGCCGACTGACGTCATTGTGGGACATCGGCACTGGACCCGAATAATTGACAGAGGGGGTTATTAACCAATTAAAAACAAGTTTGGTTTCCTGGCACTATAGTTTCCCATTAATATGTGCATCTTTCTGCTATTTTGGTTAATCTGAATCTGAATTCCCAGAATGATCAAATGGACACATTTTTCAAAACCGAAATGCCACATGGATAATAAACTTGAATTACCTGGTTATTCTTTTTTTTTCCGGGTGATTTGATTTCGATGAACCTGACTAAGTTTAAAGGACCACTCTAGGCACCCAGACCACCTCAGCTTAATTAAGTGGTCTGGATGCCAGGTCCAGCTAGGGTTAACCCATTTTTTCATAAACATAGCAGTTTCAGAGAAACTGCTATGTTTATGAATGGGTTAAGCCTTCCCCTATTTCCTCTAGTGGCTGTCTCATTGACAGCCGCTAGAGGCGCTTGCGTTATTCTCACTGTGAAAATCACAGTGAGAGCACGCCAGCGTCCATAGGAAAGCATTATGAATGCTTTCCTATGTGACCGGCTGAATGCGCGCGCAGCTCTTGCAGCGCATTTGCGCATTCAGCCGACGGGGAGGAGAAGAGGAGGATCGGAGGAAGAGAGCTCTCCGCCCAGCGCTGGAAAAAGGTAAGTTTTTACCCCTTTCCCCCTTCCAAAGCCGGGTGGGAGGGGGTCCCTGAGGGTGGGGGCACCCTCAGGGCACTATAGTGCCAGGAAAATGAGTATGTTTTCCTGGCACTATAGTGGTCCTTTAAGCACCCCGCCCAGGCTCCCCAGCTTCACAGGCCCCTTTAGAGGTGGCCACAGGTGTGTATAAATAGGAGGAGTTTTCAATAGTCAGGTCACTTTTATTATTTTCTCCATTCAACACAGATATCATCTGCAATAGTGAGTATATTCATTCTAGCACTAACACTTTAATTGTTTAGTTTTAACACTGTTTTTAATTGCTTTCATCACTTTATTTTTGTATACTCACTTTGCTCTTACAAGGATTTAATAATACACTTTATTTTTAACACTAGTACTATTTAATTTGTCCCCCACATTTTAACGTAGGACCCACCAACATTGGGGTACTTTGAAAGCAGTGGTGGGCTTAACATCATATGGCCATATGGTGGAACTAAATCCCCATATTTATTCTTAGATAGGCAATTTAGAAGCCTTTTTTTCATGTATGTAGTTTGGTCACTGTGGCAGCACCTTTCATGCAAAATGCAGGTCTCGGGTGTGCCCCCAATCCTTTCTCTGTACACTATATCTGTCAGACTGGCATCATGCAATGAAATGTATTTGGTTGAGGAAAGCAATTAAACACTCCCTGATCAATATATAAGATTTCTACCTAACTCGTTGGGTCCCATGGCTCAAATACATTTTTTTTTTGTTTTACTACATAAACCTCATGCACACTATTGTTTATCCACTTCATGTGATACACCTGTTATGCCCACATATTATATTTTAAAAAAAAAATATAAATATATATATATATATATATATATATATATATATATATATAGTACACATAAAAAGTGATACGAAAATGATCCTTATTGAATCTTGTATGCACTTTGTAAAGGATTGTATAGAGTGGACATCTTAATTCCTAAGAATATAAACAAAAGCAACACAACATAGAGTAACACATTCATAAGACAAAAGTAAATATCAAACAAACGGAACCATTCATGTGGTTCCCTGTACCCTGTGTTCCCTGTACAGATGCTTCTGTATAGCGCACCCAATAATGCCCCATTTACAGGCTATGGGCATTTTTCACAGAAATAGCATGTAATTATAATTTAAATTATATTAGATATACAACATTTTCATTAGTTTGAGAACTATAATCAATTTGTTTTGATTAAGCAAAATAATAAACATTAGGATCTTATGTAAAATGAAGACGGAAAGAAATCTTAAAGGGAAGCAGAGGACTAATAAATTGCAATTGGAATACTCTAGTCTACTACATTTTATTATTCAAGAATATATTTGAATACAATTTTAAACTTACAAATACTGAAGGTTTATGAGCATATTCTGTATATATTTTATTTGCATACAATTTACATTTAATATCCCATATACAAAAGTACATTATGTTATGCAAAACACTAGTTAGAAGGTAAATTGCTGAAAAGTGTCAGTAGGTGGCAGTATAGCTCTATGACTATACTTCTAGTTGAACTAAAATGATCTTTTCCTTACCATGAAAAGTCTGCAAATCAACCTTTTCTAATCTGTTGCTTTTTTATTTCATTGCAATTTTTATATTTTTCACACTCACATAGGATATCAACCCCTCAGATAATTTTGCAAGATCCATTTGGGAAATAAAGCAGGGAAGATAAAAAATATCTTGTATGCCTACCTGTGTAAATACCTTATTTAATTTTCAAGGCTTTAGAAAAACAGAGGAAATAATACTATCATTTTAATATTTGAGTCAGATCATAGAATAGAAAGCCATTTTTTATTTTGCACATCAAGTCTTTGGGATTTCTTGTGAATCTTCCTATAGAGAAATCTAATAAAGCTTGAAACAAATGATATCCAATATCTGTATTTTACTAAAGGATTTAAGGGCATGTAGTGTATAAAGAAGAAACATTTCACAACTTTATATTAATCACTGGAGTTTATTATAGACAAATACTTAAAGATCTAATAAATTCAACAAACATGCACACACAACTGAAAACGATATATTATGTGAAATATAATGCCATCAAGGTGTTCTGGAGAGATCATGAGGCTGAAGAAAGACCCAATAGAACCCTCAAGAAAGCATTATTTGTTCTGAACTAATGCTTGAATTTTGCACGAGTCTTTGATATATATATTTTTTTTTTATTTTTTTTATTTTTTTTTTAGAAAATGTGTTTTATTAAAAAATATTTTTTTATTTAATGATTTTGTTGTTCTAAAACTATTTAAATTTCAGAGACAGCCTGTTCTCTAACCATGGCCAAATTTACTAGTATAAGAGGGGTCTAAGGTTATAGAGGGGATCATTTCAGAGATAGATTTTATAGGGTGTTGGGAGAGTGCAATATTCAGGTTAAATTTAATATTGGAGTACATGGGTGTAACATTTTTAAGGGGATTAAATATTTTTTCTCATCTAGGATTTCAGTGCTTAAATATGGGACTATGGAATTTTTTTGGTTTTTTTTAGGGTTTTGGAGAGATTAATTTAAGGGTAAGAGAAAAGGGGTATTTAGGGTATCAGGAGTTTCACTAGTTATTTGCAAAGTATTCAAACTCCTATGTCACCCATGTAGTCCTATCAGCCTTCGAAGATGATAACAACAATGCAGGAACTGATATACATTGCACCACTCAGTGCTGCCCTGCACTTCCTGCATTCCTCCCAACAGTCCTGATTTTCTCAGGACGATACCAATGTTTAAATCCTGTCCTGCTGTCTTAACTTTGTTTTCTGATATTCCACTTTTTGGGACACCAAGAACCAGGCCCAAAAATATGTAGTGCAAGCACAGCAAAGCACACACTATTCGTGGCTCTAGGACCCTGCAGAAAGAAACAGAGCTCCCTGCAAGTTCTGCCCTCAGTGGGCTGGCTTGCTTGATTGGCAGGCACCCTCAGTAATTTGGGCTGACCTTTCCAGGTAGACATATCCCCTTTGAGCAGAACTAATTAGGACATTGCATCACTGTCCCACTTCCTACACCTCTCTCCCTCTGAGTCTCATTTTTCAGTTCTCCTGCAAGAATTTCTTGTAAGAGAAGTTGTTAGTAGGCTGATAGGAAATTATACCTTCCACTTCCGGTCCAGCCTCACATATAGACACTGAAGTAGCTGGAACAGCGCTGAATTTTACACCTTCTATAGCTGTTCTTTCAAACATATGACACCGACTTGACCACAGGTAACACTGACTAAGGCAACTGGTTCTTATCTTTCCCCATCAGCATACTTAATCTCCAGAAAAGGCATAACATATGTACTGAAACCAGACACCCACTACACCTGTTTCTACTCTGCCTAATTGGAAATTTAGCTTTGTCCCTAATACTTCAGATGCTTTAGAATACAATCTTGGACTACAAAAATTTGTGTTAATTAAAAAAACAGAGTTATTTGCAAATAATGCCATCAAGGTGTTCTGGAGAGATTACAAATCATGAGGCTAAAGAAAGACTAAACATCATGAGGATAAAAGAGAGTTGTTATTCATGAAACTTGGGAGAGGACAGTTTATTGTGCATGTTTGTTTGGAGTATGACTTCCATTAAAGGGACATTTCACAGCCCTAAAGCACTTAAAGAGACACTATAGTCACCAGAACAACTACAGTTTATTGCATTTGTGCAGGTGAGCTTTTTGCTGTAAACACTGTCTTTTCAGAGGAAATGCAGTGTTTACATGACAACCTAGTGATAACTCCACTGGCCACTCCTCAGATGGCTGCTAGAAGTGCTTTATGGGGCAGTGCTGCACAGTGAGCACCCAGCACTGCCATTCAGTGATTCCATCATCTGCATGCAGACACTGAATCTGCCTCATAGAGATGCATTGGACAGTTCATCTCTATGAGGAGATGCTGATCGGCCATGACGGTGTTTTACTTGTGCTGGCTCTGCCCCTGCCCCTGATCTGCCTCCTTCACAGTCTCATCCAATCCTATGGGGAAGCATTGTGATTGGCTCAGACCACCACTTCTGATAATGTCAGCAGAGAGCAGGCCATTTCAGGGGCAGATCCAGCAGTTGCGGACTTGAAAATAAATAATATTTTACTTTATTTAGGGAGGCAAGAGGGGATCAGGGGGGCTAGATCTTGATTTTAACACAATAGGGTCAGGTATACATGTTTGTGTTCTTGACCCTATAGTGTTCCTTTAAGCTTGCTGAGGTAATTTATGTGTGAAGTGTGTGTCCTCTTTTTATTTTAAAGACAAATGCAGATTTCCACTTTCATAAATTAACTTTGTGACATCACCCTGATTATCAGTTGGACAACCAGTCCTTTTACTTCCTGGTTGTCTAACTCAGTGGAAACAAACACGAGGCGGGTAATGGCAAACATTTCTCAGTGAGCTGCATTGGAAAGTTTGTAAATAACTAAGCACAAATAATCTTGCCAGTGTTAGAAGGGGAGGACTTGCAAAGGATGCAGAGAAGACATCCACATGTTTTGCAAGCTGTTTTTAGATATATTCGCAGTGAAAAAAATGCATCATTAAATGCATGTATGTTTTCATTGGGGTATAGCTTATAAACAGTGATATTATTTATGTTCTTATTTTTATTTGGGCATTGATGAATTTTACAATATTATGAGAGGGGGATTTAACTATAAATAGGTCAATTACAAGAAAACTTACAGGAACAATAGGCTGAAGAGGACCCTGCTGAAACGAGATTACAGTCTATAGGAGGTGGGTTATAAAACACATTAGGACAGGAAATATCAATCAAATAAGGTGAGAGTGAAGCAGAGCTGGAGGAGAGAGTAGAGTTCTGCCCTTTAGGAGAGAGCAAGAGACCGGTATGTAAGGTAGAGGTTACTGTGGGAGGCCATAAGCTTTCCTAAAGAGATGGGTCTAAGGCTATTCCATAGGAAGGGAGCCGCCCACAAGAAGTCCTGCAAGCGCAAGTTGGCCGTGCGGGTGCAAGCAGCGAACAGGAGAAGGTCACAGGCAGAGCAGGGAATGAGAAGTAGCATACCTATGGATCTGTGAAGAGATTTGAGGGGCTAGAATTGTTGATTGCTTTATAGGTATCTAGTGATGTCGCGAACATAAAATTTTCAGTTCGCGAACGGCGAACGCGAACTTCCGCAAATGTTCGCGAACGGGCGAACCACCATAGACTTCAATAGGCAGGCGAATTTTAAAACCCACAGGGACTCTTTCTGGCCACAATAGTGATGGAAAAGTTGTTTCAAGGGGACTAACACCTGGACTGTGGCATGCCGGAGGGGGATCCATGCAAAACTTCCATGGAAAATTACATAGTTGATGCAGAGTCTGGTTTTAATCCATAAAGGGCATAAATCGCCTAGCATTCCTAAATTGTTTGGAATAACGTGCTTTAAAACATCAGGTATGATGTTGTATTGATCAGGTAGTGTAAGGGATATGCTCGCTTCACAGTGGCAGACCAAACTTCCCGTTTAACGCACCGCAAACAACCGCAAACAGTCCATTTGCACAACTGCAAAACTCCCCATTTGCACAAGGTTGGATACCAAGCTAGCCATGTCCCGTTCCTTGTCCTCACTGATGTCATTGAAGGTCTCTTCCTCCACCCAGCCACGTACAACACCAAGGGTCCCCAAAAGGTGACAACAAGCCCCCTGGGACGTCTGCTGTGTCTGGTCTTCCACCTCCTCAAAGCCACCTTCCTCCTCTGACTCCTCTTCTTCAGACTCCTCTTTCTGCGTTGCCTCTCTCTGCGTTATTATAAGGTGTGTTAAGTAGTACTATTCCTATCAGTTTAATCCCTGTTACATCCTCTATCAGGGGACGTGTATATGGCATCGATTTTAGGAACCGGGAGATGGAAAAAGATGCTTGGTCGGTCCTCCTACTTCAAATTTGCGGCCTGCGCGTGCAATCTAATGTGCCACCAGATAGGAGTGGTGTGTTAAGTAGTACTATTCTTAGCAGTTTAATCCCAATGTCATGACTACTAGTGTGGTCCAGCACGCAGAAACTATGTAAACATTTACATAGGCAAGAAAAGGAAAATAAAAGGACAGAGCGTAAACCTGACCTTAGAATGGCCGGACTAATACACTAGAGACAGAGAATGGTCAAAGGGAAAGCCGAGGTCAAGGAAGCCAGAAAATACACAATACCATTTACACAAGCCAAGTCAGGGAAACCAGAATTCAGAATAACCAGGGAAAAGCCAAGATCAGGATACCAGGAAATCAGATTCACAATGAAAAAGCACTCTCAGGAAACCAGGAACAGGAAACCACGACAGGGCAAGGTACTGGGGTGAGCTAGGGATTTAAATATCACGCGGCAGGCCGGCAGCCGCGACACCCTGTTACGTCCCCCTCATCAGGACTTTTTTAGTCGAATGTATCGCCCACTGTCAGTTCCTTTGGGATCCATCCCTCATTCATCTTAATGGTGAGGTAATCTAGACTTTTTTGGCCTAGGCGACTTCTCTTCTCAGTGACAATACCTCCTGCTGCACTGAAGTTCCTTTCGACAGGACAGCGGGGCAGGCCAGAAGTTCTATAGCAAATTGGGATAGCTCAGGCCCCAGGTCAAGCCTGCACACCCAGTAGTCAAGGGGTTCATCGCTCTTCAGAGTGTCGATATCTGCAGTTAAGGCGAGGTAGTCTGCTACCTGTCGGTCGAGTCGTTCTCTGAGGGTGGACCCAGAAGGGCTGTGGCGATGCGTAGGACTTAAAAAGCTCTGCATGTCCTCCATCAACAACACGTCTTTAAAGCGTCCTGTCCTTGCCGGCGTGGTCGTGGGAGGAGGAGGATTACTTTCACCTCTTCTCCTGTTAGATTCCCGTTTTGCTGTGACATCACCCTTATATGCTGTGTAAAGCATACTTTTTAATTGATTTTGGAACGGCTGCATCCTTTCCGACTTGACATAATTCGGTAACATTTCAGGCACTTTCTGCTTATACCGGGGGTCTAGTAGCGTGGACACCCAGTACAGGTCGTTCTCCTTCAGCCTTTTTATACGAGGGTCCCTCAACAGGCACGACAGCATGAAAGACCCCATTTGCACAAGGTTGGATGCCGAGCTACTCATGTCCTGTTCCTCGTCCTCAGTGATCTCACTGAAGGTATGTTCTTCCCCCCAGCCACGTACAACACCACGGGTACCAGATAGGTGACAACGAGCACCCTGGGATGCCTGTTGTGGTTGGTCTTCCTCCTCCTCCTCAAAGCCACATTCCTCCTCTGACTCCTCTTCCTCACAATCCTCTTCCAGCGTTGCCGCAGGTCCAGCAAGCGATGCTGATAAGGCTGTTTCTGGTGGTGATGGTGACCACAACTTTTCCTCTTCACGCTCATCTATGGCCTGATCCAGCACTCTTCGCAGGGCACACTCCAGGAAGAAAACAAATGGTATGATGTCGCTGATGGTGCCTTCGGTGCGACTGACTAGGTTTGTATAAAGAGAAAGTAGAAGGGGAGAGAGAAGAAGGACAAAGCCTTGGGGGACTCCAACCGAGACAGGATGAGGGGAGGAGGTATCCTTGGAAGAGGGGACACTAAATGAGCGTTGGGAGAGGTAAGAGAAAAACCACGAGAGGACAGAGTCACAGAGACCGAGCGTTTGAAGAGGGAGAGCATGTTCAACGGTGTCAAAGGCAGTGGAGAGGTCAAGATGAATTAGTATGGAGTAGTGGCCCTTGGATTTAACTGTGATTAGGTCGTTAGTAACTTTGATAAGAGCAGTCTCAGTAGAGTGGAGAGGGCAGAAGCCAGACTGAAGAGGGTCAAGGAGAGAGTTAAAATTGTGACCCAGCCTCTATATATAAGCTGGAGTCGCGTAGCGCCGCACGTGAGCTCTTATTAGTGTAGGATGCTGCAGCTGTGAGGGACAGATTAGGAAAGAATTCTGGTGTTGAATCTGAAAACTACAGCGATTATTCAAACTACAGCGATTATTTTTGTGGGTGCTATAATACGACATTTTTGTACCCTGCCCTGAGCCCAGTGCCACAGAGTGCAGTGCACATTACTTTAATCCTGTTCTGGTAGCACAGTGGGCAACATCTAGGCATTTTTAAATACTGCAATTTTTTTGGTGCTAAATAGTACATTTGCATACTGCATTTCTTGCAGTCCAATAAAACCCTTAAATACTACTGTTACATTGTTTGTTTAAAAAAATCAAACTTTGAGGGCGGGGCCTGGTAGCCAAGATGACCAGACGTGCTTGGTGATAGCTCTGGCACAATCAGGCACAAAAGCACACTTTTCATGCTCAAAAAATATTGCAAACTGCTTAACACAACTTGTGCCCTACCTAGCATCGAGCAGAAACACAGGGATACGTGTGTGGACCCGAGAATCAAAGTGCCCATGGCGACCAACACTGAGGCCTACCATGAATAGCAGTCCAGGGCCTGGGAGTGGCAGACGATTTCCCGGTACGGGACATGCTCCATTCAACTATTCTCCTGCAGCCCCGCGACCCCCCCTCTTTGGACCGGTGGGGTTATCCCGGTCCCCCCTAGGGAAACATGCTTCTCAGCAAGGGCAGGATCCTCCACAGAATAACCAACCGCATGGCGAGCCCAAGATGGCCACTGCAACAAAGCACTCTCAGCACCAGGAGAGCCCCGCAATCGCAGCGTGGAAGGAGAGCTTTGAAGCTCAATTCGATAGGCTCTGTCAGGAGTTCTGGGAGCGCATATATGGCAGTCCTCACTCCATAACTCCGCAAGTAATGCAAGCTGCGGTACAGGATCACCAATCACACCTCGGAGGGGAGACCCTTCTGGAGGATCTTGCGACCAGACACCCGCGTGCTCAGCAAGCTGCCCGACCTCTGGTGCTCCCTCGAACCCGAGACCCAGCAAGGAGAAACAGGAGCAACACGGGACAAGCAGAGAGAGCACCCACTGCTGTGCGGGCTACTAAAAGCAGTGATCCATGTTACAGTGACCTACCAGCAGCGTACACACAGAAGACCTGTCACTTCCCACAGAGCAGCCTGGAGACAAGCCACGACACCATTCCTGGCAATGTATTCAGTGGCCCATATGTGGAGTAGGATAAATCTACAACAACAAGAGCCCACTCATATTCAGACAATCCTGTCTGCAATGTGGAGGACTATGTATCTCTACTCACTATAAGTACCCAGTGGCAATACAAACCAGGGGTTCCTATCCTCCGAATTCCTCATGTTGTTATTTACTGTTTATTACTGTGATATATAAGCTTATAATTTAAACTGGTTTTCTCCCCCTATATATAAAAAAATGTGAAATGCTTTTGACACCATGATACTACTGTTAACACATGTGTAAAAATCAACTTGCACCAGCTGTTGTGGCAGTGCTTTTTGGTGCTAAATAGTACATTTGCGGCCTGCGGTGCACTTCATATCTGAGAGTCAAATAGAACCGTCAAATACTGCTGTGACATAGCAGTTTTAAAAATTCAAATTCTTTAGGTGCTAAAAAGTAAATTTGGTGCCTGCACTTCATATCTGAGAGTCAAAAAGAACTGTCAAATACTGCTGTGACATAGCAGTTTTAAAAATTCTAATACTTTAGGTGCTAAAAAGTAAATTTGGGGCGTGCAGTTCATATCTGAGAGTCAAACAGAACCGTCAAATACTGTGGTTACAGCGCACTTTGAACAATTCTAATTGTTTTGGTGCTAAATAGTACATTTGCGGCCTGCTGTGCATTTCTGTGCATTTCTTGCAATAGATAAAAAAAAAAAATTGACTATTGGCGGTTACTTTGTTGCCTGACATACACCATCTGTTAGTTTGGTGGGTGAATGCAAACAATGAGGAGAGCGTACACCTGCAGCCCATGGCCATCTGTCTTTCACCTCAGCAAATTGCAAATCAACCAATCAGTCTGAGCCACAAGTCATGCAGTAGTTTCTTATGCTTTTTGATGACTCTGCTGGTGGGGTTTCCGTGGGCCATCCACTTAGCCCTGCCCCAGGAGTGGAAGAGATTGAGTGCACTGATGGACAACCACTTATGTGTCAGGATGTGGACATGCGAGGACCACCGCAGCACATCTCTGACGAAACACAGGTGCCAACTACTGTGGCTTTCTGTAATGTGCAGACCAGCAAGGAGGACAGGGTTGAGGAGTGGGTGGAAGATGATGTGGAGGATGATGAGGTCCGAGACCCCACATGGAATGAAGGTCATGCGAGTGACGTATGCAGTTTGGAGGAAGAGGAGGTGGTTGCACAGAGGCACCAGCACAGCATAAGAGGGGGCAGGGTGCAAAAGCGGAGCGGCAATCCCCTAGATGGTACACCTGCTACTGCCCACCACACCCAGGGACCGAGCACACCAAAGCCAGCTCCAAGGAGTTCCCTGGCATGGCAGTTCTTCAGACAATCTGCTAACGACAAGACACAAATGGTTTGCACACTGTGAAATCAGAGACTGAAGCGAGGCATAAACGTGCTAAACCTGAGCACAACCTGCATGACCAGGCATCTACATGCAAAGCACGAGCTGCAGTGAAGTAGGCACCTCAAAAACCAAGAAAGGCTCCTCCTGCTTCCTCTTCTACTGCTGTCTCGACCTTTTCCTCCACCTCTGGAGTCAAAGTGGCATTTGCCACCCTGCAAACCAGAGGATGTGGCAGCAATGCCACCATGTCCGTCATCGACCCCAAGCATCTCCACGCTGTCCTATGGAAGCGTTCAGCTGTCCCTCTCCCGAACAATGGAGAGAAAGAGGAAGTACCCCCCTAGCCACCCGCGATCCCTGGCACTGAATGCCAGCATTTCAAAATTCCTGGCCTTTGAAATGCTGTCATTCCATCTGGTGGAGACAGACAGTTTTAAAAACCTGATGGCGGTGGCTGTCCCACAGTACGTGGTTCCCAGGCGCCACTACTTTTCCAGGCCAACCATCCCTTTCCTGTATAACCAATTGGCGGACAAAATCAGGTGTGCACTGCCCAACGCCATCTGTGACAAGGTCCACATAACCACAGATATGTGGACCAGTAAGTACAGGCAGGGATGCTATATCTCCCTAACTGCACACTGGGCAAATGTATTGGCGGCTGGGCCTGAGGCAGATAGCAGTTTGGCGCATGTCCTTCCGCCACCGAGGATTGCAGGGCATTTCTATTTGCCTCCTCCTCCTCCTCCTCCTCCTCTCCCACCACCTCATCCAGGCAGCGTAACACCTTCGCCACCAACTTCAGCACAGCCAGGGGGAAACAACAGCAGGCTGTTTTAAAACTGATATGTTTGGGGGAAAAACCCCACACCGCGCAGGAGCTATGGACGGGCATGGAACAACAGACCAATGAGTGGTTGTTGCCAATGAGCCTCAAGCCCGGCCTGGTGGTGTGCGACAATGGGCAATATCTCGTAGCAACTCTGGGCCTAGCCGGTTTGCCACATATCCCTTGCCTGGCGCATGTGCTGAATTTGGTGGTTCAGAAATTCCTGAAAAACTACCCATATGTATCAGAGCTGCTGCAGAAAGTGTGGGCGTTCTCACCCTGCTGCTGCTCGCCTGTCTGCACTGCAGCGCCACTTCGGCCTTCCCGCTCATCACCTCATATGCGACGTGCCAACAAGGTGGAACTCCACCTTGCACATGCTGGACAGACTGTGCGAGCAGCAGCAGGCGATAGTGGAGTTTCAGATGCAGCACGCACGGGTCAGTCACTCTGCGGAACAGCACCACTTCACCACCAATGAGTGGGCCTCCATGCAAGACCTGTGTGCCATTTTGCACTGTTTCGAGTTCTCCACCAACATTGTCAGTGCCGATGACGCCGTTCTCAGCCTTATTATCCCGCTTCTATGTCTCCTTGAAAAAACACTTTGGGCGATGATGGAAGAGGAAGTTGCACAGGAGGAAGAGGAGAAGGGGTCATTTCCACGGTTATCAGGCCAGTCATTCACAAGTGGCTTGGAGGGTGGATTCCTGCATCAACATACACAATTGTCCAACCAGGGCACAGTTCTGGAGGATGAGGAGGAGGAGGATAATGAGGATGAGGAGGAGGAACCATGTTCACAGCAGGGTGGCACCCAACGCAGCTCGTGGGCATCACTGGAGCATGGCTGGGGGGATACAGAGGACACAGACAATACACCTCCCACAGAGGACAGCTTGTCCTTTCCTCTGGGCAGCCTGGCACACATGAGCGACTACATGCTGCAGTGCCTGTGCAATGACTGCTGAGTTGCCCACATTCAAACTTGTGCTGATTACTGGGTGGCCACCCTGCTGGATCCCCGTTACAAGGTCAACGTGCCATTCTTAATTCCCTCACTGGACCGTGATCGGAAGATGCGCGACTACAAGTGCACGCTAGTAGACGAGCTGCTGAGGGCATTCCCAACTGACACCGGGGGCTCAGTGGAAGCACAAGGCGAAGGCAAAGGATGAGCAAGAGGTCGCCAACGCAGCTGGGGCACCACCAGCACCTAAGAAGGCAGGGTTAGCATGGCCAAAATATGGAAAAGCTTTGTCAGCACGCCGCAACATGGTGGAACAGTACTGCCCCATTCAACTTCTGGGTCTCCAAATTGGGCATATGGCCTGAGCTTGCCCTTTATGCCTTGGAGGTTCTGGCCTGTCCTGCAGCCACTGTATTGTCTGAACGTGTTTAGCATGGCAGGAGAAGTTATCAAAGACAAGCACAGCCGCCTGTCCACAGCCAACGTGGACAAGCTCATGTTTATTAAAATGAACCAGGCATGGATCCCACCAGACTTGTCTGTACCTTGTGTAGAATAAACGTTTATACCGGCCTCACCCAGCCATTGTTATACTCAAGTGCACTTATTCTTTTCTTTTTTTATATGTCCCAATATAGTGTTGGCCAACTCCACTGCCGCTTCCACCTACACTGCCACGGTCACCGCCTCCTCAACCTATGGGTCACTTAGTATAAACTATGTACACAATAGCAAAGGCTTGTGAATGTCTTTTCTCCATGCATCATGAGTTGAGCTCAGTTTGAACAATGAAAGAGAATACCCTGCACTCCAACCCTCTCTCAAATGGATAATTCTGGTGATCCTCCTCAAAGATTCCATCTAGTGCTATTTTATGGCTCAGCTGTATTTTTAATTTCTAGGTATTTTATGTTAAGTGATTTCCCTATCCACATTTGTTTGCAGGGCACCTGTCCTATTCTATATTCTATTCTACTTTCATTTACAGCCCTCTAGCCCTTTCCAGGACTTTTTTAGAGGCATTTAAGTGGGATTCGGGGTCTAGTTCGAGCCCGAACTCAAACTTTTTTGTGAAGTTCCGGCGAACTTGAACATCCAGGTGTCCGTTCAACTCTAAGCTTTACTTAATAATGCACATTATATTGGTGTATATAAGATATATAAAATTCCTGCCGACAATATTTCTAGTACCTTTCATGTCTAAGTTTAAGAAATTCTGTAATTTAGAGAGTAACCTATCACTCTGCATATGGGTTCTAGTGCACAGTGTGTTCCACAGTTTGCAAAAAATAGGTTTGAAAACATGCATTCACCTTAATTAAAACCTAATTGTTACTTTAAATGTGTTTTACTACTACTGTAATCCTACCTTTTATGTCTTGATTGGCTTTTTAAATTGGCAAATTTGGCTTCATTATTGTTTTAATCCCAACATAAAGGTTATTGCTGAGAACTGACCCATGACAATGTCAAATGTAATTTATGATATTACAAAAATTACAGTAAACATGGTAAGCAAATCTACCATGCACAGTTTATATATGTGTAACAGGATTTTTGTTAGACACTATCACTACCTGGAACAGGGCCTGAGTATCTGTTTTGGGTACCCAGGTGCCTCTCACAGATTCTTACACTAATCAAAAATATTGTCCTGAGTAGACGTTGAGTATTGTATTTGGTAAATTAGATATTATTCCTGTAAGTACTAGTTTCTGTGAGTACATTCATGAGTATGATAAGAGCTCACAAGAAGCATGTGGACTGCTGTTACAAATGTCAGGATTACAATTGATCGAACACACAGTATTAGTATCACACTTAGGAATAATGATAACGTCTAACCGGACCTTAGAATGGCTGGATTTAATGTATAAGTGAATAGTCAAATTACTAGCCAGGGTCAGGAACACAGAATGAAACACAGTTGCAAAGAATAGCCAATAGTCAGGGTTACCAGAAATCAGGAAAGTCAGGATGAAGCCAAAGTCAAATACTAAAGAAACACGATCAGAAACACACTCTAGGAATAACCAGCAAAGGGAATCCATGACAGGGCAATGAGCAGAAGAAATTAGTGAGTTTAAGTATCCCTCTTGTGAATCCGATTGGCCGTATCCGGCCTATGACCTCAAAACGTGCGCGCATCCTCTGCGTGACGTCGACATTGCCACAATCGTGAACAGACATTGGGCTACATAACAGTGTGGATCCACAGCGGCCGGTGTCCACTGACATGTCGCAAATGCCGGTCTTATGGCGTAGGAGAGAATGAAAACGTGACAACAACATAGTAAATAATAAAGTGTTTAAGTAGTCATAGAAGGTGTGTATATATAAACCAAACAGGTATTACATATTTGTGCTGCAAAAAAATGTGTTTGGAGATAAAATTATCAATCCAGCAGGTTACCCAAACTGAAAACTTCATTATACATGTGAGTAAAGAAAATGTGTAAAAAAAACAAAAAACAAAAAAAAAAAAAAAATTCTGATTGGTTTTAAAACATCAAGGCAATTAGTCATACTTTACACATATGATAAATAGTTACAACCTGATATCAGTTATACATACTACTGATTCCATTAGTAAACTGATGATGATTTTTGTCTTTTGCTTCTCGTCTGTATTTGGTACTGAAGAAATAAAAGCCTTAAGGGTTTGTGCCATCCTAATCTTCAACTGATGATAGCATCTCATTATTAGATGATTGAACTGGCTGCATATCTGATTTGAAAGATATGCAATAAATGCAGTTGGAAATGCTGTATAACTATCCTGAACAAGGTGAGCCACCAGAGAGGCCAAGTGATGGCAGTTGTAACAAGTGATACCATTCATTAAGGACAAACCAGGGGATAAAGCAGTTGCACTGTATTTAAAGAGTAACTTTATACCCAAAATAAGAGGAAACATATAATGGAAATTAAAATTGACATTATATGGACACTGACAAATGTTCTATTTTGTTGCCTTTTGTTGGTAACAAACATTTACTTAATTTGTTGCTAGTCATCAAGCAAATGCAATATGTATTTTGCAGTAATATAGAGTGAATGAATAGTAGAGTCACTTTAAAGTAGGCTAAACATGCACAGCACAATTTAAAATACAAATACTTAGATGCCTTTATAGCTAACAGATCAAAAATGTAGAATTATAAGGGGTAGATATCTATGTGTCTCGCATGTTTATTACTCCTCTTCAAAGAAAATGTGTGTCGTGTTTATTTATCTTACACTGTGGGTACTCTTACAGTTTGTTCCATATTACAAGCCATATGAGAGGGCAGGACAACTCTGCATGAGCATTTACCTGGTCGGTGAGAATCTTTTATTTTAGTTTGAACTTTGCTGCATGGAATTTCAACTTTACTTTCTAACCAGATTTCTGTTACCTTGACTTGTGCAGGGACAAAACATTTGGTTCTTCCTAGCTACTTCAGCAGAATTATTTATTTATTTTTTTATTTTTTTTTATGGTCAGCAAAATTTAGTCTATAAAACTGTTCAGCTACACTGAATTTCAGTACCAACAAAAATGACTGTGCTGGCATGGAAAAACAGCTACAATAATTCCTGAGCAAATGGCTATACAATTTCAAAATTTTTGCAATGCCTATTATTATTATTATTATTATTATTATTATTATATATATATATATATATATATATATATATATATATATATATATATATATAGAAATTAAACAAAAAAAAAACAGAACTCTTTTTTTATTCACAAGATGAGGATTGGTTCCTATCCAACCAGCCTCTGCCTACTACTGGCACTATCCTCACCATTCCTGCTGCTCTACCAAAGCATAGTGGTAGTAGTATTGCATATAGCATGGTAGTAGCTTGTGTCAACTGCACAGAATCAGATAAGCTGGACCTAATGTCTCCAAATTAGCATACCTACTTTGTTTTATATTGGTCGAGAGCCTTTATCCTCTATTGGTTGACAGCCAATTAATAATGTCAAAAATTGGTATGTGCTGGTATACTAACTTAAATAGTTATTTAAGTACTGGAGACATTGTGGTTATATTTAAGACATTCACATGGTAAGCTTTTGGAATTATTTAATGAATGAACAAAACAACTGAAAATTTTATTCTCATATATCATATCTCATAGCATCTATATACAAAACACAATGAGTGAACCGGCTGATTGTCTAAATAAAGATAAATAAAAAGAGGTATAGTGTAATACAGTTTTACAATATTAACACTGCGCAATATGAAATGCACTCACAGGATCTTGGACAGTTCAGGCATATATGGTGCCACCCCTGATGATATGGGGGGCTGGGGGAATCCCCTGGACACTTCCACTCAAAATGCAGGACTCCGGGTGAAGGTATGAAAAAAGCGGCTTTAATTGTATAAAAATATAAAATAAATACAAATAGACGTCCTACGCGTTTCGTCCCTTCTATAAAGTATGGGACTTCCTCAGGGACCGCAATATTAAAATAACAATCAATGCAGTACAATCAAAAAAACAGCCTAACATCCCTCCACCCCCAAGTCCTTTAAATAGGGCTAATCCCTAAATGTAATTAATCACATGTGCCTCTCTGTCCTTCCTCATTGGTCCTGTGTAGATGAGTTTCATCTGTTGGAGATCTCATTCCCGGGTGTTCACAGTTGATCTCCATTATTTCTGTGATTCTCCGGTTATTTTCGGCACTTCCGTATGTTCCAGAAACCAGAAGTGCTATGCGTTCCAACTGTACTCACAAACCCGGAAGTTATGTATATCCGGAAATGGCATGCGTTCCACCTTCGTTTTTTTTTTTTGCGTTCCATCAGTATTCTGCAATATCTAGCCATAAGATTACATACAAATAGTCCAACAACTTAACCACAAATCCATTCATAGTATATTTCCCTATAATGTATGCATATATTTACTTTACACCATCTACACAATACTTAGCAAATCACTAAATTTCTTCCATATTGTATATACTCATAATCTAGTAATGTGAATCATATATTAACTAATCCTTCATCTCCTAATTTTGTGATATATTGTTTAAATATCTAATATTAACTTTAATTTATAATAAACATTAGTTTCATCGTATGTGTTATCCTTCTTATAATCAAATCAGAAGTGTCTTTTATATTAATTATATTATATTATTATGTTATTAATTAGCCTAATTCATCCTGTGTAATTCAGTGCTTAATTGTTAATAACATTCTAAGAAATTCCAATATTTATAATAACTATTACAAATAGTGATATACATTTATAGGAAACACACTAGGTCCACATCCACATTAAGTCCACCAGGTTCCAGTGTCTGTAGCCTGTGGATCCAGTACGTCTCTCTTTGTGATAACTTTTTAACCCTATCTCCCCCTCTCCAATCAACCAATACCCTTTCAATACCAATACATTTAAAACCAGTGAAGGAAAATAGTGGCCATTGATTGCAGTGTACCGGAATAGAATGAGTGGCCAAGTTCTTTTTGATATTATTTATATGCTCCAGAAATCATACTTTCAGGAGCCTCTTTGTCCTGCCTACATATTGCTTGCCGCACGGACACTGCAGTAAATAAACTACATAGTCCGTGCGGCAACCAATTTCAGACTTTATCTGAAATGCCTCACCTGTAATAAAACTAGAAAATGTATCTGTTCTTTCAAGATTAACAGTATGGCAAGCTTTACAAGAGTTACAACCTCTAAAGGAATGATTGTCAACAGGTTTTCGATTACCCTCGAGATTTTTTATGGCATAACTAGGTGCCAAAGTGTTCTTAAAATTCTGATTTTTTTCTAAAGATAAGTTTAGGCTGATCTGGTAAAATAGAATTGAGTACAGGATCCTGTTGGAGAATCAACCAGTGTTTCTGTAAACTCCTCCTAATTTTGGTATGGTCTGTACAATACTGAGTTCTAAAGGCAGTTATATTATCCTGGTAGGATTTGGCACGGGGCTTGTCCATCAGATAATTCCCCCTGTCGGTCTGTAGATCTATACGAATTTCCCTGTCAAGTGTGTTCTTCTTATAACCTCTTTCCACCAATTTATTCTTAATATGATTGGATTGTATTATAAAATCCTGAACTTGTGAGCAATTTCTTCTCACCCTAGCCAATTGTCCCTTAGCTATCCCTCTAAGCTAGGGACGATGATGGCAACTTTGCAGATGAACGTATCCATTGCCATCACTTGGTTTAAAGAAGCACTTTGTTCTAATCTGATTGATATGTGAGAACAAAGACAAATCCAAAAAATTAATTTCTTTTTGATTCCATGTGGAAGTAAACTTTAAATTATATTTATTTTGATTCAAATAATTTTTAAATGATTGAAATAAAGACCCCTTCCAAATAATAATAACATCGTCAATATATCTCCGCCAGAGCACCAGGTTCTCCCTCCAGTCATGACCAACCCACACTGTTAAATCTTCCCATCTACACATGTAGGTGTTGGCATAACTGGGGGCGAACCTGGTGCCCATGGCGGTTCCTGTGATTTGTAAATAAAATTTATCATTAAAGAAAAAATAATTGTGTTCTAAAATAAATTTAACTGAATATAAAATAAATTCTTTAATATCCTGAGATTTCGATCTTCCGTCATAAAATGATTGATAGCTTCTAATCCCAATTCATGGCTAATTATAGTATAAAGGGATGATACATCCAATGTGGCCCAACTATAATTAGGATGCCATTCAATATTTTCCAGTTCTTGTAAAAATGATTTTGTATCTTTTATATAGGAAAGAGAGCCTTGAGCATACTTTTGTAGATATGAATCCACAAATGCAGAGAGGTTAGCTGACAAGGAATCTATCCCACTAATTATGGGGCGACCTGGGGGATTAAATAAACATTTGTGAATTTTTGGAATAAAATAAAAAATTGGAATTCTCGGATTACTACAAAAGAAAAAGTCATAATTTGCCTGTGAAACTATGTCCTTATTTTTTGATACCTCTAAAAGATTTTTGAGGACTAAGTTAAATTCCTTAGTCGGATCCCGTATAAATACAGTGTAAGTTTCATTATCACTTAAGATGTTTTGGGCTTCCTGCAAATAATAATTCCTAGACATAATAACAATCCCCCCCTCTTGTCAGCTTCCTTGATTATAATATCTTCTCTCTTCTTTAGTTTCTTTAAACATTTATCTTCCTCCCTAGTTAAATTTCTACTATTATTAAAATTATGGTTTTTTTAGCCATAAATTTTAAACTCTCTATCCACTAATTTTTCAAAAATTTCCAAATATGGACCCCTATTTTGTGTGGGATAAAAATGTGATTTAGGTCTAAACTTTCTGCTTCTTAGTTCTTCCTCATCTATAGTTGGAATCATTGTCTGATTGGATTGTAACAAAAAGTGTCTCTTTAACGTTAATGAGCTAATGTATTTTTTTAAATCAATATATAAATTAAATTCATTTGATGTTTTATTTGGTGCAAATTTCATGCCTTTTGATAGTAATTGTATCTCATCATCCGACATGGGTAAAGCTGATATTTTAAAGATACCTTTCTCTCTTTCTTTAGCCTTCACAATGGCCAGACCACGTGCCAAATCCTCTAATCCTCCATTCTTGTTTTCTTGTTGGGAGAATCTACTTGTAGGGGTGAGAACCAATTTCGATGTTCCCAAGTATTGGTCCTGGGGTAAAAGTAATTGGTTTCTCTTTTGGACCTCGGGTTCCCCCCTGAAAATTTTCTTCTTTTTCATTATATTGGGAGCTAGATCTGCTATTATTTTCATCTTGTCTAACTACCTGAGCATAAGATCTTGCTCCTCTTTTTTCCAATGGACGTACATTCCTATTTTGAAATTCTGGTCGTTCTCTTGAGGGGGTACGAATAACCCTCTTCTCAAATGGACGTGTATATCTATTTTGTAACTCTGGTCTCTCTCTTGAGGGGGTACGAGTAAACCTGTTAATCTCCTTTATATGCGAATCTCCTTTGTTTTTTCTCCTATAATCATGATACAAATTTTTTCTTATAAGGGGAGTGGGAGTTCGAAAAAGAATCTCTCTGGAAGTGAAGTTTTTTCCTCGACATCCTATTTAAGGTGGAAAAGGTATTGTTAATTTTGTCTTCCTTATCCCTTCTATATTTTATACTTTTAGTTTCTGAAAATTTCTCATCTAATTGTTTTACATTTGTTTGTAAAGATTCATCCCTCTCTTTATACTCCATGCTTCCTAGGTCAATCTGTGCATTAGATTCCAATAGATCCAATTCCTCCTCAATTTTCTCTTTCATATCTTTTGAATACTTAATGATAAGTTGCATTAACTGAAATGAACAATTGGATAGAATCTCATCCCATTCGTTCATGAAATTTTCACTATCTAGACCAAAAGCAGGAGTCTTTTCCAACATTAAACCCCGTGGGATAAATCCTTCTTTAAGATAATTTTCTAGGAAGGCTATTTCCCACCATTTTTTTGTTTCCCCATATAATAATTTTTCCTTACATTTAAAATACTCATTTAATCCCTTAAGGGGTTGGGGTTTATCACACTCTTGGAAAATTGCTTCAAACTTTCTTAAACTGTGTTTTTGCATATTAGACAAAAAGTCTATAATAGTGGCCATTTCAGGCCCTTAGGATTCGACTAAATACAATGCTGGGATATAATAGACCAAAAAAAACAAAAGAAATGCACCTTATACACACACTTATATACAAGGATACTTATCAGTGGTAAGTGAATGCAGCCTCCCTCAGATCGCTCCCAGCTAGCAATCAACTTGAACACAAGAATATACTAAACACAACGAGGGAACCGGCTGATTGTCTAAATAAAGATAAATAAAAAGAGGTATAGTGTAATACAGTTTTACAATATTAACACTGCACAATATGAAATGCACTCACAGGATCTTGGACAGTTCAACCCTTTCCCATTCTAACTTTAGATATTTTTGTGTCAAGTCTGGTTGATTTTTAGAACAATATGATTGTGTATATGTTTGTAAAAATAATGTATCTATTCACTGGCTCTTAAACATATGTAAACTAATAACTTAGTTTAAATAATATCTATATCCTGATTAGACAAAACGCGTAGACGTGTGTTAACATGTTCTTGTAGGCTTTTCCCTTGAATTTTCTGGCAGACTTTTTGGAAGTTTACAGCAGAGGCCATTGTAGCGGACCGTGTTTGGCTACTAACCACCTTCCATAATTTTGGCTGTCCATAACTTTAATTGTTAAAATATTATGCATAATTTGCCACAGTTCGTTACTTTTATGAAACAAGTAACAAGTCGACTGCTACAGAATTTGTCTGGTTGTTCGGTAGGCATCCAATTGCAAACTTATTTAGCCTTTCCGTTTGACAAACGAACAAACAACCAGGCCACCCCGGAGAGAAGTGTGGCTCTAACCTCCCCATCGTTATTCACACCACCTTGATTGTTAAACACACAAACGCCCTGTGTATTCCCTGTGTGGTCACCGTTCGGCATACGAACATGTGGCGGCGGCCATCTTTACATACGAATGCACCAGCTGTGTTTGGTCGTCGAGTGTCTCGAACCCAAATTAGACACACGACCACGTGAACACCGCAGAGACCTCCATACTTCCACCCGTCGGTGAACAGATTGAACAGATTGACACGGACAAGGAGCATCATCAGAACCCAGGCAGAGCAGATTATATTGAATGATTTTGTGCTTTTCACCTCCCGAACGGAGACCGACCGCAAGGCCAAAACACAAGTTTTGGCTAACACCTCGTGTGTGGTCGGTAAAATAAAAACCTCCAAGAAATTCCCGAACCCCTGAACCGATCTGGATGATTTTTGAGTATGTTGCTCACCCAGATCAGGGCTATCAGGGGATATGTAATTTATGGGTGTAGGTTATAGTTTTGAGGTACATCCAAGAATGCGGTAAAAATGTGTTTCAAATGTACAGTTAATTATGTTATCTCCCAGACTAAGGGGAGTGAGTGTGTGGGCTGTAACAAGCTAGGGATTGGACAATGCCTAATTTTCTGTGGGTGTATCCCTTGCATGGGATAATTGCATAAAAGCTGAGTATGTGGCATTAAAATTCAGTTCTGCTCCTGATACTGAGTGTCGTCCAGTTGTTGGGAAAGGTGATGGGATATTTGTGGATTTAATTACTACTTATGCTATACTTTGTATGATGTTTTGCTTGTTCCTGAATAACTATTGGAGTGACGAGTGGAGAATAAGCCCTGCTACCATTGCTCTTCGCTACAGCCATGGAGCATGCTATTTGACTATCTTAGCGGATGCTACAGACTACACTGATAAGATATTGTAATATTTACTGGAGTTAACTATACTTCAGAAATTTGGAAACCTTCTGCTCATTGGATGATTTCTTGTTTTGCAATGTATGTGTGTGGGGGGCAGTGTATGTGTTAGCAGTGTGTGTATGGGAGGCAGTTTGTGTGTGTGGGGGGCAGTGTCTGTATGGGGGCAGTGTATGTGTGTGTTGGACACTGTATGTGTGTGTGTGGGGGCAATGTGTGTATGGGGCAGTGAATGTGTGTGTGGGGTAGTGTGTGTATGAGGGGGCACTGTATGCGTGTGTGGGGCTCAGTATGTGTGTGTATGGGGGGCCGTTTGTGGGGCAATGTGTGTATGGGAGTACTGTATGTGTTTGTGGGGCAATGTTTGTTTGAGGGGCAGTGTATGTGTGTGGGCAGTGTTTGTAGGGCAAAGTGTGTATGGGGGGGCAATGTGTGTATGGGGGCAGTGTATGTGTGTGGGCAGTGTGTGTATGGGGGGCAGCTCACTCTCACAAGATTTGGAATGTTGCTGTGGTCCTCTCTCCCTTCCCTGCCAGCTGCCTACAAGGTGCCTGTGGACTGGGGAGGGAGATCTCTGATCTCCCCTCCAGTCCTTGAAGGCACATTGCACGGCTGGCGCTTGGACAGCGCAGCCCTGCATTAGCTGGCAGGGGATACCTTGTTATCTCTGGTGGGGGCGGAGGGCAATTGCCCTGTTTCCTCCCCTCCCCCAGATCCACCACTGCCGCGAGGGAGCATGATAGAGAGACATGCTCCCTCCTTCAGTCCTTGACATGCTCCCTCCTTCATTCCTACAGCATTGAGCTGTCAGCATTTGTGAGTGTGCCTCTGGACAAGCTAGGCGGCCACCTGGCCCAGCGGCACCAGCGTTTCACCTACATGCGCAGCCCCCAGGTGCCATGGCCCACCGTGAAATTTCCCGGTATCCCGGTGGGCCAGTCCGACCGTGAACAGTGTTATTGCATTCCGGTTATTTAACCAGTTTTATACCGTATTTTCTTCTTTTTTTTTTTTTTTTTTTGACCATCTTTATTTTGGTTTTACTTGCATTTTCCAGGTGTTTAACAATAGTAAGTATAAAGAGTATACTTTCAGCCACACACAGGTGGTTTAATTGGTGAACGAAGGTGATTTGTGAAAACGATAACAGTAGATATCAGTCACATTCCTAAATGGTAACGTATCATTGCTCAGTTGAAATAACATTCATCTGCTCACAAAACATAGGTTTGGAATTTGGAACCTGTGACCTTCATACCTTCCTACTGCTTACGTATTAAGTGTCAGTGTCAACTACAGAGGCGTCAGGCCCAATATGTGCATACTACCTCTAAGGTGTGTTCATAGGTAGGGAAGTGCTGGTTTCTTGACGTGGATTTGATAGTTTAATTTAAAGGAGGTGGGGGGACAAGGAAAGTGGAGGCAGGAGGGAAAAAGAGGGAGAAAAAGAAAGGGGAAAAACAAGTGTATTTCAGTCAGGGGGGTGAGAAGGGAGGAGGGCAGGTTCTCTGACCCTTCTGCTCAAGTACCCGGAACAATATTTGTGAGTGTGGTATTCGATTTGTGCATGCTCTTTGTGTTACCCTGTTGAATTTTCACTGGAGATGAAATCACACCAGAGGAACAAAGTCAGTGTGCATATGGCAAAGTTTCCATTAAGGTCTGCAGTCAGCATTTTCATGTTATATATTTCCTCTACTCTGTCCACCCACTTTCCAGAGAGCTGGGACCAAGGACTTTGCTGCCATCAGTAAGTGTTTGGTCAGGCATTTTTGGTAGGATTTCATGGGACTGGTCGTGTGGTGCAGAAGCATAAGTAGGGTTAGCAAGGGTAGGTCAGAGTTGGCTATTTCTTGGTGTGTACCATTGCCATAATGGGGCAATCACAGGACAAGTCCACCATAATTGTAGGGTTGTACCCACTTCAGACTTGCAGTAAGTGTCAGGTATTGCTATGTTTATATGATGTAGGATTCCTGATGCCTTATACCAGCGAAATAATAGCTTATAGCTCATTTCCTGAATTATACTGTGTTTTCACTTGACTTTTATGTGCAATTTTATATACATGTGTTTCATTTGAGAATTGCCGTAGTCACGTTTGTTTAATAATCTAAAATAAGTTCATATTAAATCTGATAATTTTCACTTTTTATATACACATGATTTCTCTTTTTGATGCACCCATATGTAATTTTTACTGTTTCTTCATTTACCATTTTAGCCTTTACTCACAACAGTAAATTCAGCACAAAGACATTTATTTTAGCTGAACTATGTCATGTTGCATTTTAACACTCCCTGTTACTAACAGAAAATACACTGCAAATTACAATACTTGAGTAGATTAAATTTACTTTTTGTTGGGATAATGGGAGAAAACCCATAAAGAAAGACAAATATCTTAGATACTTGGATCCGTACTAGAGTCATATTAACCCCTTAAGGACACACAACGGAAATATTCCGTCATGACTCCCTTTTATTCCAGAATTTGTGTCATTAAGGGGTTAAATATACAGTGCAAATCAGATTTTCTGGCTCATCAGTTACATTAAAGGACCACTAGGTAAACAAATTGGAGCCAGCTGGATACTGAACTATTTTGCAGGCACTTCACGGGGCCTCAGGTCCGTAGTTTATAGTGTTTGCTCCTCATCCTCACACATCACTAACCTATCATTTTCCTACTCCCTCAGCTAAACCTGAGAGAGTGATTAAGGACAAGCTTGGCCGTAATATTATTTTCTTTGGCAAATCCCAGGTCTGCAATAACTTCAATGCAGGTTCCTGTGGATTTAGCGCATGCCGGTTATTGCATGTCTGTTCTTTTTGTTTCAGGGCACATGCTAAAACAATGTGTCCTAATAAATTGTTTCCTAAACCCTATGTGGCATCAATCAATATGACTTATTTTGCCGAATTGTTGCAGAATGACCCCTCTCCCCATTTGGTGGAGGTTTTTGGTGTCGGGATTTACAGAAAGGTTCCATACAGGTATCATTTACATGCCTTACGACATCATGGAATGTAAGAACCTATTATCCGCCCTCACCAATCCAACATCCGTAAACAATCTGTTACAGATGGAATTAGAACAATGTTTCCTACTATGGCCGTTCAGTTCTCCTCCTTTCTCAGCTTGGAGGACTAACCCCATTAAGGTTGTCTCTGGGAAAAATTCTGATAAGCAAAGGTTGATTGTCGACCTCTCTGCTCCCCACTCTTTCACAACACCCAGCTTAAACTCTCTCATTCCTTGAGAGGAATTTTCCCTGCTTTACGGTACCATTGATAACTCCATTGACACCATTTTGACAGCAGGGAAGGGAGCATAGCTTAGTAAGACAGACATCATTAATGCCTTTAAACTTTTCCCTATTCACCCTTCTTTGTGGCATCTACATGGCATTAAGTGGGAAGGTTCTTGTTACATTTTTACTCATCTCACTTTTGGTGCAAAGAGTAGCCCCAGGATCTTTGATACCTTCACCAAGACGTTATGCTGGCTACTGCTCAATGTCTGTAGATACCCCACAGTTATTCAATATTTGGATGACTTCTTGACTGTTGAGAGTAACCTATTCCCACCCAAAAACTTAAGTATTACGACCCAACTATTCCAATCACTGGGGGTCCCTGTCTCGCCTTAAAAGACAGTAGATCCCGACACATTGATTAACTTTCTGAGTATCACACTAGATTCAGTCAACATGATGGCCAGTTTACCAAGAGATAAGATTTAACGCATCCTATCAAACATCGACTCTACTGAATCCTGTAATCATACAGAACTGCAATCCTTATTAGGCTCCCTCAACTTTGCCATGAAAGTTATACCACATGATAGGGCTTTCATATCAAGACTGCTAAATCTGTTTCCAGACAGACAGCTCCAGCATTACACTAGATGGCCCTGCTACAACAGATTTATGCATGTGGCAGGAATTTCTCAGGCATTGGAATGGGAGAAGTTTGTTTATCCCTTCACTTACCTCCAACTCCCTCACTGTTTACACGGATGCAGCAGCCACCTCTGGCTTTGCAGCTATTTTTGGTGATCTCTGGCTTTGGGGGGCTTGGCCTAGGGAGGTATTTAATGTACCAGAGTTTTTCACCACGTCTGCCCTGTTCGACCTCTACCCTATCATAGCTGCTGCAGTAGCTTGAGGAACAGCCTGGTTAGGTCAAGTGGTGAGATACTGTTCGGATAATTTGGCAACATTCTATGACCATCATGAGCTTTCTGAGGAAAGTTATATAAGCTACATACTGCCATTACAGCTTTCTGTGCCCTGAACACCAATAAAAGGCTGGGCCTGTAGTTGTGGGAGGGGCATGATTTCCCTATTTAAAGACCGCCTGACCCCTCCTCATTACCATTGATGGTCTGGCAATTTTACCTTCCCACCACTCCACTTAATAGCAACATACCCAGGGTGGGCCCTCTTTAGTACAGGCCGGGTGTCTACTCTGATTTCTAGCTCCAGAATCCATCTAAGGGGGAGTGTCACCCCACATATTGACACAATATTTCTCAACCTAGAGCCAGAGATTGAAGGGCTCTATTATAATGTAATCCTGTTTGATATTATAATCCTGTTTATCAACTCTGCAAAGTTTATACATGTTACACTATTGACATGTCTCTTCTCTTTCTGTGTTTGAAATTTTAATCCTAGAAGAAAGTGTGATGTTGCCTTAAGAGCATAAAGGTGCATTTTACCAAGTCAGTATTTGCAGGCTCTTGCTAATGTGAGTGGTTCTTTACAGAGGTGTAACTAGAAAACACGGGGCCCAGGTGTGAAAATTGCCCTGGGACCCCCCATATGTCTACCCCCACCCCATACATCCCTGCCCCCCCACACGTCCCTGCCCCTCATACGTCTACCCACCACCCCATATGCCCCTGCCCCCCCACAAATGCAGACAAACAGATATACTTGCAGACATACATAGACATACATGCAGGTATACACACACATACATACAAACACACACACACACATACATACATACATACAGACACACATACACACAGACACGCAAACACATACAGACACACATACACACAGACCCATATATACAGACACACACACATACACACAGACACATACGTACACACACATGCAAAATGTCACCCTCTTGTTTCCTACCTTTTTAGGTGCAGGAGGGTGACTTTCCCTGGGGTCCAGTGGCTCAGGCTGATGGAAGTCAGAGTTCCCTCTCTTCCTCCTGCATGGGCTCTGTGATTGAAGGGAGGAAGTGACCGGGGCAGTCACTTCCTCCCTGTGCCCTAATGTCATCAAAGGGGTCCGGCCGCACTGTTAAAGTGCTGCAGTGCTGACCAGACCCCCTGGAAATTAATTTCCAAAAGCATGGGCCACCCAACGTGTCCCTTAACGTGAGGCCCAAGCAGTTATACAGCGCGGGCCGAAACCGCAACACATGTGCGGCAGGCACAGGGATCCATGGTACGGCATGGAAATAATAGAAAGAAATTTACAGTGCAGATGGTATTGCAGGGATAATTTAAACAAAAGTGGATAGAACCAGTGGTGGAACTACCTCGATCGCAGGGATCCATGGAGTGACGGGCCCAGTTGCAGCTGTGACCCCTGCGATCGAGGTAGTTCCACCACTGGTTCTATCCACTTTTGTTTAAATTATCCCTGCAATACCATCTGCACTGTAAATTTCTTTCTATTATTTCCATGCCGTACCAGTACATGTCTTTATTTAACAATTTTTTTTTTCATTATTTGTGTGTATGGTTTTTATAGCGCTCCATTATTGTATATTCATTTTACTTGTTACATAGTTACATAGTTGAAAAGAGACTTGCATCCATCAAGTTCTGCCTTCCTCACATATGTTTTTGCTGTTGATCCTAAAGAAGGTAAAAAACCTAGTCTGAAGAGCTTCCAATTATGCAAAAAACTAGGAAAAAAATCCTTCTTGACCCTTAAAATAGCAGTCAGATGTCTCCTTGGATCCAGCAGCTATTACCCCACTAATTAGAAATTATATCCCTGTATGTTATGTTTTTAAAAGTATTTATCCAATTGCAGTTTAAACATCTGTATAGACTCTGACAAAACCACCTCTTCAGGCAGATAATTCCATATCCTTATTGCTCTTACTGTAAAAAATCATTTCCTTTGCCTTAGATGAAATCTCCTCCTTTCTTCCAGCCTAAATGTGTGACCTTGTGTCCTATGTATAGCCCTGTTTATGAATAGATTTCCAGATAATGGTTTGTACTGGCCCCGAATATATTTATATAATGTTATAATATCTCCTCTGAGGTGCTGTTTTTCCAAACTAAAGAGATTTAATTTTTTTAACCTTTCTTTGTAACTAAAATGCTCCATTCCTTTTATCAATTTAGTTCATCTCTACACTTTTTCTAGTGCCATGATATCCTTCTTTAGAACAGGTGCCCAAAATTGCACAGCATATTCAAGGTGTGGTCTTACCAGCGATTTATAAAGAGGCAAAATTATATTTTCATCCCGAGAATTTATGTCCCTATTTATACATGACAAAACCTTACTGGCCTTAGCAACTGCAGACTGACATTGCATATTACTGTCTAATTTATTGTCTATAACAATTCCCAAATCCTCCTTGTGTGTGGTTATCCCTAATTCACTACGATTTAGGGTGTAAAGTGCTTGTGCATTCTTAACTCCTTTGCATTTCTGTATGTTAAGTTTCACCTGCCATTTTAGTGCCCAGTCCCCCAATCTATCCAAATCCCACTGCAGCAAAGCAATATCCTGCTCACATTTTATTACTTTACAAAGTTTTGTGTCATCTGCAAACAGTGATACATGGCTTTAAATGCCTATTTCAAAATCATTTATAAATATGTTAAATAGAAGCGGTCCCAAAACAGAACCCTAAGGGACACCACTTACCACTTTTGTCCAGCCTGAAAATTAACCATTAATGACAACTCGTTGCACTCTATCCTTAAGCCAATGTTCTACTGTTCTACCCAAGAACAAGAATATTCATCTAGACCATTTTCTTTTAGTTTGAAGACTAACCTATTGTGAGGAACTGTATAAAATGCCTTAGCAAAATCCAAGTAGATCACATCCACTGCAACACCCTGATCTATACTTCTACTTACTACTTCGTAGAATGCAATTAGGTTAGTTTGACATGACCTATATTTCATAAAACCATGCTGATTATTGCTAATAACAAAGTTCTTCCCAATGAATTCCTGAATATTATCCCTTAATAGCCCTTCAAATATTTTCCCAGTCACAGAAGTTAAGCTCACAGGTCTATAATTTCCAGGCAAGCATTTTGAACCCTTTCTAAATATAGGAACAACATCTGCCTTACTCGAATTCTCCGGTATAATACCTGAAACAAAAGAATCTTGAAAAATGAAATACAGAGGTTCACTTATTTTCCCACTTAGCTCCTTAAGTACTCGTGTGTGAATACTCAATATTTTAGTGTGGGGAGAGGTGTTCCCACTCAAGTGTTCTAGAGCTGCTATTCACTGTTGAAGATTTTTAAGTGCTGATTTATTGTCACACTTTCTCTCTAGATAGGATCTGTTTGGTTTTTACAACATTAAAAACCACTTGCCTAAGATTAAATAGAGCCCCCTTGTGCTGCCAAAATAGCTTTTGAGGCATGGACTCCACAAGACCTTTGAAAGTGTCCTGTGGTATCTGTGAGCAAGACATTAGCAGCAGATTCTTTAAGTCCTGCAAGTTGCAAGATGAGGCTTCTATGGATCGGATTTATTGTTCCAGCACATCCCACAGATGCTCAATTGGGTGAGATCTGGGAAATTTGAAGGCCAAGGTAACACCTTGAACTCTTTTTCATGTTCTTCACGTCTTTCCTGAAAAATGTTTGCAGTGTGACATGGCATATTATCCTGTTGAAAGAGGCCACTGGCATCAGGGAACACCACTTATATGAAGGGGTGTATGAGGTCTGAAACAATCTTTAGGTAGGTGGTACATGTCAAACTAACATCCACATGAATGCCAGGATTCCCAGCAGAACATTGCCCAGAGTTTAAAACTGCCTCTGACATCCTATCTTCTTCCCATTGTGCATGCTGCTTCCATCTCTTCCATGTAAACAATGCACACACCTAGCCATCTACCAGATCTTACAGAAAGCATGATTCATCAGACAAGGTAACTTTCTTCCATTGCTCCATGGTCCAGTTCTGATGCTCAAGTTCCCATTGAAGGTGCTTTGGGCGGTGGACAGGGGTCATCATGAGCACTCTGATGGATCTGCGGCTATGCAGCCCCATATGAAGCAAACTGTGATGCACTGTGTGTCCCGACTGCTTTCTATCATGGCCAGCATTAAGTATTTCACAATTTGAGCTACAGTAGCTCTTCTGTGTGATGGGCTATCCGTCATTTCCCATATACATCAATGAGCTTTGGGCACCCATGACCCTAACCTACGTTTCCTGCTTCCAACATATTAAATTCAAGAACCAACTCTTCACCTGCTGCATAATATAAACCACCCCTTTCTTGGTGCAATTGAAACCGTATTATCAATGTTAGCCACATCACATGACAGTTAATCTCTCTCTCTCTCTCTCTCTCTCTCTCTCTCTCTCTCTTTCTCAAATGAATATGGGTACTCATATGTCTTCTTGTTGCAGTAAAAAAACTTTACATTTATTCCATTTTACCAAAAGGTATAGTCAACATTTCAGACCTCCATCAGTCCTTTTTCAAGACTAATTAATTAATGGATGAATGTTCTGAAAATAGATATTTTACCTGCAAATTTCTCAGCAAGCGTAACAGCTGGTTCAAGAGCATGTGAAGTTATTTGCTTTTTAAAGACTGAATATTTGATATAGCGTTCCTGAATAGTGATGTCCCGAACGGTTCGCCGCGGTTCACCGCGGACTCCAGTCAGCAGACACATTCCTTCCAAGCAGCAGCAGACCCTCCCTCCCAGACCTTCCCACCTCCTGGACAGCATCCATTTTGAAGCTGCATTCTTAGTGAGCTGTCCAGGAGGTAGGAGGGTCTGGGAGGGAGGGTCTGCTGCTGATTGACTGGAATGTGTCTGCTGACTGGAGTCCACGGCGAACCGTTCGTGGCGAACTGTGGCGAACCGTTCGGGACATCACTATTCCTGAAATATTTTGAGTGAGGAAGTCCAGTTTTTGGTTTGTATCATCCAGTGCAAGTGATATCTCCATTTTCCAGCACTCTAAGTATTTCTATCTGTATTTTAGTTGGAAACATTCTGCAACTGTTATTTTTCCAGCTGTGCTATTTTTACCTAATTTTTTTTTTTTTTTTCATTGAGTGAGTTTTTAGCTTTTTTGGTTATTGCATAAACCTTGATTTTTCACATACTCCAATTTTTTTGTTCTGAATACACTTTACTCTCATTTTTGTCAGTTGTTTCTGCTATATATAAATGACTGGTAAGCATACAGTCAATAAATAAATGTTTCAGCATGTTCTTTTATTAAGAGTCTCTTCAGTGCTTGACAAAGACCACAATTGTGGTCAAAACATTGCTGGTATTTCTCTTAAAACACGTTAATTAAAGGACATTTTGTTGAAATGGATGTGCCGGAATATATTTTCTAATTGTTTGTATGTGGATCAGTTGAAAGCAGAATCAGATTTTTGAGCGCTTTGTGGGTAGTTACCCACCTTGTAAAATATTTTTAATAGGAGCACACAGTAGCAGAGTAGCATACATGCAGCTTTTTAACTCATCAGTACTTGAGTTACATAAAAAAAAAAACCACGAGTATGAATTTATGATACCACCTCTTTGGTCAGTTGTTACACATTTACTTATTTTGTAACCACCATTTATGAGAGTAAATATACTAATAGACAAGTGAAAGGATAATGCTTTACTAACTAGATCTGACAAGACTACATGGTTATAAAATGTTTATCGAGAATAGTCAAAATGTAAATGAATAAATATTGATTGTTCTACAGTCTGTGGTTCACATAACTACCAACACATTGATTTATTTAAACAAAACAAAAATGATAATGACACAATAGATACTATTAAAATACAAATAAGCTTAAATATACAGCAGCGCATTACCAATGCAAAGAAAAAGAAAAACAACTCCAACATATATTTTTTATAAAAATTATGTAGAATACCTATGGCAGAGAGATACAAAACATGTTTAGAATACACTTGTTTGCAGTAAAATTGCATGCAAGACAACAATAAGAAACAAAATACATGCAAAAGAGCACCCAATGGGAAGCATACATTGGTATAATTCCTACTTAGATATCAGTCATAGGTAGACCAGGTTATGATGGATGGCATAATACCTGAAATGAATAGCTTTATTCTCCAATGAACCATGCATAGATAGAGATAACAGAAATAATATTGTATCATGTCTATATGGAAAAATAAACTAAGGTTGTCAATACTTACGTTATATGTAGTCACCTTCAATCTGAAAATCTTTGAGATACAATCTCCACCAAGGATTTAAATGGTCTAATTCCTCCTGCGAAAAAAGAAGACAAATATACACTGCATAAGCACAGATCAGCCATACCATTATAAAACATAAGAATTATGTATATTCACTAGACCTGGAGATTTATTTCTGTCTGAACTGCAATTTGTTGGAATTTAGATCGAATTCACAAACTCTTAGCCAAAATGTGCAGGAATCATGAATTAAATGAAAGCACAATAGTTGTGCATGTGCATTTCGGTTCATAAATCTGTATTCTGCCCATAGTGCCATAAAAGCAGATAATGATTAGGAAAAAAAAGATGATTGATGGCTAAGGTACATAAATTAAATATTTATTTTATTCACAGATGACATGAGAAATCACCAACAAAGGGCACAAGCAGGAGCTCTGTATTGCCCAAATCCTTAGCCCATCCTCTGGGACTTCCCTCACCCTGCAATGAAGATTGATGTCACAGGAGGAGGATTGGACTGCATGGAGAATTTTTTTTTTCTTTTATAAGGAGGGGTGTACTATATCAGTGAGGGTTACTCAAACACTGTTTTTGGTTGAAGTAAGCCTTTAAGGAAATATAACTAAATGGTTTTAGAAAAGGTGTAATAAGTATATTTGTTGCTTAAGCAAAAGTAAAAAGAAATACAATGAAAAATAGAAAAAAAAGGTTGTTTTTACAAAAGTTGTTTTTTATTCCCACTGGGATGTTTTTTTTTTTACTAACTCTGCTTGCTAGAAAGTAACACTATGACAGGCAGCAGATGCTATGAGGTCAGGGTCTGGCCTCTGCTTCCTCTCTGATATCTGGCTATTTGAGCAGGAGAAAACACTGTGTTGTCATTGCCAGATTTTTAAGTCAGGTGTCTGTAAGTGTAACGGATCACCTGGCACCCCAACTGGGTACCTCCGTTGAAAGATGCTCCTAGCGCTTCCTGAGGACTCCAAGCACTGCAGCAGACACCACAACCACCGAACCGGAGAAGCATATGAATCCTCTCAAGCATATGAATGCTGTAGACAGTTGAATAGGAACCATACGAATAGGTTTACTCTCCTAGCAGTCAAACTGGAACAGCATACAATAAATCCTTCCTCCAATAATGAGACGACACTTCACTTTGAGGGTTAAAACAGGAACTCCCTGTACTGTCCCATACAGTCTCTTTTATTCCCAATCCACAAAACATAGTACAGCCCACAGGGCGTTACAAAACTACCAATCACATCACAGTTACATCCCACATATTCCCTCCCCTTATCCTGAGAGGAAACTCAATTATACATACAGTTAAAACATACTTTCTACCCAACTTTCATAACTCCAAAACCATACATCACATTCACATAAAATTACATATTCACAATCAATCCATTCAGGGGAACAACATATTCAAAAATGGCACAAATCAGACAAGGGGTTCAAAAGTTAGTAAAAAGTCCTTTGTGACTAAATGAAGCATGGCTTTCTGGCCCAAACCAGTTTCAGAGTCTTCTATCCTGGAGATAAGTAATTCAATTATCTCCCAGGACAGACACAAGACTCCATTAAGCACATGGTTGCAAAAAGACACAAAACACTTTAAAATACATAAAGTCACATTTACACATAAAACACAGACATGTCACATATCCCCAGATAGCTGGGATCTGAGCGCACAAAACTACCAAATAGCGCTCAGATCCTATTCACACAGTTCAATTGCCATGGAGCCGAAGTCTTTAACTACACGAATGGGCTCCATGGCATAGCTATCTGGGTTAATACCTTCACATAAAGTCTGGTCCATAGTCCAAAGGCAAGAGGCGGGCAAGCAGCCCCCTCCAAAGACACGTGGCGAGGCCGGTTTCGCCACAGTAAGCATAACGGATCTCTTGATGCATCAGTATGATAAGGTATGTTTATGTATAAGTGCATGTGTGCATCTATGTGCTAGTGCAGTTGTAGGCAACCTTCAGCACCCCAGATATTGGTGACTATATTTCTCCTGATGCTTTGCCAGCATAATGGCTGTAAGAATGTAATGCAATATATAATCCTCAACATCTGGGCTTGCCTACTGCTGTGTCTGTGTGCTAGTGCTATAAATTAAGTTGGTCTATGTGGCAAGTAATGCATAAATAATTCTGTATGTATGTGACTGAGCCAGATCCAATCATGCTACAAACTGGTGCATGCAGCAGAGCATTCTAGTTTCAAACACTTGAGCTAGACACTTTGATTTGAAGCTGTAACTACAACAATTGGCAATATATCTCATCCGATTGGAGCTCGGCTAGAAACCAAAATGGCTACCTGGTAAATTTTTCAATGTATACCACTCCAAACAAAGAACACCTAGGAGAGCGCTAATTTGAGGGAAGGTAGAGGAGGTGGAGGGCTAATGAAAACCATTGAAAGTTACAGACTAATGTCCCTATTAGTCATTGAGAATGAAAGTAATAGAACTGTTACTATATAATGGATAGCAGACATAACCAGCAACCAGAATTCTGCAATATGTCCCAATTAAAACAATTTTGTATACAAATATATTGGCCATAGAAAATGTGGAAAATAAAAACTGTGTCAAACTCCCCTTTTTAGATGAATTTGCCACGAGTTCTTGGAGGGGACTACTTGCCAGCCTTTTACCCTGTGACTATGGCCCCTGCATTAGAACTGACTAATATACTTCAAACAGGCTCTGTTCGTGCACTTGGGACTACATGGTTAGTTTACTGAACAACCGCACGAACAGAGACCGCCCAGGAGCTTGTTACCACCTATTAACAACTTGTAACGTTTCTCACCGCAGTGTTCTAATTGTTCGTCTTGGTGGCCGTGATTCCTATGAACAACCATGAGGTGGTGGCCATCTTGTTCGCATGAACGCAGGCAGCGGTGTTTGGGCATGAATCCCATGGAACTGAAATCGGATACAGAAACTCCCGAACACTGCTGAACTTCCATCATCACCTGCGTTCGTTTCTATTTAGCTTAGAAGGGCACTGTTCGGTGAGATCATTCGTCTAGATGAAGGGAACAAGCTCCAGGGTAAGACTATTGACTCCGTTTGGTAGTTTGTTCATTTGCAAACTACTGAACTAGACTGGCCGCAAGCCCTGATTCTCTGGCACTGGGCATGAAACCAAGCGTGCGGTCGGTCAAAGAGAGACTTCCAGGAATTTCCTGAACCCCTGCTCTGATCTGGGTGATTTTTGGATATGTTGTTCACCCAAATCAGGGTTATCAGGGAGATATGTTGTATTTTGGGGTACTTATTGGACTTTTTAAAAAAATATGTTTTTTCTCTCTAGGGATAATTAAGTTATTGTATTATCGACCTTAATTGTATCACAGGCAGAGGGGAGGGATTGTTTTGATTGGCTTATATACTTTGTGTCCTGTGTCCAACAAGGTCCACCTGGGCATCAATCTTGCTGGGAAACTTGTATAAAAGGCAGTGTGCCCACAATAAACTATATTTCCTGCATATACTCCAAACCTGTGTGTTGTTCTGTTAGTGGAGGGAAAAAAGTTTTTCTCCTGTGTCTGCTGTTTCAGCTTGCAGGAGATTCAACAGGGAAAGTCCTTGTAAGGACTCGAGCTAATTCCCCATTCGGCTCCAAGAAGGAGCGGTTCCAGGGCCCCAGTCAAGCCACGGCGACTGTGGCCAGAAGTGCTGTTTTTTTGTCCCCTGTTCAAGCAAGGAAGAGTTCCTTGGCGGAGGTACCTAGTTGGGGTACAGGGAACGCAGCTACAAAAACAAACTATACAGTATCCATGATTGACACGCTGGTTTATAATCTTCTTTTCACTTGCTGTTTATTGAAAAGGATCCCATATACACTGTGTGTTTATGAACTGTGTGTTTAAAGGGACACTCCAGTGCCAGGAAAACAAACTGTTTTCCTGGCACTGCAGGTACCCTCTCCCTCCCACCACCCATCCCATGTACTGAAGGGGTGTAAACCCCTTCAGTGACTTACCTGAGACCCCCGCCGATGTCCTTCGGCGGTGGTTTCGGGTCTGCCCACACTCCTCCCCCGCCGACGTCATCCGGCGGGGGAGACCGATCACGCATGTGTGGCCACAGGCGGGGGGACCTAATGCGCATGCACGGCAATGCCGCGCGTGCGCATTAGACCTTTCCATAGGAAAGCATTGAAAATGCTTTCAATGCTTTCTTATGGGGAATTGAGCGACGCTGGAGGTCCTCACACAGCGTCAGGACCTACAGCAACTATCTAGCACAGAAAACCTTCGCTAGAAACCAGGAAGTGCCCTCTAGTGGCTTTATAGTAGACAGCCACTTGAGAAGGAGTTAACCCTGCAATGTAATTATTGCAGTTTATGAAAACTGCAATATTTACAGCTGTAGGGTTAAGGGTAGTGGGAGCTGGCACCAGACCACTCCAATGAGTAAAAGTGGTCTGGGTGCCTGGAGTGTACCTTTAATAGTTTTAAAATTATTTTAAAGATTTCTTCAGTTGAGTTTGAACAATATATTCAAAGTGATAGGCACGTCTACCTAATAGTATTAAAACAGCATTTTACACATGCAGAAAAAAAGTGATTTTATTTTTGCTTTCCAAAAAATTATACAAATAAAAACATTTTTATACATAAACGCTGTATAAATGTATGAAGACACCTTACAGCTGACGCTAATCATTGCCAACGTCTAATTCATTCAGCTGCCAACCATACTCTGTGAGGGCTCACTGTGATTTGGAAACACACTAATAATGCTAGCACAAAAGGGTACGTTGACAGTTTAACAACCCACAATAAAACCACTTGCCTGCTTTCCTGTCAGTAGCAATGTTATATGCAAATGAATAGGGGATTGAAAAATGTACGTAAATACTAAAACTATCCCTATTCTCATATATCCATATGTAAGAAGTGCGTTCATTATTATTAATCTCTTAGGGTTTCTTGAATAAAATATAGTTTCAAGATCTGAATTAACATTATATTTTTGATGTAGAATTAAAGACAAATGTAAGAGTGGATGTAATAGAGGACAATCTTGCTGCTGATAAAAATAACATATTTTAAAATATAAGTTGGATACTATTGTAAAGCTTGTTCAAAAGAAAAAAAACTACATCCACAAAAAAGTTAAAACTGGATAAAATGTTATATTTAATATTTTCATAAATTGTACAGAAAGCCTTTGACTGTTTGCACTAACCAATTATTAAGTGTATTACCATATTAATTGCAAAATTAAATTACTTTCATTTAGCTTACCATTTAAGTAATTAATGTGATGAGAAAAAAAAATGATGGGTATAAATGTGAGAGGTATCTTTTTAATCCTTAATTCATTCAAACAATTTACTAATCCTAAATTTGAGTGTTAAAATATTTTCCAGCCTAATGTGGTAATATAACATATTATATGGCCTGTGTACATCAGTGAAATAATATAGATAAAAGTAAGATTACACAAAAAAAATGAAACACTCACTCCACTTCATCCCAATTATTTGTTTTCTCTCCTCTTTTTCCAATTAAAAAAATTCGTTTTTATTTCATGGTTCACATAGTCACGATTTTAGATCAGGGGCCATCTTAATTTAAACCTCACTTACCTATTTTTGTGGCAGGTTGTGTGGTGTCTCTTTCTTGTATCTTTCAGGTGCTTCTGATTGAAGAATGGAGGAATGGCTGGTTGGTGTCTGAGCTACTGTCCAACAGAAATACGTTTCTTGGCTCCAGGAGCATCTGGGAGAGCGTCTGGTTCCATCTGGGCCTACTTCTTCGAGGACCACCACGACATCTGAGGTGAAGCCTGGACGTCCCACACTGAGAACCCGGCCGCTGCAACATGTGAGCTCCACCAGGAGAAGGAGAGTGAGCCCATCCCAAGATTGAAGGCTGCTTTGATCGGTGGGAGGCGGGAGTTTGGGAGGTCATGGCGATGTCACTGTGTGACCGCATGTTCAGTATGTCTTCCTGTGAATGAGGCTGAGGCAGTACATTCGGGCTGCGAAGGAGAGGAGTGTTAGGGCCGCGAACAGGAATCAGCTGGAAGTGGCAAACTTTCAGGCCATGAACAGGTTTGTATGGATGTTAACAAACGTTTGAGCCATGAACAGGCATATGTGGGAACAGGTGAACGTTTGGGACACGAACAGGTGAGTGTTGGATATCGCAAATGTTCAGGCTGCGAACAGGTATGAAGAGAATCTACCAAATGTTCAGGCCATGAACAGGAGGACTGTTTGGGCAGCGAACCGGACAGTACGATGTGAGTGCATGTTTGGATTTTGCATGTGGTTGTCCACTTGGGCCATGTACGCAGGACTTCGCACAAATACGTGGGATCTGCTGGAGGGAGAAGTGATGGAACTGCAATGGCAGGCACTGCAGCAGGCACAGGAGGTGTTGGGAGTACTGTGATGGAGCGGAGGATCTTGTTGAAGGCATCCCAGGTGAGTCCTCCCATCCTTAAGGGTCGCAAGTCATGGGGCAGCGGGTGGGTGGCAAATGCTCAGGCGCTTGGCACTAAGGCAATGGCAGGGTCCCCAATTTTTAGTGAGCATAGACCAGCTTCTCTTCCCTTTGGCAGGTCATGGCCTTTTTCCTCAGGGTCATCTCCTAGGTTTCCATCAAGTTCGCCAAGAGCGAGTTGGGAAAGCCTGAAGAGGGAGCCAGTGGCTGGGGACCTGAGTTTGGAGCCGGATAGGCGGGCATCCACACCTAGGAGGGCACAGAGAAGGCAACTGGAATTTCCATCATGGGTGGGCAATGAGCACTGCACTCAAGACCCAAACATCAGGCCCCCCAGGGGGTGCTTAGACATGCTACACCTGGGGTTACCTTCCAGGAGCGTTGTTTGGGGTTCCCTGTTAGGACTACGGGATGCAGACATAGCAGATCAGGCTCATCTAGCAGGCGTTCTTGGGTGGATACAGAGAAGTGACAGTGGGGAGTGGTCATGGCCGTAGGATTCAGGGCGCCAGGCATCACTTCCCGGGACCCAGCTAGGGAGCAGGCAGGTCAAGACTCAGTCGGACAGCCTACCTCGTTTTCTTGTTTCAGGTCACCTAGAAGGTTGCCCTAGGTCCAGGTGAGACCTCATGATGTGCACTTATGGCTCATGTGCATACTTTGAGAAATTCAGTACCTTTCTGGAATGGGTGGTCAAGGTTGAGGCAGGCACTAGATTCATGGACCATTACCATGATGATTTCCTTTGTGTCGGGCCGGCAGGTTAGGATGTGTTCCAGATAGGGTTGAGAACACTGGAATGGGTCTCAAATGTCTTTGGAATACTACTGGCGGGTGACATGACGATCAGGCCAACTACTTGCTTGTCTTTCTTGAGCTTGGAGATAGATTTGGTTCAGGGTAAATGTTGGTTGCCTGAGGATAAGTTGCTTGTTCTGCAGCAGGCAGAAGCGGATGTTCAAGGAGCTAAGAAAGTTACCTTGAGGGCTCTTCAGTCGTTGGTGGGCCAGCTAAACTTTGCCTGTGGGTCGGGTATTTAACAGGTTCCTAGCTAGGGTGACTAGTGGTGTCGCATTCCCTCATCATTTCATTCGGGTGTGGGCTTCCATGAAGGCTGTTTTGGAAGTGGGGTTGGTTTTTCTACAGTACTTTAATGGACGGGTGTATTTCTGGGAATCATCAGCTTCCTCATCAGATTTGGAATTGTTTACAGATGCATTGGGGAGTATTGGGTTTGGGGATTATTTTGCGGGGCCGTGTTGTGTGGAACCGTGGCAGGCTGAGTGGAAGGTCACCTCACTCATTTGCAATTTGGTGTTTCTGGAATTATTTCCCCTTTCGATGGCATTGGCTTTGTGAGGTCATCAGTTATGGGACAGGAAGGTTTTATTCTTTACCGACAACATGTCGGTGGTTGAAACTGTTAATGGTTTAGCTGCTTCTTCTATTCCTGTTATCAGGCTCCTGCGCCGTTTAGTTCTCTTTTGCATGCAGTTTAATGTTGTGTTCAGGACGTGTCATGTACCAGGGTTCTTGCAGGAGGAGGGTGTGTCTTGTCCGGCGGAAGTGTGGCAGCTCAGGACCTCTTGCTTGGTGAACTCATAAGGGGGTCATTGGCGCAGTCCACCTGGGTGGCATACGTTAAGGTTTGGCAAAACCGGGATGCTGCGATGGTTTGTGCAGTAGGCCATGACTCGGCTGCGGCGCATTGGACACTCTGTTATGCTTTATTTGTCAGTAGTTTTTGCTTCTGGGGCGTCCCTGTCTGCTATAGGGCACAATATGACATAGAAACATAGAATGAGACAGCAAAAAATAACCCTTTGGTCCATCTAGCCTGCCTAATTTTCTAAATATTTTTAATTAGTGCCTGGTCTTATCTAAAGTCTAGGATAGGCTTATGCCTATCCCACGCATGCTTAAACTCCCTGTGTTAACAGCTTTGGCATTTCTATTTAATCTTAATGAATGAGAGGTTATAACTAAACATTTCCTTATGTATCAGGCCAATAAGGATTTTCGGAGAGGGAGGTCATTGCAGGATTCGCGCAGACCTGTAGCTTTGGAAATTCTAGAAAGGTTGCTCGGTGCACTTCTGGAGGTTTATTTTTGAGAGTACAAAGTACAAGTGCCCCTGACTAAGGTGCAGCCTTGTGCACCAAAACGCGTGTTGAGTTATTTTTATCTTCACTTTATTTGAGCACTATGCACTCACCTGGCATTTAGTATCCATTTCCTTTTCATCTGTATGTTTGGGTTAGATGGGAGTGGAGGGAATTGATTTTGCAGATATGCGGTACTAGCTTAGAACACCCATGAAGGTGTTTTCTAGGAGAGTTAGGGACTACTTACATGATTTTTGCTTCACTATCTTATGTTAGGGGGGACCACTAGTACTTACCCTGAGGCACTATTTACTCCATTTGACTTTATAATATCTCCTAGATATATGCAGTACTCATTTTGCCCTCCGATTCCTTTACTGTAGTTTTCTATAATTTCACTACCAGTTCACTGTTTAGTGAACCTTCCGTCCACCAGTCTATCCTGTAGGTTTAGCCAACTTAACACAGCAGTGCCTTAATTTGCATTATGATGCCGGCAATGTGTGCTGCTTCATAAAAGGGTGCGGAGCCACATCGACCAGCGTCAGGACCGCTGAGGAGAGGGACTGTGGGAAGTGTCCCTCTCTACCATCTGGACATTCCCAAACTGTTGAACAAAAGGTAATGTGACAGAATGTTGCAATGCACATGCCACATTTAACAAACTACTGTAAACATCCAGGTTACCAATATCCCGTGAACTTTGGGGTGCACCCATTATTTACCTATGCCTGTTCAGAAACATCATAGAAGAAACTGTTTTACCAATTTAAACACTACATGCATGATCGGCATATTATTCTCACAATTAACATAACAGCAACATAACCATTTAGTTAACATGTGTGAAGTGTATGCTATTAAGAATCCCTTCTCTCTCTTTCCTTTTTGTACTGTTGATGCATTCAATTTATGTGCCTTGCACTTTTCATTGTTCTATATTTCATTTTCTTCCCTTAATTTTCTTTTTCTTTAAATGGCTACAAATAGTCCTTTGCTGTACTTATACTCCCTCGCACCAGCGAGATCATGCCCTTCAAGGTCTTACAAACTAATGTAACACTCATTACATATATTGTTGATATACAATGTGTAAGTTACTAACTGTGTATGTAAATGCCCTGGGGAGATAGCGCAGCTAAGAAGACAAGGGCACATGTATGAGTGTGGGCATAGATGTGTGTGATTGGTTGTGTATGAATGTGTGGGTGGGATTACGTGGTGTCTGAGTTTGGTGGGGTGTGGTCTTACCTCAGTCCCACTTGGGATTCGGGCCAGTAAACAGCTTCCTGTCCTCCTGCTCCTGTTTGTCCTGGGCCTGTAGGTTTAGCAGCTTGAGGGATGGAGGTTGAGGCTATTCTGGCTTCTCTCAGAGCTGCTGCAGCTTTGGATGGTTGCTGATAACTCCGCAAGTAATATGCTCACCTCACCCCAGGTATGGCTAACGTTGTGGGTCCCCCCGCAGCCTGCCTCCTTCAGGGGCCTCTTCTGCGGTCCCTGTTCCTGGGGGCGGCATTAGTGTTCTCGCCCGGTGGTTAGGCACCACTCCTCAGGTCCGGTTGAGGAGTAGGAGCCTGGGCCCGAGGCATTGCCAGGACCATGTGTCTAGGGCTGCAGTAAAGTGTCCTGCAACTCTAGGACAGGATGCGCCGCCTACCCGGCGGACTCCGGGTTCACTGCCGGCATCTCCTGCACATCCTTCCCAGGCCTCCGGCATGAGTTTTCTCTCTGCCTTTTCTGGGTCCCCTCTCTCCTCTATCCTTCCCTCTACTCTCCCTGGACGACCTCTCCTCCCTGCTGGTCACTTACCTCAGCCACCTCCTGGTGTGGAGATGGGCTCACATCCTCTCCATTGCTCTTTTTTCAGGACCCGGCTACTGTTACTGGAACTGACCAGCAGGTGGTGCCTGGAACACCTTTAAAGAACTCAGTGGATGCTGAAATTCCTGTGACTTTGCCTCAATCTTCTGTGCTTGCTGTGCCGAGGTCGGAATTCCAGGCTGCAACGGGTAAGTGTGGTGTTCTCTTATAGTCATTCAGGTCCCGCGCTGGGGGAGGGTTCTGTCAGATCTTCATAGGTTTATAGATCAAGGGGTGGCTGTTAGCGGGGACTCCTCTATGAATAGTCAGCTTCGGTTGGTTTGGTCCCCAGCCCAGCACCCTCCCTCTGCTCAGTCCTCGGGGCTCCCTGGGTCCTTGGTGGGTAGTGGTCCATTGCCTTTGGCGCCCCAGGGTCCCCATTTGCCCGTGGCATCCTGCACTGTTTCTGGTGCGGGCGCCGCTTCTCTCGAGGCAGGCGTTTTGGACATGGCGCATGGCACTGCTTACATGTGCTGGTCTGGCCCACTGGAAATGAGGGGAAAAATTTGGAAAGGGGAGTTCATGGAAATATTTTCCCTCCTGCAGTTGGAGGAAGGTCCTCCGGTGGTTGAAAAGAACAGTAAGGAGTCCGAGAAGGACAGGGAAAAATACAGCTATTGAAAAATTCCCAAGACATTTGGGAATTGGATTTGTGCGTTTTCTATCTTGGCTAGAGTTGTGGGGGAGAAGTCTCCCCAGAAGTGCTCTGCGTTGTTGTGCTATCAGGACACTATCTGGAACGCATCTTGCACCTATGGGGGGCTGGGTTGGTGGGGGTATGACTAACAGTTTTGTCAGTGGCTGGCAGTGTGACCCTCGCTGTCCTGGGACCAGATGGACATAGGCCTCTTGCTCTCAATTATGACCCGTTCAATGGCAGTTGCTGTAAGTGACTCGTGCTTGTTTAAGCATGAGTGCTCTGGTTGCAGTGGTGCCCATCCCATTTCCGGCTGCTTCAAGCGGGGCAAAACTGATGAAAAAGGGGACATGGGGGCTAATGGTGATGAACGTAAATGCGAAAGCGCCCGTGTCAATCTTTATAGGAATTGTAAGGCAGCATGGATCTTGTTGGAGAGGTTTGAGTAGGGTTTTTGGATCCTCTTCTCGGAGCGCCCTCCCCCACATTCGGTTCGGAACCTACGGTCCATGTGGGAATTCCCTCAGGTGGTTCAGGAGAAGCTAGATAAAGAAGTCTCCTTGTGCCGAATGGCTGGCCCCTTTTCTACTCCCCCAATGTCTAATTTGCGGGTTTCCCCTTTAAGCGTGGTGCCTAAGAAGGAACGTGGTAAATATGGCCTGATTCATCATTTGTGGTAACCTCCTGGGGGTTCGATGAATGATGACATTTCTGCCAAACTCTGCCGAGTTTCCTACATGTCATTCGACGCAGTGGTTCGCATGGTGCAGGCTGTGGGCCTGGGGGCCTTGCTTGCGAAGGCGGACGAGGAATCGGTTTTCCGGCTGCTTAGAGTGCACCTGGATTGTTATCATCTCCTGGGCTGTACCTTTGACAGTCAGATTTTTGTGGATATGTGCCTCCCTATGGGTTGCTTTCTATCCTATTTTTATTTTGAGTGCTTTAACACTTTCCTGAAGTGGGTAGTGCAGAGGGAAGCGGTCAACTCCCTCCTGGACTACCTCGATGACTTCTTGTGTGTGGGGCCGGCTGAGTCGCACATCTGCGCTCTGCTTCTGCAGGTTCTTGGGGAAGTGTTTCAGTGGTTCGGTGTTCCATTGGCCCATGACAAAACCATGGGCCTGGTTATGTGCTGTAGTTTCCTGGGCATCGATATCGATTCGGTGGCTGGAGAATGTCGGTTGCCCCTGGCTAAGGTTTAAGACCTCCAACAGATGGTGTAGCTGGCATTAGGGCGTTGTAAGGTTCAGCTGCATTGCCTGTAATCTCTTCTGGGGAAGCTGAATTTTGCCTGTTGGATTTTGCCCACGGGGCACATCTTTAACAGGTGGTTGGTGGCGGTGGCGACATCTGGGGTCACTCGCACTCAGCACTTTTATCGGCTTACGCAGCCCTTGCGGGATGATTTGGCTGTCTGGGATTCCTTCTTGGCCTCTTAAAATGGTAGGACTTACTGTCAGGTCGCAGAGGTCTCTAATACTGACCTCCACCTGTTTACGGCTGGCTTGGTGGGTTTTGGGGCCATCATGGGCTCGAAATGGTGTGCTGACTCATGGCCGGATGACTGGCATGTGGCAGGGCTCAAGTGGAACTTGGCCTTTCTGGAGCTCCTCCCCATTCTGGTGGCATTGGAGGTGTGGGGTCCCCAACAGGAGGGCGGGTGGTTTTCCATTGTGACAGTTTTGGGGTGGTGCAGGCTATTAATCAAATGACCACTTCTTATCCCCGAGTGGTAAGCTTGCTGCAGCGCTTGGTCCTGTGCTGTTTGGGCTTAATGTGTCTTGTAGGGCTGAACATATCCCAGGGATTTGCAATGTGATGGCCGATGGTCCCTCTCGTTCGCAGTTGGACATGTTTCGGGCAGTGGCTCCGCAGGCCGAAGTAGAGGGCGTCCCACGCCCAGTGGAGATGTGGTCGCTAGGTCTGGCAGACTGATGGAGTTGGTCCATAGGTCGGTCTCTGGCCACATGGGCCTGTTATAATAAGGTGTGGAGTGAATGGAACTCCCTTGGGGGTTTCCAGGACTGGCCCGCTCGCCTGCAGGGACGTGGGAGGCTGCGGGGTTGTCCACCTCTGCGATTTCTTTGTGCTTTGCGGGGCTCAGCTTCATGTTCAAGTTGTGGGGTTGGGAGGATGCTACCAAAGCATTTGTGGCGGGGGGTGTCCTCCTGGGACTCGAGGCTTCATTTCTCAGGTGCTCTATTGGCCAGTCTGTGGGATTCATGACCTAGGGTTTGCCATTCTGTATGTAATGCCCGTCTATTTCGGCTGGCTTTTTCCCTGACTTTCTTTGGGGCCATGCGGATTGGGGAGCTAGTGTCCCCTAGTCCTCAGCAGGTAGGGGGGTGATGTTTGGTGATTTTACTTGTGCAGCTGATCATTTTTCCTTCACGATTCGCCGCTCGAAGACTGATGTTTTGGGAGGGGTGAGTGGGTCGATGGGGGCTGTGCCGGGTTCCGGCATTTGTCCCGTTTTTTCCATCAGTGAGTACTGTTCCTTACATCTGGCTTCTCCAGCCCTCCCCCTTTTGGTTCATGAGGATGCTAGCTTACTCTCCCACTTCCAATTCATTAGCGTGTTCCGCTTGGGGCTTTAATTTCTGGGTATTGATAGCAGGGAGTTCGGGGGACACTCGTTACGCATAGGGGCGGCTACTGAGGCCTCTAGGCTTGGCATGCCAGCACGGGTAGTCCAAAGGATCGGGAGGTAGGAGTCAGGGCATTATATTTCTTATGTTCGCCCGGCTGGTCTCCTGAGTTGATTTCTCTCTGCAGGTTCGGTTCCCCCCAGGATTTGGACCATGGGACACTCCTATGTCTACTGGGCCAGGCGGCGTGTGGCAGTCTGACCTGGAGGTGAACGCTTGGGTTTTACACCTTCCAGAGCAGAGGTTCGATGGTTTGGTACAAGAGACATGAGGTGAGTGTGGCTCCTCCCTGACCTGGTTCAGTTGTACCGCCTCCTGGGAGTTCTGAGTATCCTGGTGATCCATCTGGGGGGGAATGACCTGGGTTCAGTGCCCATATGGGATTTGGTGACATGGCACACATTTTAGTTTTATTTCCTGATGCACACCTGGTTTGGTCCGAGGTTATAGCTCGTAATTTTTGGCAGCACGCTCGGAATCAGAGTGCCATGGAGCACTGCCGTCAAAAATTGAATAAAGGGGTTCTAGGTTTGTCTTGGGGGTTCAGAGGATTCCAGTTCGCCATAGGGCTTTTGAGCGGGATGTGGCCAATCTATTTCGCGGGGATGGGTTGCACTTGACGGAGGTCAGACACGACCTCTTTAATCTTGCTCTGCAGGAGGCAGTGGAACAGGTAATGGGTGATCTTGGTGGGGTCCCCTGCTGACTTTAGGTGTAAAATAGAGGGGTTGTGGACGGGGTTATGTCCTTGCCAATTAAGTTTGTGGTGGTTAGGTTAATTATGTGGAATGAAGTGAGCAAGTTTCAGGTCTCAACCTCCCCTCAGGTTACCTGTTATGACGTGCCCACCGAGCGAGGAAAAGGTCAGCTTGTGGTAAGCATTGGAAGGAAAAGGAATTTATGCCAAGGGGGAGGTGAGAGGAAGTGGTACATAGGCACATGGTCAGTTTATTGACAAAGCTGTTTTGGTTATACTGTATGACACTGTGTGTTGTTATATGTTAAGTTATGGTTATTTATGTTTTGACATTTTGGTTATATCAAAGAAAAGAGAATATTAAAATAAATTATGGCTGTGTTATACAGTAATTATCATATGTTATAATAAATGCTGTGGCCTGTTTCATCCATACTACATTGTCTGTTATTTGTGGGGGTGAATTGGGATAGTTTGTTATTATGCTGCATCACGATGTACATACATGTAACTTCATCTCAAGCCATTATTGATGGTTATCAGAATTTCTTTTTCATTATTATACTGTGATCAGTAATGTGCCTGAACCAAATGTACTGTACAATAAACACTGGAAATTTGAGTTTGTCTTTATTCATATACTTTGTTATGAAAAAGAAATCTTTCAATAAAAATCATATATTGAAAATAACTGTTAACACCCAAGTATTTAATCATGTCTTAATTAGATAAGTCAAGGCATCATCTTATCTCCTGAAACTAGGTTTTTAATTAGTTTTATATCCGCCCTTAAACATTCTGAAAAACCTAGATCTTGAATATCATAGGATAGGTCAGTGGTTCCCAAACTTTATTAGGTTCAAGGTATTATTAATATTTCAATATTTTTCCAAGGCTTCCCAAGTCAAAATTTCTAGGTTGTTTATATGTACAGCGCTGCAGCATATACTGGTGCTATAGTGTTATTGTTTTAAGGGGAGCTTGTATATGGTTTTAGTGTTTTAATACAGGGGTGTGTTTGTATGTAATGTTTGCGTTTGATTGCTTGGGTGTGTTTGAATGCAATGTTCAATTAAATGTGGATGTGCATTTGTGTGAAGTATTTGTATTTGAATCCAAGGGTATGTTTGTATGTAATATTTGTGTTAGATTGCAGTATGTTGTGCTGGTGTTTGAGTGCTTGGATGTATGCACATAGACTACCACATGCATACATATTTACACAGATATACATGCACATTAACATACAGATGCATATAAATACACTGACACATACACACAAATTCATATAGACACCGACACATACACACACATAGATACACACCGAAACATACCCTTACACACACACATTGACACATACACACATCTTAACCCATGCATACACTGACATATACACACACACAAACACTCTGATACACAGATACACACACCCCGACATACTCAAACACTGACACATGCACACACCATGACACAGATACACACTGACATAAAAATGCACAACCTGATACACTGATGCACACACACAGATGGACATACTGACACACAGATGTGTGCACACACAAAAATATATACACACAGAAATACACACACACACAATCTCACATAAACACATACAAGTCCTATTTTTTATATCTCTAGCCACCCTCCTTTTAGCTTACCTTGTGTGTCCAGGATGGTGGCTTGATTGGAGTCCTGGTCACCAGCTGCTAGCTGGTGGGAGTTTAGCCAAATGCACTAATCTCACCACTCTGATCAAACTCCTCCAGAAATGGGAAAGAGAGAACAAGTAAATGCATGCAAGCAAATGCTTGTTCTATACAAGCACCCACATCTACCCCTCCACCAGATGTTATTTAAATGGTATTTAAGAAAGGTATACAGGATGCACCCGGGCAACAGCCTCTATATAAAAGAGTCAGTATAGTAGCTAGCCTACACTTTTTTCTTGTTAAATTATTTAATTGGTATGCAATCTTTTGGCAACCCTTTACATTTCATGTTTTTGCTTGTTTAGTTGGTAGTTGCATACAGGGTTAATGTAACCCAGAAGTCTTTGGCTTATATGTGGAATTACATCAGGACATATCGAGCTAGTAATGTTGTAAAGTTTGAGGATGGCAATCCTCATTTCTCTTTGCATTAATGTTTTATAATGTTTGCAGGGCCAGTTCTTCCTATAGGTGACTTAGGCAGTTGCCAAGGGGCCCTTTAGGAAGGGGTGCCACCAGGAGCGCCAGTATCATCATGCTGCAGCAGCCTGAGTGCTCTATAGAGAGCCTCAGGCAGCTGCAGCACTGCCCGGGTACCGGCGCGTTCCTATGAGTGAGCACCACCTGTCAGTCTGGCCGGGTACAGGAAACAAACTTCTGTGCTGTGGACCGGACTGGAGCTCGACCACGCTACACAGGGTAGGAGAGGGGGGTGAGGAGGACAGAGGGAGAGACCACTGGGGGGGGGGCACCATGGGAGGGGAGAGACCACCATGGTAGGGGAAAGGGGTGAGGAGAGACCACTAAGGGGGGGAGGAGGGGTGAGGAGAGAGGAGAGACCACTAAGGGAAGGGTGTGGGGGTGGAGGAGAGAACACTAGGGGAGAGGTGTGAGAAGAGACCACTAAGGGGGAGGGGGAAGAGGAGAGACCACTAATGGAAAGGGGGGGACAGGAGAGATGACTAATGGAAAGGTGGGGAGGAAAGACCACTAGGGGGCAGAGGAGAGCAGAGACCACTAAGGAGGAGGGGGAGAGGAGAGATCACTAATGGAAAAGGGGGAAGAAGAGGAGAGTACACGAAGGGAGGTGGGGGGGGAGAGGAGAGACCACTAAGGGACAGGGGAGGAGAGTAGAGATCTAAGGGACGGGAGGGGAGAGCACTACGGGAAAGGGGGCAGGGAGTTCACTAAGGGACAAGGGAGATCACTAAGGGACTGTGGGGCAGTAGAGAGCTCTAAGGGACAGGATGGGAGAGCAGTAAGGGACAAGAGGGGAGAGAGGCTGAGGAAGGGGGGAAAGAGAAGCACAAAGGGGCTGGTAGGACTCAGCCCCTATCCTAACCCACAAGCTCTCTTTTTCACACTACACACACAAAGCTTCCCTATACATACACAGAAACACACAATGCATCCCTACACACACAAAAATACACCATGCTTCCCTTACTCACAGAGAAACATACAATGCATCCATTACACACAATGACAATGCATTCCTTGCGCACACACACACACACACACACACACACACACCGCTACTCTTACACACACAGAAAGACAATGCATCTCTTACACACACACACACACTCAATGCACCCCTTACAGACACACACGCTGCATCCCTTATATACACAGAAACACACCTTGCATCTTTTACACATACAAACACAGATTCACACAATGCATCCCTTACACACAAACACACACTGCTTTCTATCCCTTACACAAAAACATACTGCATCCACTACACACACCGCATCACCTACACAAACTGATATCCCTATACACTACATTCCATAAGCACACAATTTAGATCATCTACACTAACATGTAACACACCCCCTACACACTCCACTCCCTGTGAGCGAACTCATAGGTGGAACATGTAGGTAGACTTATGGGTGAGCCTTATGGGCATACTCACCATCAGGCCCTGAGGGCCCAGACCTTGAGCTGTGCAAGGGGCCCAAAATAATGGAGCTGCTTCACGTTCCCCAAGAACATTGACTTTTGTGACCACAGATATAAACAGCTGCCAGAGAGCCCGTTCTACACCAGACCAGTGGAGCCAGATCTGATCGGTGGATTGGCAGGAGAGTCTTGGGATCTGTTTGCACCAGGTGGTTGGTAAGCTCATTTTCTTTACTGTTTATTGTTTATAAATATTGCACACTGCAGTATATTAAGCATCTTGATAAAGACCAGATGTGGTCGAAACGCTGATTTATTTTTTCATGCGAGTTTGAATACACTGAATTTTCGTCATCAAATCCAGAAAATGTTCTTGTAATTTCTTATATTATTACCTATGGAGCGCTAGGAAGCAGCCTGGTTTATTCATGGTTGTTAAAATATTTTGATTGGGCAGAGTGCCAGAATTTAAATTTTTTGTATATATAGCTAGCTATCTATCTATCTATAGTTAATACAATGTTAAATAAAAATCTGCACACCAGTCAAGCCATAAGACTTTTTTTTCCCACAGAAATCCCAAATCTGCAGTGATGTTACAACCGCAAAGGATTCTGGGTGGGCATATGCAAATTAGGTTAGCAAAGAATCACATTTTTGCCTCATTCCATTTTAAACATGGATTCCTTTTAATCTGTGTTTGCAGTATACACCTGCTTGGAACACTATATATATATATATATATATATATATATATATATATATATATATATATATATATATTATTATTATTATTATTATTACCATTTATATAGTGCCAACAGATTCCATAGCGCTTTACAATATTATGAGAGGGGGATTTTACAATAAATAGGACAATTATAAAAAACCTTACAGGAACAATAGGTTGAAGCGGACCCTGCACAAACGAGTTTACAGTCTATAGGAGGTGGGGGTATAAGACACGTTAGGACAGGAAATATCAATCAAATAGGGTCGAGTGAAGCAGAGCTGGAGGAGAGAGTAAAGCACTGCCCTATAGGAGAGAACAAGAGACGGGTATGTAAGGTAGAGGTTAGTCTGGGAGGCCATAAGCTTTCCTAAACAGATGGGTTTTAAGGCTTGAAAACTAGGGCAAACTCTGATGGGGGTAGGCAGGCTATTCCATAGGAAAGGAGACACCCACGAGAAGCCCTGCAAGCGCGAGTTGGCCGTACTATAGCGAGCAGCAGTCAGGAGGTGGTCACGGGCAGAGCGAAGGGAATAAGAAGGGGCATACCTAAGGATCTGTGAAGAGATTTAAGCGGGTCTAGAATTGTTCAGTGCTTTAAATGTATGGGTTAGCACAATTTACTCCTATAGGATACAGGGAGTCAATGTAAGGACTGGGTGAGGTGTGAGAGGACCATCTAGAGGGGAAAATCAGTCTGGCATTCATTACAGACTGTAGCTGGGTAATACGGCTTTTGGGGAGACCAATCAGGATAGTGTTATAATAATCCATGCGGGAAATTACTAGAGCATGGACAAGCTCCTTGGTAGTATCTTGTGTAAGAAAGGGGTGGATGCGGGCAATGTTTTTAAGTTGGAATCTATACAGGATTTGGCAACAAACTGGATGTGAGGCTCAAAGGTGAGGCCAGTGAGGTCAAGTATGACAAAAAAAATAAAAAAAATATATATATATATATACACACATTATATATAAATAAAAGCTGACTATGTACCATGCAAATGTCGCTGCTGCTTGTTATGGTCATTAGATCAAACTCATTCTCATTCATACACATGCTTACTAAGAGCAAAATTACCCCTAATAGTAAAAAGGGAAGGAGAGGAAATTCAGAATTTGGATATAGTTAAGAGGGGGTCAGGGCCAGACTGGGACAAAAATTCAGCCCAGGCATTTAAAGGCAGAGCAGCTCTCAGAGGGATGTGGCCCAAGAGGGTGCGTGTTGTGTCATCACAAATAAGATGTATGCCTCTCCCAAGTGGGAGCATTTGTTTAATGTGACAAAACAGGTGATAAACCGCGCCAAACAGAACTGAAAAAAATCACACGGGTATACTCAAACTTAACAATAACCCAATAATGTGTAATAAATTATGTATATACATATGCTCTCTGGAGTAAGGTGATTTCATATTTCGGAACCAAGAAAACGTCAAAATAAGACAGAAATACAGGGAGTGCAGAATTATTAGGCAAATGAGTATTTTGACCACATCATCCTCTTTATGCATGTTGTCTTACTCCAAGCTGTATAGGCTCGAAAGCCTACTACCAATTAAGCATATTAGGTGATGTGCATCTCTGTAATGAGAAGGGGTGTGGTCTAATGACATCAACACCCTATATCAGGTGTGCATAATTATTAGGCAACTTCCTTTCCTTTGGCAAAATGGGTCAAAAGAAGGACTTGACAGGCTCAGAAAAGTCAAAAATAGTGAGATATCTTGCAGAGGGATGCAGCACTCTTAAAATTGCAAAGCTTCTGAAGCGTGATCATCGAACAATCAAGCGTTTCATTCAAAATAGTCAACAGGGTCGCAAGAAGCGTGTGGAAAAACCAAGGCGCAAAATAACTGCCCATGAACTGAGAAAAGTCAAGCGTGCAGCTGCCACGATGCCACTTGCCACCAGTTTGGCCATATTTCAGAGCTGCAACATCACTGGAGTGCCCAAAAGCACAAGGTGTGCAATACTCAGAGACATGGCCAAGGTAAGAAAGGCTGAAAGACGACCACCACTGAACAAGACACACAAGCTGAAACGTCAAGACTGGGCCAAGAAATATCTCAAGACTGATTTTTCTAAGGTTTTATGGACTGATGAAATGAGAGTGAGTCTTGATGGGCCAGATGGATGGGCCCGTGGCTGGATTGGTAAAGGGCAGAGAGCTCCAGTCCGACTCAGACGCCAGCAAGGTGGAGGTGGAGTACTGGTTTGGGCTGGTATCATCAAAGATGAGCTTGTGGGGCCTTTTCGGGTTGAGGATGGAGTCAAGCTCAACTCCCAGTCCTACTGCCAGTTCCTGGAAGACACCATCTTCAAGCAGTGGTACAGGAAGAAGTCTGCATCCTTCAAGAAAAACATGATTTTCATGCAGGACAATGCTCCATCACACGCGTCCAAGTACTCCACAGCGTGGCTGGCAAGAAAGGGTATAAAAGAAGAAAATCTAATGACATGGCCTCCTTGTTCACCTGATCTGAACCCCATTGAGAACCTGTGGTCCATCATCAAATGTGAGATTTACAAGGAGGGAAAACAGTACACCTCTCTGAACAGTGTCTGGGAGGCTGTGGTTGCTGCTGCACGCAATGTTGATGGTGAACAGATCAAAACACTGACAGAATCCATGGATGGCAGGCTTTTGAGTGTCCTTGCAAAGAAAGGTGGCTATATTGGTCACTGATTTGTTTTTGTTTTGTTTTTGAATGTCAGAAATGTATATTTGTGAATGTTGAGATGTTATATTGGTTTCACTGGTAATAATAAATAATTGAAATGGGTATATATTTGTTTTTTGTTAAGTTGCCTAATAATTATGCACAGTAATAGTCACCTGCACACACAGATATCCCCCTAACATAGCTAAAACTAAAACAAACTAAAAACTACTTCCAAAAATATTCAGCTTTGATATTAATGAGTTTTTTGGGTTTATTGAGAACATGGTTGTTGTTCAATAATAAAATTAATCCTCAAAAATACAACTTGCCTAATAATTCTGCACTCCCTGTACAACAAAAATAGTGTAATATGTCTTAAATTGTTTTACAGACAACAAAGTGTATACTTGTCTCACTCACACTTTTACGAGCTACTGAGAGCTCTGCTGTTTAGTGCTTTGACGGTACAATACCCATCTTCAGATATAAGTAGATCCACAATTTTAGGTGTCCAGTACGACTCCAACATATAAAATAAAGCAGAGACGGTCTAATAGTGCAATATGTTAAAATATATAAGGCGCACAAAAGCAAAGTATCCTACTTACACTTTGGAGAGTAATAAACTTGCTCTGGTGCTATAAAGCCTTGGTGGTATAATCCCCAGGGGCGGGCTGGGCCGGGGGGCAGGGAGGCAATTGCCCCCCAGGCCGCCCTAAAATCTGTTGGGACCGGCCACTGAAGGGCCGGCCCTTTAAATGCTGCAGCCGCCTGAGCACTCTGTTAAGAGCCTCAGGCGGCTGCGGCTGCTCCTCTCCTCCCCTCCCCTGTAGCGTGGCCGAGCTGGTCCGCGGTGCCCGGCCGGACTGATAGGAAGGCGCACGCTGAGTGTGCACTTCCTGTCAGTCCGGCCGGTTACAGGAAACAGAAACTCCAGTTCCGCGCTGAGTTTCTGTTTCCTGTAACTGGCCGGACTGACAGGAAGTGCACACTCAGTGTGCACCTTCCTATCAGTCCGGCCGGCACCGCGGACCAGCAAGCAGCTCGGCCACGCTACAGGGGAGGGCAAGGGAGAGGTGGGAGAAGTAAGTG
>OW240917.1:135684680-135709680 GCA_933207985.1 Pelobates cultripes | reverse complement strand
CTTTATGGATCATATTTTGAATTGCATAGGTTAGCAGATATTTTTAAATTCTAGAGAGGGTTGAGACATGATTAACATTATACAGCTAGGAAAAATACTGAGATCACCATAATTTATAAAAAGTTGAGGGACTTCTAATATGAGAAAAAAAGGCTATTGGTTAAAATAGACGCTATAAAAAGTGACACTATAAAAAATTCAAAAGGTCAAAATCAGCGAAACAGAGATCATGCCCTATCTTTCTCCGAACAATTTGATGAAACTTATTTTTTAGAGATGCTGTCAAACAGGGAGAAAGAGATAAAGCTCACAATTTTAAGCCCATTAAAAATTCGCAAAAAAACATTAGAGGAAGAATATGGGGATGAAGAAAACAAAAAAAGGAAGAGTAAAGATATTTTAAAATAATTTTAAAATAGTGAAGAGTATAAAGGAATATTTAATTTATTTAAGAAACCATTGACTAACATTCAATTAAAAGTTTTAAATAAATGACTAAAATACGCTCCAACAAAAACTTTTAATTCCTTTTTAGCATTTATAGACGTTCATAGATTTGTACATAATGCCATTCTTAAAAGATTTTATCTGAGTAAAAATAAAGAAGGCACCAAAAATACTGACACAGAGCAGGTTACCAATGGAAATACCTATGTAAAATGTTCTTTAAAAAATAAATCAAAATTTTACCCATCCAGTTTTAAATCTAGTGCACTAGATGTTTTTTTTTAAAAAAGTGTGCAAAAACTTGCGTGCATTAAACAAAAAAGAGATGACAATTTTAATATGATTAAAAAGAAAAGAGAGCTTAACGGAACTACAAAGGGATGAGATCATTGTCATTAAAACAGCCGATAAGAGTGGAGGCCTCGTTATCCTGTCAAAAGAAATGTACGAAGAAATGGCATATAATCAACTAAATGATCCTAGCACATATATGAAACTAGATAAAGACCCCACTCCAGATATTAAAATGTTATTAAAACTATTTTTAGATAAAGGACAACAAACCTCTATTTTAAATACAGATGAATTTAACTATTTAAATATTTTACACCCTAGAATCCCTGTAATTCATAAAGATATCAATAAACCCCCTGGGTGCCCTATCGTTTCTGGCATTAGCTCAATCCTTTGAAATGTGTTGGAATATATCGATATTGTGCTACAACCCTATGTTAAAAAAGCTAAATCCTATCTGAAAGACACTATTGACCTTCTTAATAAATTATAACTTATAACTTGTGAAGTTCAGTCACTGTACACAATAATTCCACACAAAGAAGGTTGCAGTGCTGACAAAAAAAATCTTCGAAATCGAGGCTAAAATGTCACCTATCCAAATAAGTTTTATAAATGAAGGGATCAAAATGATTTTAACTAACAACTATTTTTGGTTTAATTATGCTTTTTATAAAAAAAATGGTACAGCTATGGGGAACAGGTTTGCATCCAGCTGTGCCAACCTCTTCATGACTTAGTGGGAGGAAAGATAGGTATGCAGGGGGCATAGCTTGGTGGGAAGCCTGGTTGCATACTATAGATACAAGGACAATCTCTTTTTAGTTTGGGATGGTACCATTCCTTCAGCACAAGATTTTATTAAATATTTAAATAATAACATTGGTGGGATTAAACTAACTGCAGATTTTAGCACACTAATGTTACTTTTTTAGATCTAGATATTTTTATTAAGGAGAATTAAATCCATATAAAAACACATTTTAAGAAAGTTCGAGTCAATAATTTTATAGGAACTGACAGTTGTCATTATAAAAGTTGGCTGGATAGCATACCAAAAAGTCAACTGCTTAGACTAAGGAAAAATTGCTCAGAAATCAATACATTTAATACTCAAGCAATCGAGATAAAAAATACATTTATTGAAAAACATTATAATTCCAAATCAATAGATAAAATTATAGATATAACAAAGCAAACTGTTAGACATAGCCTGGTAAAAAATGAGGGGTTTGACCATAACATCAAAAAAAAATAAAAATCATTTTAACAATAATACTGAACTACAATACTAAAAATAAATAGATTAGAAAGATCATTAAAAAAAACTGGCATCTACTACAGCAAAAAAAGGAACTATTAAAACAAATTTGATTCCAGACAATCTGAGAATCATTTTTAGTGGGGTCCTAATTTAAAAATGCAACTTACAAGAAATTATACACGAAAAATTAATTCTAAAACCATTAAAAAAAAAAAAAAAAGAACCAAGGCTTTTTAAAGTGCAATTGTTGCACTGCTGTCACGGGTGGCGCTCCAGAGACCGGGACCCCTGTATGCCTAATTATGAAGATAGGAGTCACAGCGTGGAAATGGACTATCAGGGCCTGGTGCAGGGTAACCACATGCCCCCAGATGCCAGAAGTTAGATGATAATATGCAGGCCTCCTAGGATCTGGATTAGGAGGCTCTGCAGCAGAAATGTATTCAGTACTAGAAACAAGGCAAGACTAGAACAGGCACCAAACAAGATAATAAGACAAGACTAGAAGAACCCAGAAGTGGAGCAGGACAGAACCCAGAACACAATACATGAGGGAAACATGAACAGGACATGGACAGGGCAGCACAGGACAGGACGGTACATGAACTGGGAATACAAGACAAAATAAAACAAGACAATAGATACACAATACATGAGGGAAACATGAACAGGACATGGACAGGGCAGCACAGGACAGGACTGTACATGAACTGGGAATACAAGACAAAATAAAACAAGACAATAGATACAAGGCAAAACAAGAGGAGACATAACCAAGTACTATATATGTAATAAACATTGGAGATTTAGACATACATAAATGGCCAAGATGTATGCAGCCCACCACAGTGCCAAAGTACTCCAATTACGGTGGGTCCTAACTGCCTAGATATGCATGACTAAAAGCACAATAATAAAACACAGGCTGTCCCTGGATCCTACTCCCCGGGCCCGGTTGAGGAGCAGGAGCCTGGGCCCGGGGCACCGCGGGGGCCACGTGTCTGGGGCTGCAGGCACGCGGCCTACTACTTGGGGCTGGGATCTGAGGCCTACTGAGGCCGCGCGCGTGGCACAGCCTTCAGACACGAGAGAGATAAATAGATAGATTCACACACACTCAAAAAAAAAGGTATATACAAGATATATACATAAATAGGTATACCACCTATTGTAGACGTAAGTATGTTGGTTACATCTGAAAAACAAATGGAACATACATAGTGCTTTCCATATAAATTAAAATAAACACGAGGCCTGCCACTGCCGCGCGGCCTGCTACCCCCATGGCCGCTCCGCCTACTACTTACTGAGCCACCCGGCCGGCCTGCCTGCTCCTTCCTGGGCCGCCCACTACCTCCAGGCGGGGATGCGGCCTGCAACTGCCGCGCGGCCTACTCCTCTCCCCCCCCTCCACACCATCCACCCCGGTCCCCTTGCCCATCGGGAGCCTCCTCTGCCAGTGAGGAAGGCTCCCAGGGCTCTGTCTCCCCTTCCCTCCCTGTTAGTGCTACTGTATTTTCCTTTTCTTCTGGGGGGCCCAGCTTACACTTGCCTGGTCCCCCCTCCTCTTGCCCAGTTTTTCTCCCCTCTCTGGTGGGCCTGCACCCCCCCCTCACCTCTCTGGTGGGCCTGCATCCCCCCCCTCCTGCTCTAATCCTCCCCCCTCTCTATCCCTCCCTACCTGCATCCTCTCTGTTCTCCCCCCTCTCCTTTCCCCTCTAGCTTGCCTGAACCCCCCTCCCCACCCCCCCGCAGGTCACTTACCTCAGCCATCTCCTCTGGGGCGTGGGCTGATCTCTGCTGCTTCTTCCCAGGATACTGCTGCAGTTCGTGGATCCGTCCAGCAGGTGGCGTCTGGATCACAGCTGATGTCTTCTGTGGATGCTGGAACTGCTGTTTCTTTGCCTCAGCCTTCTGTGAGCGCAGTGCCGGGCTTGGATCGCCAGGCTGCAACCGGTGAGTACATTTCCCTTCTTTTAGCGCTTTGCGTGCATACGTTCTTTCTTCCTTTCTTCCCCCCCCCAAAAAAAACAGAAAGGAAAGAATAAAAAAAAAAATTGATACAAACGGAGAAAAAAATTACAGGACAGAAATAAAATGTAAATTACCTATTGGACTAAAATAAAAAAAATTAAAAAAAAAGGAATCCAACGTCAAGTACAAGGGGGAGAATAAAAAAAAAAAAAATGAGATCGAATCCAAAATAAAACAAAATTTAAGTACCCCTCTCCGTTTTCAGTATGTATCATACGTTTAAGTACGCTTTCCCGCAGCGTCTGGCGCAGCTGATAGTGCCGGCGATGCCTCTCAGGCTCAAGTGACTCTGGGGCTGCTGAGCTCATGTGGCCCGCTTGGCTTGCGCGTAACACTAGGGAGCAGATGGAGAATGGGTTTTTATTGCAGGTATGTTCCCTCCTGCCACGGGAGTCCCTTGACTAAGGTGGACATTAGGGGCTCTGGGAGGGTCGTGGGGAGCATGCTGTGGTCGGACACACCCCAGGGCGCATATTCGGATGCACCCCGGTTTCTGGATAGCATGGTCGGGGAGAGGGCTCCCTGAGTCTGTGCTGCGTGGTTCTGCGGTCAGGACACTCTCGGGACGCGTATCGTCCCTGGGATGAGCTGAGTTGGTTTTGCACTTTCGTCAACGGTTGGTGGTGCGACGGACGCTGGTTTTCTTTGGGGCTCATCTGGCACCTCAGCACGGCATGTTTTTTGTCCTCTCTGCAATCTGTCGGGATGGGGGACGTGGGTGCTCTCGGTGCAGGGCCCTCAGTCCATGTGGGAGCTCCATCGGGCAATGTGGGTCCAGTTTACCAAGAACGCTTGATAAGTTTACTTCCTGGTTGTTTAGGGTGCCCCTGGAGTCCGCTCTGCGGGGTCCCCCCTTAGGTTATTTGCCCATGGAGGAGCAGGGTCGGTATCGCCAGATTCCTTATTTACTCAGTTGTCGTTTCCTTCCAGGGGCTAGGTTTGGGATGGTGGCTCGGACGCTGGTTTTCTTGGTGGGGCTGCGGGGCCTTCACCTCAGCACTCTCGGGACGCGTATCGTCCCTGGGATTTTGGTCACTTTCGTCAACGGTTGCCGGATGGTTTTCTTTGGGGCTCGGGCATGCCTCGCAATCGGGGATGGGGGCGTGGGTGCTCTCGGTGCAGGGCCCTCAGTCCATGTGGGAACTCCATCGGGCAATGTGGGTCCAGTTTACCAAGAACGCTTGATAAGTTTACTTCCTGGTTGTTTAGGGTGCCCCTGGAGTCCGCTCTGCGGGGTCCCCCCTTAGGTTATTTGCCCATGGAGGAGCAGGGTCGGTATCGCCAGATTCCTTATTTACTCAGTTGTCGTTTCCTTCCAGGGGCTAGGTTTGGGATGGTGGCTCGGCGCAGCGGGCTGCGTGGGTGGGGCTGCGGGGCCTTGCTGACAAAGGCGGCTGTGGAATCGGTTTTCCGGCTGCTGCTGTTATTGTTTCCAGGTTGTGTTCCGACGGTCAGGATTGGGTGGATGTGCCTCCACGTGGGTTGCTCCCAATGTCGTTTATGTGTGGGGCCGTCGGTGCCGCATGTCCGCACTCTGCTGCTGTGTGTTTTTCCTGGGGTAGTTTTATGAGTTTCGGAGTTCCGTGGCCCAGGCCATATCCGTAGGTTGGGATACGGGCGTCGTCTCCTGGATAGTGGTCGATTGATTCCTGGGGACGGGACTGTATGGGGTTTCATCGGGGTATTTGTGGTTTTGAGGGGCGTTGTGGGTTTAGGCTGCTCTACCTTAGGACTCTCTTGGGTTCGCTGGGGCAGCTTGTCGGGGGGCCCTTGTTGGGCATGGGGTTGGTCGCCTGGTCCAACGGTCTGATGAAGCTGGTCCGTGGGTCGCCCTATGAGGCGGCGTGGGGCCCACTCCAGTATGGCGGGAGTGATCGGGATGGGGGGGGTTTTTTTGGGGCGATGGCAGGGCTCGGCTTCCTGTTCATGTTACAGTTGTCGGCAAGTGGTGGGGTGTTTTGGTGGACGGACTTATTTCAGGTTTCGGCGCTCGACTGCTGTTGTCGTTGGGACAGGTAAGTCAGTTGCAGTGTGGCTGATGCGTCGATGGAATCTGTGCGATTCTTGGATGTTTCGGGGTTGACGTGCCCTGGCTTTTCCGTTTTCTCCTAAGGTAGATGGAATGCACGGGGTAATGGTTGGGCTCCTAACACGATGTAACGGGTTCCCAGGATGGCCTGAAAATTCCGTTCTGATCGGAGGCGGTGCAGGTTTCCGTCATTTGCCTGAAAGTTGGTGGGGAGTTCAAGGGGCATTTATTCTGGTTTGGGACGGCTACGGTCGGCGCCAGGCTTGGCGTGCCTGCGCCAATGGTTCAGGGGGCTCGAATTTTGGGAGTCAGGGTGGTGGGTCCCTTCAGGTTCACCCTGCTGGTCTCCGAATGGATTTCTCACCGCGGTTACGGCCTCCCCCCCCGGAAAGGGGATGGTGGGATGCTTGTGTGTAATTTGGGCCAGGAGGCGGGGGCGAGTGGTTGGATCTTACACCTTCGGGAGCGGAGGTTCAGGGGTCTGGCACCAGTTACATGGTGGGGGTGTGGTCCTCCTCATGCGGGGTCAGCTGTCCCGCTTCTTGGAGGTACCAGGGTTTTTTTGTCATCTCTGGGTGGAATGACATGGGTTCGGTGTTGTATGGGGTGCTCTTCAATCTGGACATGTTGCGCATTCTGTTTTTCTTCCCAGAGGTTCTCAGGGGCTAGGCTGAGGCTATCGCCCGTTCCTGTCGGTAGTGCACTCAGCAAGGTGAGTGCCTTGGTGCGATGCTGTAAAATTCTGACGAGATGGGTTTCTGGGTACGTGTTGGGGGATTACAGTTCACCTTAGGGTTTGGCCGGATGCGGCCTAGTTATCTCGAGGGGATGGGTGCGCTTGCAGGAGGTTGGAATAGACCTATGTTAATCTAGCGCTGCAAGAAGTGGGTGAACAGGCCATGGCTGGTTATGGTGGGGTCCCCCGCTGATTTTAGGTGTAAAACATCGGGGTTGTGGTGGGGGTATGTCCTTGCCAATTGAGTTTTAGTGGTTACGTTTAAGTATATGGAATGAGATGAACAAGTTTTTTTAGGACTCAACCTCCCCTGCTTAAAAGGTTAAACATTAGGTTGCCTGAGGTGTCGTGCCCATCGAACGTGGATAAGGTCGGCTGATGGCGGGCATTGGAAATATCTGATTTTTAATGATGAGGGGGGAGGTGAGACGAAGTGGTGAATAGGAACCACTGTATGTTTATTGGCAAGGACGGCTGGGTCACTGTATAACACTATGGGTGGCGTTATATAAGTATATATGTTAATTTATGCTTATTTATGTCTAACCTTTTGGTTACAGAAAGAAGAGATTTAATAAACAAAGTTATGGATGTGTTATGCAGTAATTTAGTTTGTGATAATAAATGCTGTGGCCTGTTCATCCATACTAAGTGGTCTGTCGTTATTGGGGGGGTAAATGGGTTTAGATTTGTGCTAGGCTGCATCGCGATTCCCCACTACGTACATACAAGAAAAAAACAAGAAAAACTAAACAAGAATTGTAAAATGAGTACAGGATACCAGAAGCCATTGCCAGAAATGATCCTTATCCAGGAACAAGATGTGACAGCTGCATGCAGAAAGACATAAAAAACAGACAGATGAATAACCACTTTTAAATCAAATAAGACCAATAAGATTTACAACATAAAACATAAAATTACCAGTAATAGCAAGAATGTTATATACCTGTTGGAGTGCCCTTGTGGCCTCCAGTATGTAGAAAGCACAATTAGACCCCTCAAAATTAGAACATTGCCGGAACATAGAGAAAGGCTTTAAAAATCACCTTGTCTCTTCACATTTCAGTGTACATAATAATGACCCCCAAAAATTTTAATTCATGGGCATTTTAATCCTTACCAAACACTGGAGAGGCGGAGACATGGTCAAAAAACTCGGAAAAACAGAGATGGAGTGGGTGTATTATTTAGATACTTTACACCATAATGGCCTCAACGCTGATTTCGACCTTTTACATTTTTTATATTGTCACTTTTTATAGCATCTATTTTTACCTAATAGCCTTTTTTTCTCACATTATAAGTCGCTCCACTTTTTATAAATTATGGTGTTCTCAGTAGTTTTCCTAGCTGTATAATTTTAATCATGTCTCAACCCTCTCTAGAATTTAAATATATCTGTTACCTTATGCAATTCAATATTATCCATAAAGTTAGTTAACGTTATAATATTTTAACCTCACTGAATTTAAATATTGTAGTGAATATACGCTTTTAATATGTTTTTTTTTCACACAAAAAATCTCTCTCTATATAAATACTGCTATGCATTTTAATTATTATGGTACATGTATGGGTAAAAATAGTTTCTTCACACAAATACTATGAAGCTGGGCATGTTGTGATGCATTTGTTAAAAATATATTCCTTTTTACATTATTTAAGTATTTTAACCAAGATATGATTTTAAATGTTTTTTCTCACAAAATACATTCCACATACAAATGTCGCTATGCATTATAATAAGTACATTATCTGTATAAAGAATACTAATTTTGCCATCTTCTTTATCCCGTTCTTAACATACAAACTTTTATCATGTTGCCCTCAACCAAAATGGCTGACGAGAACTATTCCAGCCATATTATTAGACATTTAGAGAAAGGGAAAAAGGACTACACATCCCACAATGCAAGTCAGTAGCAGCGCATCACTTCCAGGTGACACATGTGACCCAAAGAGCCAGGAAGTAAATTAGCACACATAATTCTACTAATTGGAGATGAACTTCCTATATAAACTTGGGCATTCTGAGGATCATCTACATTTCTGAGGAAGCCCTGTCCTGGCTCCTGCACATCCTCGGGTGGGGATTATACCACCAAGGCTTTATGCCACCAGAGCAAGTTTATTGCTCTACAAATTGTAAGTAGGATACTTTGCTTTTGTGCACCTTATATATTTTATCATATTGCACTATTAGACCTTCTCTGCTTTATTTTATATGCTGGAGTCTTACTGGACACATACAATTGTGGATCTACATATATCCCAAGACAGGGATTATACCGTCAAAGCGCTAAACAGCAGAGCTCTCAGTAGCTCATAAAAGTGTGAGTGAGACACCTATATACTTACCTGTCTGTAAAACCATTTAAGACATATTACACTTTTTTTTGTTGTTGTTGCATTTCTGTTTTATTTTGAGGTTTTCTTCGTACCGAAATAAAAAATCACTTTACTCCAGAGCGAGTACGTACATACATAATTTATTACACATTATTGGGTTATTGTTAAGATTGAGTATACCCGTGTGATTTTTTTTTTTCTTTCAGTTCTGTTTGGCGTGGTTTATCACCTGTTTTGTCACATTTCTGTATCTTATGCAAGGTTTGTGAATCCTTGTAGATTTACTGCTGCCTTTTCATATTATAGCGAGCGCCTACACCTGCCTTTTTCTGTACATTTTTTTTAAAGGGACATTATAGTCACCCAGACCAGTTCAGCTAAAAGAAGTAGTCTGGGTACCAGGTCCCCCAGGTATTAACCCTTCAGATATAAACATAGCAGTTTCAGAGAAACTTCTATGTTTACATTGCAGGGTTAATCCAGCCTCTAGTGGCGGTCTTCCTGACAGCCGATAGAGGTGCATCTGCGACGCTGGATGCGAAAATCGCATTCAGCGTGCAGAACGTCCATAGGAAAGCACAGAGAAATGCTTTCTTATGGACTGTTTGAATGCGCGCGTGGCTCTTGCCACGCCTGCACATTCCACTCCACTCAGGAGCTGACCTCGGCCGGGGAGGAGAGGTCACCAGCGCCGAGGGAGCCCGGCACTGGATTAAAGTAAGTAGTTGACAGTGGCTATGTGGGTGGGGTACAGGTTGCTGGGTGAGAGGTGGAGACAGGGGATGCAGGGTGTGAGAGGAAGGGCTGGGTGTGAGAGGGGGCATGGGGCTTCTGGGTGAGAGGAGGGGGGAGTGGCTGCTGGGTGAGAGGTGGGGGCAGTAGCTGCAAGTGGGGGCTACTGGGTGAGAGGTGGAGACAGGGGATGCAGGGTCTGAGAGAGGCTGCTGGGTGTGGGGAAGGGGACATGGGGCTGCTGGGTGAGAGGGGGAGGGGACATGGGGGAAATGGGGCTGCAGGGTGAGAAAGGGACTGCAAGGTGAGAGGGGGGCAGCGGCTGCTATGTGAGAGGTGAAGAGGGGGGTCCTGGTGGAAGTGATGGGTGGTGGGACAGAAGCTTCTGAGTTAGAGGGGGGAAATAGAGGATGCAGGGTATAAGACGGGGGATTTAGGGGATGCTGGGTATGGGAGGGGACATGGGGCTGCAAGCTGGGAGGGGGAGACAGGTAATGCTGGGTGAGGGAAATAATAGGGGGGCAGAGGCTGCGGGGGGAGACAGGTAGTGCTGGGTGAGGGGATAATAGTGGGACAGAGACTGCAGGATTATAGGGGGCAGGGTGAGAGGGGAAGACAGGGGCTGCAGTGTGAGAGGAGAGCAAGGACTGCAGGGTGTAATAGAGGGAGGGCAGGGACTGCTAGGTGATGAAGGGGGACATGAGGCAAAAAATAAACAACTTGAATACTCCCCATCCTTCTTCCTTACCTTGATCCTTGCCAGGAGAGGATGCTAGGGAGGAATTATTTTCCCTGGTGTTCCAGTGGAAGAAGCATCTGGTCTACACCCCTTGACCCCTGTGCATCCGTGTGCAGGCTGGTGAGAGAGAACAAAAAGCAAAACAGTGTATATAAGGCGCTTAACAGAGATAATACCAGTTTTAAATATACCAGCAGCTATTGCACACTTAATGGATATCCCAAAAGATCCACTAAAACAAAGAATATAGAAAAAAAGGTGAACTCACCCTAAAATACAAGTTAAATAGGCAATGAGTCCTTCTTATAAGTCCTTCTTTGGACCTAAAGAAGGACTTATAGGAAGGACTCATTGCCTATTTAACTTGTATTTGTATGCTGATTTTATTTCCTATATTATTTTTTTTTTTTGTAATAAATCATGGTTCTTACCTCAAAGTCCCCTTTTAACCTTCATCTTGAACTTACTACTCCAGTTCCAACAGGTAAGTGTCACCCTAGGAATTTGACACTAAGTGGAAATTTTGGAGCCAGTTATCTAACAGGCTCCAAATAAGGTGAGCAGGCAATTTTATTTCAAATATACACTGATTTGTCTCAATAGCCACACCAGATTGTTTATTTTCTGCTTTATCTCCATATTTCTGCTGGGAGAAAATACTACGTTTTATATGGAAGAAGGTATTCTGGTGCCACCTTAAATCCCAGACTCTCCTCTTATTTAGAACCAATATAAAAAAAGTCTCTAAAAAATGTGAGGTTTTTCTATATACTCACTTTAATACACACCTTTAAAGTAATATTCAATATTACACTATTATATACATTTCAGTTTTTTTGCATGTGAAAAAATCCCCTATATATACCAAGGGGTAAGTGTAAACATATTTAAAGCGCTGCACCTTTGGACTCTGTGTGCTGGGTAGTGGGGTTGATCGCCTAAACACTGAGTTTGCCTTTTTTCTATATTCTTGGTGAGAGAGATCTTTGATCTCCACAATGCACAGAGCTCCCTCTATGGGCTGGAGGTCAGGCAGCACCAGCCCTAAAGGGGCTGGCCGGGGAGATCCTTTGATCTCCCTTGTCAGCCTCGGCAAATGGCCATCACAGCCCACCGGGCATTTGCCCGATGGCCAGTCTGGGTCTGGAGGGGATTGTAAAAGGGCCATAAATACACTTTTAAAATAAACTGAGTCGAGGGATGAAAACAGAAATATTGGTATAAGGTATGTGTAAGCGTTAAAAAAAGCAACTTGCAAGTATCTTTATAAATGCTCTAAAGAAATGTTTTTATCCATTATCTGAGATATTATTATTGATTTTTGTTTTAGAAATAAAATGAACAGTACAGTTGATAAAGTGTTAAACACAGAGCTTACTTTATGATATGAAGGATAGTACAAATGACTGAGATTGACGTGTATTTACAGAGAGAAAGTGCACCATACTGTTTGAGTATGATCTCCAATATATTTGGTCAACTAGCAACCACTTGGCTGTCAACATGCATGCATCAACAAGACATGACATGTCACATCAGATGCTTCAGTACAACAGCATTTCTTGCAGTCATGACCCTTCATATTCTGATTTCTCTGGAACAAGAATTGTGATTTACACAGGTTTCCCTGATAATCAGGATATTATAGAACTAACCCATGTCAGTATGTTAGATGTCCAAAAGAGACATTTTTCTACAGATCTATGAAGACACTTGGGCGGAATTGCTAATTTAGTGTATTCTATCTATATTATTCTGTAATTAGGACCTTCATAATCATCAACACTAAGCCAATTAGACTAATCCAGCATTGTGGAAATGAGTGCAACACAAATATTACCAAGACCAAATATTTTTACATTTAAACAAGTTGATGATCTTGACAGTTTACAAATTTCTCTTATTCATTCACCTACAACAATCTCTCAATTCTAATATCCCAGGACTATTCTGTTCTGATGACACAGATCAGACATACATGTAATCTACTATGTATAACCTTTAAAAAATTGATGGGTATCACCAATGTTTTTTTTCAACTAAAATGTGTCTTTAAAAAGGACACTCAATTGCCCAAATGTTTAGTACATATACCCCTAATGAAAACATGCATGCATTTAAAAATGCATTTTAAGTCCTGTCCTTCTTGTCTGTTCTAATCAACACTTCAAAAAATGCTTATAATATATTTAACGAGTTTCATCATTTGCTGCATATTTACAACATATAGGTTTATCATGTTTCTTCCAGGGTATCCATCTATTCTAGAGTCATTCTTGATGCAGATCACTCCTCCAATATTGACCAAAAGTATTATACTAACAGAATTGTGTCTCTCGACAGTAAACATACATAACAACAAACAGGATGACACGTATAGATTTATGTGAATACACACATATATATGTAGACATAAACAATCTTTTTTTTTTATCAATTACCTATTTTTGCACTGTTTTACATAGATTTCATAAATCTCCTCATTTTAACATAATTGTTTCCCTTCAGTACCATTTCTCAGTGTTCTAACGTAAAGTGTAAATCATTATATTGCCACAAGACAAAGAACAACTAAAGGAGCCATTTGTTTTTAACAGAAGGCATTCATTTTGGGTCTTTTTTATATCAGACACATTTAAAACAATGTCTAAATATCACTTAGTTTAATATATTTACACAAGTATCATATATATTTAACCCCTTAATGACAGAGGTAATTGTATAGGTTCCGATCAAAACCTGGTATTTGACTATTAGTGTTGCCACCTTTTTTGGAAAAAAATACCGGCCTTTCTCAATTTGCACAATTTATTATATATATCCGTCAAATCACAGGGCACGATGTACATAAAAGAATGAGAACATTTGGAAGTAGAACGTTCCCAAACTTACTAATACAATGTTTGTACTTTGTCTGACTGTGTGTATAGCATTGTAAATGTGAGGCAGTGTCTGTATGGACTGTGTGTATGAGTGTGTGTGTCATTGTCTAAAAGTTTATAACAGTATGATCATACTGTTGTATGAGCGTGTGTCATTGTCTGTATACTTTTAGCGTGTGTCTACAATGTCTGTGTATGTTATTGTGTTTATGTGTATATAGTATATAGCAATGTGTGTACATACCATTTATAACAGAGATGGACATTTTAGAGAGACTGCTGAATAGATACAGACTGTTGAATAAACATACAGACACAGACTGCTTGTGGCGGTCTTGCTTTGTGTCATTCCCTGTCATTTTCCCCTACATTGTGTGTATTCCTGTGGTTTACCTACTCCCCATTCGAGAGTCCCCATACGAACAAGTTCTATTATCCTCCCAAACGGGGACCACCTCGATACCCCATTTAGAATGCTTGTTTGAAATGTTCACACCTCATTAGAATGTTCGCACCTAGTCAACGAGGTGTGAAAACCACCATCCGCAAGGGAAGCCTCAGCGCGTGCCGACCTTGGGTGGCTGCCCGTTTGTTAGACAAACGCCATCCATGGTGAAGCATTCAGGGATTACTTCTCACCCCATTTGGTTCCCGAACGGAGACCTCCCCACTGTCCCTTGGAGTGTTCACACCAATCAATTCGAACGTTGGCAAATCACAACATAAGTGTGAAACCGCAAGGGAAGTAATTAAAGAGTGCTGGTCTATATGAACGGCAGCCAGGGGGAGCATTTGTGTCCTGACAGGAGATGCTTCCCTTGTCTGGTTTCACCCAGGAACCCTGCAGACGGTGATGGTTCATGACGGTTGCTGTTCTGGGGGGGGTCACTGAGATTGGTTGGAACACTCTTTGGGGACAATGGCGGTTTGGTGGGCTTTCTGTGCCTGGGAGCCCAGGAGGCGGGAATCCTACCCGCGCTGGGACTCCCAGGTACAGAGAGTCCTATGAAGAACACCCCACCCTGGGAAGTGGGAAACCCTGCATTTAGGTGATGGGAACTGGGAACAAGGGACTGGAGTTCTGGTTCCATTATACGACTCTCTGGAGGGGGAGGATCCTGGGAGGGGGCATTATCTGTATGAGTGATCCACCCTTGCATGGGGAAAGTATAAAGCCAATAAAGTTGATGTACCCCTGGAACTATGTATCATTTGGTTACTGGGGGAAATGGGTGTCTTACTTCATTAATAACTGGGGTAGCCAGCCGGGTTACCCAGGGCCCGCTACACTACTGAATACATACATACACAGACTGCTGAGTGCGTACGCGCAGAGACTTCTGAGAACACACGACACAGGTCCTACTGCCATGCTTCCATCTTGACCTGAAGCTCCTCCTGTTCCTCGCATGCAGACTCTAGCAGTAGAGAGGGCAGGGACAAGCTGCGACATATCATCTCAGCCCTCTCCACACAGCTCTAGCACCAACAAGTTTTCTTAGTACGGCCTGAGAACACTGCACACCCTGGTGGCCGGTGTCAATTTTGTAGCACATTCTCCTAAAAGACAGGTGTCAGCCCTATTGACTGTCTGTTCAACCATAATTCACCTCTTTCATATTGCGCCCACACTTATTATATATAATTTTGTTCAGCATATTTACATATGAAAAATAATTTTACATTTAAAAATCTAGTGTGAGAAATTAATACATTTTGTTTTTAGCTCTGCATGGCATTTAAACTGTGAAAGTCACAATACTGTTAGTTTTTATTGCAATAAAATATAGATATTTATGTTCTGCGGTGTCTCATGAGTACAACAGTACCCCTATGTACAGGTTTAATGGTATCTGACATCCTGGTGGTGAAAACTACTATTTCCAGCCATGTGATTGTGATGGCTAGGATGCACTGTGCTGCTTGGCAGCATTTAGGACCGCCTCCTTAAGAAGGCATAGTGTGTACTATATATAATTTATGTATTACATATATGCATCAACGCTTAGAATACCAAGTGCCTGCATGATCCAGAGCTTGGTTTGTTACAGATGGTTCTGTTCAATGCTTCTACATCTGAGCTCTGTGATGTTTTGTTGAGTCTGAGTGTATTTACATGCCTATATTTTATCGTCTTACTTAATTTAGACCTGCTGCACTATAGAACACTATTTATGTTGTTTTTTCATGTACTATCAGAGACCAACTTTATTAAAGCTATCATTCCCACACACATACTGAGGCAGGGATATTACTGCTAAATGTTCCACATAGAGTGTGGCATAGCTCTTAAGTGTGAGTGCCTTGTTTATTTATTTTTTTTTTTTTCTGCATTTGTATCACTACATACTGCACTATGATTTCTATTTGTCTGCTTTATGCCCTACATATTAATGTAACTACATGCAAAATCCTGAACATATGTTCCTTGGCTCAATATTCATATATATATATATATATATATATATATATTTTGTTTTTTTTTTTTGTTTTTTTTGGTTCTTATTGTTGGGCTAGAGGGATTCCATGTCTGGTCATTTGCTTCCCACACCACCTTTAATGCGTATGTTATATCTTTACTTAGCTGAACCATAGCTCCTCATCCACTTAATTTGTAGATGAAAGGTTAATTTTAAATGTGGTAGGTCTATGTATTTGGTTGGTATTTTTTAACCATTTTTATTTAATTTTATACATTTTTGTGTAAACTAGCACCATATGAGGCATTACTTCATATGAGCCAACATTTATGATCATTTTAAGCTATTTTACTAACACTTGATCTAGTTAACTATATCTACAGGCAAATACCTCTAAGGATATAATATGTTCTATATCATGTAATAAAACAATATGAATTTTTATCTTAGCAAATGTATTTTCTGACTTCTCCAATAAAATCTGTTTTTATGAAGCTATTTATATTCAATGCATTTACTTAAATCTTAAGATCTAACAAATCTAATGTTTTAATTTTTAAAAAGAGAAATTTAGCTGGGTAGTATTTTAGTCTTCCCCTTTACCGTAACATGGCTCAGTTTCTATAAATTGTATTGATTAATAAGAAAGATGAAAAACGATATATTACTGTTTTAAACTATGCAGGCTACAGTAAACTAATCAATAGTAAAGGTAGACAGAATGATCCAAAGAAATTAGATATAAACTTACTGTATTTTCCAATATATGAGCGAACAATGCACACTAAGCTTTTTGTCATATAATGTGTTTATTTTTATGAGAAGCTATATTGTATGAAGAAATGTGTCTTTTAAACCACTTAAAGGAGAATTCATTATTGTTTTATGAAGCAATGTAAGTAAAGCTATTTCATCTAAGGTGTTGCCTCTAACAGAGGTTTATCAATCATTTTTATATTTTTATTTGACATACCATATACAGTACTTTTTTATAAATTATTCTAGAAATACTTGCTTCAAAATTATATAAAATGTTTTATAGAATTCAATTTCCATGAAGAATTTACAATTGGGGGGGGTGTGTGTGTGTGTGTGTGTGTGTGTGTGTGTGTGTGTGTGTGTGTGTGTGTGTGTGTGTATATATATATATACATACACTTTCTGTGACGGACCGCTGGCACCGATGCTCCTAGTGCTTGCCAAGGACTCCAAGCACTCCAACCGACACCATCAGCACTGCAGACCCCACCTCCAGCGATGCAGCTGCGCCGGGGTCTCGCCGTCTTTCACCCACCCTGGGCCCAAGGCCAGGATCCAGCTTCCAGTGGGTAGACCTCTCCCATATCCAGAGATCGGGAACCAGGAACAAGCTCTTACAAGAGCTCATACTCAGGGGAGTATTGTAATATAGCAATCCCCAAGAGTGTAGTTATCCCATCCCCCAAGCATGAGCCAAGGCTCCAAGAAAGGGTCAAGTAATTCTGTTTAATTGGCACCAAAGGGCCTTCTTTTATGGAGGTCTTTCACATACAGGACCACCCACAGGGTTTTGCAGAACAACCAATAAACACGTAACATACAGTAAAAACACACCCATCAATAACACACAAATCCTCCCCTCTGCCTGTGATATAATTACTGAACACAATGAGTTAAAGTAATTATCACAGGCAGGAAAAATAAATTTTTTATACATACACAGTAACTTTAAAAATATACATCCAATCTATCTAAAACAGGGGTTCTCAACGTTAGTCCTCAGGACCCCCTACCAGTCCAGGGTTTAGGGATTACCTGGGTGTGTCTCAGGTGTTTAGAAAAAGGGAAAAAAAACACCTTAGAGTCTAAGGTGTTTTTTTTCCCTTTTTCTAAACACCTGAGACACACCCAGGTAATCCCCAAATCCTGGACTGGTAGGGGTCCTGAGGACTGGGTTGAGAACCCCTGATCTAAAACATGCATTTTCAGAATCAGCACAATTTAAATATAAACATAATCAAAATTCAGCCTTTACCATCCAGGGGCTTAAAAGTTAGGTCGAAGTCCTTCGTGATCACTGCAAGCATGGCTTTTCCTGCCCAAACCAGTTCCACAGAGTTAGGCTGTGTAAGATAAGTGGCTTAAATGGGTGTGCTAAGCCAACTATCTCCAGGTACAGAAAATATCTCTATTAACAACAACAACAGCAAAAATACATAACTCCTATCATACTGTACAGAACTCCCACATTCAACCTATCTCCAGATAGCTTCAATCTGAGCACTCAATATATCCGAACAGCACTCAGATCCCACAACCACAGTCAAATCACCAAGGGGTTAAAGTTACACCATTGGCCATAGTCATGAGGCAAGAGGCTAGCCATTAGTCCTCTCCAGGTAAAAGTGGCAAAGGGCACTTTGTCACACTTTCTACCTTCTTAATGTTTTGTGAAGCACCTTCAAAACAAAAACAATAATAAGTTTAAGCACATGTGTTATTGTTTACAATTTATCATCATAATGACATTTTTATAAAATTTATAAAAACACATTTTACTATGAACCTTAGATTTAGCACATCCCTGTGCACAAACCTTTAGGCAATCTTAGTCTGCTGACTAAACAGAGGCCCAGAACTATGAATTTGCTTGGCTTTATTCACCATCCCTGTGTGAAAAATGAAAAAAGGGCCAAACCGGTAACCTACATAGGGCCCTGTGTACTTTTAATCTTTCTATGTCACAACGAGAGCTCTTTTTAGGTGGATGAATAGGAATCCCCAAAAAATGAGATGCGGTCTACACCAGGACTTACATTTCCACTCTCCACTAACCATTGGTGAGTTAAAATGTAGCGTTAGTAGATATTCACCCCTGGTAAGTATGCTATGGCTTACACAGGTAAGTCATTTTTAAGGACGGGCTAGTAGCATTGAACTTTAATACCCGGTGTACACTATGTAGTTCTAACACATATGATACATATATACTACATTTGCAGACTGTTGTACTAAGCATTTCAGCTCATGACCATAAGCATTGAAATACCCTTAGTATTACATTTACCTGAACAGGGGTACTTCTACTAAATGGCACTATTATAAACCTGTGTTTAAATTGAGCCAGGCCATGAAAGTGTTGTTTAGTAGTGGTAGCAGTGTCCAGGCAAAATTATTTCTAATAATAATCAGTATTTCAAATTGCAATTAAAACCATGAAATTGTGAACTGAAATGCTGAAAGACTAGATGTGTTACGATGTACTGACAGTATGAAGTACACAGTTCTCATAGGGAACCATCTCTTCATGATCATATGTCATCAAATAGCATCTAAAAGAGAGATCCCTTGCAAAATGTCAAGTGAAGCTTGTTTGAGAAAAAAAGAGGAAAGTAAAATATATTTTTAATATAAAGGCCTTAATTTAATGTTTTTGATGAGTTGATACATTTTTTTCATATTTTGAAAAAAAATATTTCAACATTTTATCCAAACAAATTAAATAATTTGAAAAAAGCCTATCCACCAAATATTAAATTGAGGCCAATTTTTCATAATATGTATTAAAAAGGCATATATATATTCAGCCTATACTAGTCCTTTAAATAAACCCTGTGAAATTAAAAATAAATATAGATATTATACTGTATTTTATGTTTAAAAAAGTCCAAGTAGGGGATTGAAACATTAGTCCTAGTTTCTTTGCACCTATTTGATTCATGTAATAAACAAGTGTGTGACCCTTATTAACCCTTGCGGCTACAACATCGCTGACACAAATGTGTGTATACATTCCCGGTTGGTAAGTGAGGACTGTAAGTAGCATTGTAAGCCATATAATTAAAAATGTATGTAATTCGATAAGAACACAGGTCGATTGAGGTGTGCCGAAACTGACGAGACGTGAGACCTGCAATAAAGAGGGCCCACCTGAAGATATTAATATAAATAAAATGGGTAAGGTGGGAGGGGAACTTCCAAAATCGGCGACAACAGGTAAGCAGTGGTTACCAGGGCTTAAGTAGGCCGGCAAAACCCTCCCACAATTTTGGGCTTACGCCTTCCACGTGTAATTAACCCCTTAAGGACACATGACATATGTGACATGATTCCCTTTTATTCCAGAAGTTTGGTCCTGAAGGGGCTAAAAATGTATGTAATTCGATAAGAACATAAGTCGGTTTAGGTGTGCTGAAACCGACTAGAGGTTAGACCTGCAATAAAGAAGGCAAAAATATGAAACAAGTTTATTTATTCTTTCCACAAATAAGAAAAATGGCATTAGCAGGCATAAAAGGAGGCAAGAAGGAAATATTGCAAGACGAGAGTTGATATAAAGGGTTTCAAAAACTTTGACCCAAAATGCCTTATAATGTAAAGCAAAGCCATTAAATTAGTAAAAAAATATATCGGCATGTGGGAACAGAATTGGTGCTAACTTACTGGAGAAATGGTACAAAATATAAAAAGTGTAGAGGTTTAGTGCCACTCTAAAAAGACACTGGTGAGAATATTATAACCAACGTAAGATGCCTTTAAATAGGTTTACAATAGATAGATACACTTAGAAAAAATGGGATAGAATATAAGACCTAAAATACAAATAAATATAATATAAGATAAATAGAATAATAGAAATAATATATTAAATATATGTCCAAGATAGAGAGTCCAATAAAACATGATGGTATATACTTTCCGGAGGAGCAATCACAAACTGGTTCAAGGAAAATTTTCTTGTTGGGATATCAGATGCGGTCCGTATGTGGAAAGAAGGAGAGTATAATGGTGCAGTATGTCCAGAAAATATAAAAATAAGAATAAAAGTATATATGGTCCTACTCACGTTTTTGGGAGCTTTAAACCAATTCAAACTTTCCCGTTGGCCCTCTTCAGTATGCCATTTGCTCAGTAGAGTGAAGGGGGCAAATGGCATACTGAAGAGGGCCAAGGGGAAAGTTTGAATTGAGGAAGCAAGACAAGTCTTTCCAGAAGCTTTTTGTAAAAAGGGAGCACCATGGTATGAATCTTTTTCTAGAAATGCAGTTGCTGCCAAGTTGCAGTTTTAACTAGTTAATATTTATATATCAGTTTTACAACCTCCATTATAGTAATATAAATTTTACCCCCCATAGGATTTTTATTTATTCATTTATTTTATTATTATACATGTGGCATCAAGCTAGCAAGCACTGGCTAACCACCACAAACCTTTGCAACAAATGTGGTGCTCTAATGGTACAGACAACAAATGAATGGCAATTATTGCCTGGAAAGTCTACATAAACCACACTGATCAAGAGAGGCACCAAAATGGGCCATATAGGCCAGGTGGCATAGTCTAGTAATATAGACGGGAGACAGCATGATAACATTATCCCGAGGTGTCACAAATATACTGTTATTTCTCCAATAGAAACAATAGTAAAGGGTCAGCGCTGACAGAACAAACTGGAACAAGTGAAATTAAGGCAGCTTTCCTCCAAAAGGAGATAAACTGGAGGTAATCTGAGGTATTCAGGAGGACAAAAAAATAAAAAATAAAGATTTGCTTGCTTTAAATTATTCACCTCATTAAAATGGCAAACTTAGTTCAGTGTAATACTTGTTTTGCATTTGTTTCACGTTCCACTTTTTGGAGATTTGGATGCTGTCTAATCTGTAGACAGTTCTCTATATTGCAGCAGGAGATTGTATTTTTGAAGTCTGAGATTTGTAAATTATCTGGTAAACAAATTCAGGTTGGAACTGCTGCAAAACCACTGCCGCAGAGACGTACTAGGAATGGCAGATGGATTACTGTAGGATCTGGTAGACTTAGAGTTGTTGATAAAAGGCATATTGCACAGTCTGTTGCTCTACATAATTCATTTTATGCTCTTTCAGAGTGTAATTGTGTTATGGAGACAGAATCAGGCACCAGGTGTAGTGGTGTTATGGAGACAGGCTCAGGTACTGAGGGTAGTGGTATTGTGGAGACAGGCTCGGGCACTGAGGGTAGTGGTGTTGTGGAGACAGGCTTGGAGACTATGGTAAAGCCTAATAGAAAGCAGTTGCTGTTGGGGGATTGTATCATAAGAGGTGTGGAGATGGACAATGGTGGTCTTGTGAGATGTTTTCCCGGAGCTACTGCTCATAGAGATAGGAGACGTATTTGTAATATTGTTAAGTGAGCAAAGCAGGAAGGGGAATTGGATGTACTTGTCCATCTAGGGACAAATGACTTGGCTTGCAATGAGGTTTCAGAGAAAAAAGAAGATTTTAGTGTTTTTGCCAATGATTAAACTTGTTCGATGACATCTTCATGTCACAACTTGTACAAGCACCAACTAGAATGGACGCTTGACTGGACCTGGTTTTAACAAACAACGTTGATCTTTTGACCAACATTCAAGTAGGTGAGTACTTGGGAGATAGTGATCACAATATAGTGTCCTTTGAAATAAACAAAAAAAACAAAAGCACATGGGTGAATGCTAAAACATATAATTTTAAAAAGGCCAATTTCAATAAGTTAAGGGAAGCTTTACAATATATTGACTGGCATAAACTCTTGAGTGAAAAGAACACTGAGGATAAATGGATAATTTTCCAACAAATATTAAATAGGTTCAATTCTCAGTATGTACCATTGGGAAATAAATATAAAAGAAACAAATGAAAACCAATGCGGCTTAGTAGAGAAGTAAAACAAGAGATTAAAAATAAGAAAAGGGCATTTAAAGCATTTAAATCGGACAAATCAGATGCATCTTATAAAAGATATAAGGAAGCAAATAATGCATGCACAAAGGCAATTAGACTTGCTAAACTTCAAAATTAAATAATGATAGCTAAAGAGAGCAAAACCAACCCCAAAGCATTTTTTAAGTACATAAATTCTAAAAAAAACAAAAATGAAAGTGTAGGTACAATAAAAACTAAAACGGGGGTGTTAGTTAATGAAGACCAGGAAAAGGCAGGAATTTTAAATAACAATTTCTCCTCCGTATATATTAAGGAAGAACCCATGGCAATAGATGTGCAAATGATTGCTACTAAAAACTTGCAGAATAATTGTAATTGGTTAACTCAAGACAAGGTGCTGCAGCAACTAAAGAAAGTTAATATAAACAAAGCTCCAGGGCCTGACGGTATCCATCCATGAGTACTTAAGGAACTAAGTGTAGAAATAAGTGAACCTCTGTTTTTAATCTTTCAAGATTCTTTTCTTTCAGGAAGTGTTCCGAAGGATTGGAGGAAGGCAGATGTGGTTCCTAGATCCAAAAAGGGTTCAAAATCCTTGCCTGGAAATTATAGACCTGTGAGCTTAACTTCTGTGGCTGGTAAAATATTTGAAAGGTTATTAAGGGATAATATTCAAGAACTCCTTGAGAAGAACATGGTTATCAGCAAAAATCAGCACGGTTTTATGAAGCACAGGTCATGTCAAACTAACTTGATTGCGTTCTATGAAGAAGTAAGTAGAAGTATAGATCAGGGTATTGCCGTGGATGTGATCTATTTGGATTTTGCCAAGGCATTTGATACAGTTCCACACAATAGATTAGTGTTCAAACTCAAGGAAATTGGTCTAGATGAAAATGTTTGTTCTTGGGTAGAACATTGGAGTAAAAACAGAGTACAAAGAGTTGTCATTAATGGTAAATTTTCAAGCTGCACAGAGGTGGCAAGTGGTGTCCCTCAGGCTTCTGTTCTGGGACCCCTTCTATTTAACATGTTTATAAGTGATCTTGAAGACAGCATTGAAAGTCATGTTTCAGTGTTTGTAGATGACCCAAAACTTTGTAAAATAATACAATGTGAGCAAGATATTACTTTGCTGCAGAGGGATTTAGATAGACTGGGGGACTGGGCACTCAAATGGCAGATGAAATTTAATGTTGAAAAATGCAAAGTTATGCACTTCGGCGTAAAGAATACACAAGCAACGTATACCCTTAATGGAAGCGAATTAGGGATAACAACACACGAAAAGGACTTGGGAATTGTTATAGACAACAAACTATGCAACAATGTGCAATGTCAATCAGCAGTGGCCAAGGCCAGTAAGGTATTGTCATGCATGAAAAAGGGCATTCATTCTCGGGACGAGAATATCATTTTGCCTCTTTATAAATCACCAGTTTATCAGAGTGCTCTGTGTCATTTTACACAGCGTGGGAAAGTTCTTTGGAATTTTCCCACGCTGTGTAATTTGACTCATAACTCTCTGATTGGTGGATTAGAGTTATGAGTCAAATTACACAGCATGGGAAAATTCCAAAGAACTTTCCCACGCTGTGTAAAATGACACAGAGCACTCTGATTGGTGGATTTCAAACCAACCAATCAGAGTGCTGTGACAGGTAAATGTAGAGGCTTACCTGTCAGTCTCTTCATTTACCTGTCAGAGCACTCTGAGCCTAAACCCACCAATCAGAGTGCTCTGAGCCTAATTGCAGGGTGGGGCAAGGCTTTATAAGCCTTCCCCCGCCCTGCAGAGCTCAGTCTGCGCGGAGCCCTCGCCGGGTGAAGATGGATTATTTTTTTTGCGCTCGTTTTTTTTTTTTTAAATTGCGTCAGTTATTATGGTTTTTTATTTGGCCTTTTTTGGGGCTGAAAAAAGAAGATTTAGAAGAAAGAAAACATTGAATGGTAAGTTTTTTTTTTTTTTTTTACAGGTACTTAGTTAAAGGTCCCCCCCTCATTATTTTTAGGGTGAGGGGGGTAGGTAGGGGGTTAATTTTTTTTTGGGGGGAGGGGGTGACTAGGGGTTTGGGACCCCTAGTCACCTGGGGGGGACATTTTTTTTAGGGCCCCCACCCGCTGCTCATGGGTGGGGGCCGGGGGGAGGACATTAGGTCCCCCCTTTTTAGTATTTAGGGCCCCCACCCGCCGCTCAGGGGTGGGGGCCGGGGGGGAGGACCTTAGGTCCCCCCCCTTTTTAGTATTTAGGGCCCCCACCCGCCGCTCAGGGGTGGGAGCCGTGGGGAGGACATTAGGTCCCCCCCCTTTTAGTATTTAGGGCCCCCAAACGCCGCTCAGGGGTGGGGGCCAGGGGGGAGGACCTTAGGTCCCCCCCCATTGTGATTTATTTGCCCCCACCCACC
>OW240917.1:135640345-135684580 GCA_933207985.1 Pelobates cultripes | reverse complement strand
GCTTCGCATACTCTGGCACTGGAAACCTGCAGCATCTGGAAAGCAAGAAAGATTAATTGAAATATTAGGAAATCCTAGGAGAAAATGTCATGCCATCTGTGAGGAAACGGAAGATTGGGCGTCATTGGACCTTCCAACGAGACAGTGATCTGAAGCATACCTCAAATTCCACCAAAGTTTGGTTGCAGAATAAGTCCTGCAACCAATCTACAGTGGCCATAACAGTCACCTGAACTGAACTCCATAGAAAAATCTCTAGTGGGATTTGAAGGAGGTTGAAGCACGCAAAACCAAGAATATTACTGAACTGGAAGCTATTTCTTATGAGCAATTGGCTAAGATTCCTCAGGAACACTTCCGGAAACTGGAGTCTGACTATGCATCTCATTCAGACAGATAGCTGTAAAATTATAAATGTATTGTTTATAATAGTGTCAACATTTTTGTAACCACCAACCAAGCACCTGTAATATATAATATTTTTCAGAGAATGGTTTCAAATACAAACCTTTTATTCTAAAAGTATAACCCTTATTTAACTTTTAAGGCAAACAAGTACACCTAATTTCAACATTTCCTTAAAAGTGTTATTAACTTGTAAAATTAAACTGGCAAGTAGTTTATTTGATATTTGATTTAGAAAATGCATATAACAAAAAAACTAGAACTAGAGTCTCTTGAGAACTTGTGGGAAACGCTACACAAATTGTGGAAATATGACAATTGCTGTTAAATGCTATACAAAAACCTCACGTTCATAAAAGATATATTTTGTCTAAAATTATTTATTTGAATGATGAAAATAATGTGCTTACATTAAATAATTGGTAATACTTTGCGATACAATTTTAAAATGCTGCAGATAACATAGAATATAGAGAGTGAGCAGCTGTTTCAAGAAACACATTAAAAAGATTACAGGGTTTAGAATCTCTGTGGGTAACAAAATATTGTGATTTTATCTTGATTTTCTTGTCAAAAGTAATTAGAGGAATATATGAGTGGGTTAGCACTTATATTTGCTTGTCAATCTTTAGCAGGTTGCAAATAGCCTAAAGAATGCAAGCTTCACTTACTCCATATTACATTGAGGAAGGACTTCAGGCAGACCAAATACAGCTGCACAGAATTCTTTTTTCTAACATTATGATAAAAGTCATTCTTTACATGTATATATGTATATATATATTTATATGTATATTATTTATTTATAAAATATTTTACCAGGAAAGATACATTGAGATTTCTCTCGTTTTCAAGTGTGACCTGAGTCCACACAACATTGCATTGATACAATAGGGTACAATAAAATTCAAAAACAATATTAATACACAATATATACAAAATTTAACATATATAATCAATCTCTTAAAGGACTTTAGGCTTGGAGAAGATTTGAAAGTGTGCGGGAGGTAGTTCCATAATTCTGGTGCTCTGTAGGAAAAGGAGGATCGGCTGCTTTCTCTTTTTTTTTTTTTTTATTCTTTATTTTTGCAGTGCATAGTTAGTTAACAAGCTCACAGTGACATTTTTAAATGAAAATATACATTGAGGTTGAGAGCAAGATTATCGTAAAATGTCCACAGTTCAGCACTTTTTGTTTTTTAATAACATGGGAAAACAATGATGAAAACTGTACAGTGCCTATGAATAATACTAGAACGAGGTTAGTTATAGCGAGTGCATGTCTTAGGCACTTATATTGAATGCCACTATTAATAACAAGCTTAGTCAAATATAGGCTAGTAGACAACAATATTATGTAGTGTAACATGCTAAACTAAATATGCTCATAGCCAAACCAGTTGCGCTTAATGTTATAGGCGTAAAGCTGTGCATTTGTGAGGCTAGGAGCTTTTATGCTTAATGAACCAGTTGCACGTATTTAAGTGTAGTGATAAACCAACAGTTTTGCCGCCAGTTAGAAACCAGCTTGGAGAACCACATTAAATAGGACCAGCTAGGGAAGTTATACAGATGCGGGTGCGGGAAACACACACAAGACGTCATTGCCAAAAAAGAGAAAACTTTGCAAAACAACGGCATATCATATGTTGCCATGTTACTTTTAGCCAGGGTGTAGAGGGCAGTTTTTGCGGTATGAGGCATGGTGAAAAATTCCAGCCAGAGCGAGAAATGTCTAAAGAACATTAGGTTAGACAGCTGCAATATACGTGCAAATGTATATCCCCGTTAGGTTGGAACAAAACATCTTACGATGCCACAACAGCATGTGTAACCGCATTTATAACATAGTAAATTACATATATGGCATATTTTTAACGTATAGGTAGTATAAACAAGTGTAGTTTGCTGTATCCGTGGATCTTCATTAAAAGGTATGAAATTAAACAGGCTAAACTAGCGGGCATATGGCTTAGAAAAATTAATGTGTTTAATGAATGGCTGATGATTAGCATGTATAGTCTGCCCTCTTGACAGTAATAGGTTGCCCTCTTGACAATAATAGGTTGTTTAACATTAGTTTACTAGTGTGAAGCAACACAGCCCTGTCAATTAGTGAGGAGGTCTGTCTAGGTCCTGGCATGGAGAAGAAGTAAGCAATTAGAAACATAGATTGCATGGGAAGGTTAATTCCTTCTGGCAGCAATAATAAACCTGTTAGGCAGATAGAAGGATAGGGAGTTGTATTAGGCAAACCAAATGGCTTAAGGGGGAGCAGTTATAGTTGGTTATACTGTGAGCGTGTTCCTCCCACCCTGGTGCACCATGCCGTTACCCTATACCCTTGCTGACAAGCATGATGGAGGATAGAGGTAGTGTCCCGGTAGTCCAAATTTGGTCACTTTGCCAGCCCCAGGCCCCCATGGGAGCCCATGTACATGTCCCTTCGCTCCAGCTGCTCTCAGCGCTGCAAGCGAGATCCCGTGAGGTCTTGGCGGTGGGTAGTACCTTCCAAGTAAGTGGGTTAGGCAACCGGGTGTTACCCCTTTGCCTCCTCAGCCCAGGAAGGTGGCTGCGGGCTTTGGGTTTTGCAAGGCTTTGTTTTTTCCTTGCTGGCCTCGCACACTCAGGCGCTGTCAGTAGTCTCCGTCGGTTGTCAGCCTCTAGGTGCAGTTTGACAGGAGGTAGGTGTCTCTGCTCTGCTGGTCCCTGTTGCGCCATTAAGGCTTGGTCCTTTCTGCTCTGCAGCTTCTGCCAGAATCTGCGGAAGAGGTCGTCCAGTCGCTGTTCGAGTGGCTTTAGTAGACTGTGTGTCTCTGCAGCAGGATCAGCAGACACCATCTTGGCCCAGTGTACACTGCTGTGTGCTTGCATCAGGGCCTGATGGATGTCATGGTTCCGCTGGTGACAGATATGTGCCAGGATGACCCCCACCGGCTGGGGGGGAACGGGGTTTCCACCAGTTTTGGCATTTTCCAACTGGTCTGGTAGCAGGGAGATAGCCGCTTCTCCCATGCTCACCTCCAACTTTAGGCCACAATTTCACTGTCGGGTTCAGCTTGTCCGACCGGGCTCCAAATCCTCCAGTGTTGAGATCAAGGTTGTCACCTGCACTCTACTGTGTTGAATCAACGTAGTTGCCAGGGGAGAGGTATAACTTTATTAGCTTTTAGAGAGTTCTTGCTCGGAGCACACGGTTCATGCAGCCATGCAGCTCGGTGGTCAGGCCTCGCCCCATCAGCTGCTTTCTTTTTGTATTGCGGTAGACTAAATAAAGTGCAGGTACTGAATCAGAGGTTACAGGAGGTGGGTACAGCAGTGGAGAGCATTCTGCTCAGGTAGGGTGGGAGCTTCCCAGAGCTCTTAAACACAAGGCTGGAAAGATGAATGGTGCGTGTGGATTCCAGTAACAGCCAGTTTAGTTCTTTTGGCATGTCCCAATGGTGGTTCCTGTAATTACATTGTAGCACAAACTGGCAGAACAAGTTATACAATGTATTAAGTTTCTTAAGGTGGGTTTGCGGTGCAGGTGCATGTACTACATCCCCATAAGCAATGATTGGCATCAGCATTTGCTGTACAATCTTTTCCTTTACTGTAGGGCTTAGGCAGGATTTGTTTCTGTACAGGGCACCTAGTTTTGGATAAAGTTTTGATGCAAATTCTTCTATGTGGAGGCCAAAAGATAGATTGGGGTCTAACAACATACCCAAGTATTTGAAAGAGAGGATTTTGTTTTGATGGGTAGGTGGGAATTGTGTAATTTGTGTAATTTAGGTACTGTTCCAAAGATCATTGTGACAGTTTTGTCAGTGTTTAGGAAGAGTTTGTTTTTTGCGATCCACTTTTCTACCTCTGTAAACTGGTCTTGGAACACAGCTTCAAGCTGCGGTAGATTGGATTTGCTTGCAAAGATTACTGTGTCATCTGCATACATGTGTACATTTCAGGATTTGCAGACATTAGGCAGATCATTTATAGAATGGAACCTTGGGGAACACCACACGTGACTGGGAGAGGGAGGGAGTCGCTGTCAGAAATGGACACATATTGTGAGCGATCTGATCCATATGAATGAAACCAGATTAGCGGACAATAACCAATACCTGAATTTTTTAGTTTGTGCTGTAGATTGTCGTGGTCTACTGTGTCAAAGGCGTTTGCAAAAACAAGGAAAATAGCTGAAGTTAAGTCTCCTTGTTCCATGCCAGTTTGGATGTCATTGCAAACTTTTAAGAGGGCAGTTGTAGTGGAGTGATTCGGGCAAAAACCCGATTGATCAGGGGTCAGATAGTTAGATTGTTGGTAATACTCACATATGTGTGTGTGTATGTACATGTGTGTGTGTGTGTGTGTATATATATGTTACGGTGGGGGAAAATTGTGATTGAAATACCCCTTCCACCAGAAGTCTGTGGATAGTTAATACAATATTAAACAAAAATCTGCAGACCAGTTAAGCCATGAGACTTGCTTGTTTTACTGACTTTGCATATTTTTGTAAGTTGTGTTTCAAAGCTGTTGAATACAACAAACACAGACTCAAAGGAATCCATGTTTTAAATGGAGTTTGTCAAAAATGTGATTCTTTGTTAAACTAATTTGCATATGCCCACCCAGAATCCTTTGCAGTAGTAACCTCACTGCAAATTTGTGATTTCTGTGAGAAAGAAAGTCTTATGGCTTGACTGGTGTGCAGATTTTTGTTTAATATTGTATTGAGTACACAGGTGATACTCGAAAAATAAGAATATCATGCAAAAGTTCATTTATTTCAGTAATGCAACGTAAAAGGGGAAACTAATATATGAGATAGACGCATTACATGCAAAGCAAGATAGTTCAAGCCATGATTTGTCATAAGTGCGATGATTATGGCTTACAGCTCATGAAAACCCCAAATTCACAATCTCAGTAAACTAGAATATTGTGAAAAGGTGCAATATTCTAAGCTCACAGTGTCCCACTCTAATCATCTCAGTAAGCCATAACACCTGCAAAGGGTTTCTGAGCCTTTAAATGGTCTCTCAGTCTGGTTCAGTAGGAATCACAATCATGTGGAAGACTGGTGACCTGACAGTTGTGCCGAAAACCATCATTGACACCCTCCATAAGGAGGGAGAGCCTCAAAAGGTAATTGACAAAGGACGTTGAATGTTCCCAATGCTGTATCAAAGCACATTAATAGAAAGTTATGTGGAAGGGAAAAGTGTGGAAGAAAAAGGTGCACAAGCAGTGGGGATGACCGCAGCCTGGAGAGGATTGTCAGGAAAAGGCCATTCAAAAGTGTTGGGGACTTTCACAAGTAGTGGACTGAGACTGGAGTCAGTGCATCAAGAGCCACCACACACAGACGGATCCTGGACATGGGCTACAGATGTTGTATTCCTCTTGTCAAGCCGCTCCGGAACAAAAAACAACGTCAGAAGCATCTTACCTGGGCTAAAGAAAAACAGACCTAGTCTGTTGCTCAGTGGTCCAAAGTCCTCTTTTATCATTTGGAAACCAAGGACCCAGAGTCTGGAGGAAGAAGGGAGAGGCACACACTGCAAGATGCTTGAAGTCCAGTGTGAAGTTTCCACAGTCTGTGTTGATTTGGGGAGCCATGTCATCTGCTGATGTTGGTCCACTGTGCTTCATTAAGTCCAGGGTCAACGCAGCCGTCTACCAGGAGATTTTGGAGCACTTCATGCTTCCTTCCGCAGTAGAGCTTTATGGGGATGCTGAATTCATTTTCCAGCAGGACTTGGCACCTGCCCACAATGCCAAAAGCACCAAAGCCTGGTTCAGAGACAGTGGGATTACTGTGCTTGATTGGCCAGCAAACTCGCCTGACCTGAACCCGATAGAGATTCAGGGGCATTGCCAAGAGAAAGATGAGAGACATGAGACCGAACAATGCAGAAGAGCTGAAAGCCGCTATTGAAGCATCCTGGTCTTCCATAACACCTCAGCAATGCCACAGGCACGCTGCATTGAGGTAGTAATTGCTGCAAAAGAGACCCAAACCAAGTACTGAGTCCATATGCTTATACTTTTCAGAGGTCCGATATTGTTCTATGTACACTCCTTGTTTTATTGATTGCATGTAATATTCTAATTTACTGAGATTGTGGATTTGGGGTTTTCATGAGCTGTAAGCCATAATCATTGCACTTATGACAAATCACCGCTTGAACTATCTAGCTTTGCATATAATGCGTCTATCTCATATATTAGTTTCCCCTTTTACATTGCATTACTTAAATAAATGAACTTTTGCATGATATTCTAATTTTTCGAGTATCACCTGTGTGTATGTATATATATATATATTTATATATATATATATATATATATATATATATATATAACCAAGAGGGCTGAACTCACCTGAACATGCATACATTATAGGGTGCTGCTGGGGGCCAAAATACACAAAATACAAAATCCAGCGCACTCGCTTATTCACTAAACAATGATTTAAAATCTTAGAGATTGAAATAATTTTATTTAAAAACATCTCACCTAGGCAAAAAAATAATGGGGGTTTAGTTACATTATATGATCATATATTGCATAAGCCTGCCACAATGTCAATATACCCCATTCTTGGCAGGTCCTGCTCTTGGATTTTGTAATATATATATATATATATATATATATATATATATTAAAATGCTTCTTAGTTCTAGGGCACAAAGCAGGTGGAAATGGTTTCATTAGTATGCCGAAAGCGCAATTGCTATTTGTATTAAAAGAAGTGTTGTATAGATTTTATATTGACATTTAACAGCACACACACAGAAAATTGCATTATTTTATGTGATTGTGTTAGCCAAGAAAGGAAACATTTTCTAAAGTGCAAACAATATAAAAATATTTTTAACTTCGTAAATGTACTGTTGGCATTTTGGTATTTTCTTAGCATTTTCTATTGGAAACCTAGTTCTATGTGAAATGAAGGATACAGTGACATTGTATTTATAATTTCTTACCTCTATATATTTTTTTAATTTAGATAATTTTGCAGTTTTATGTAATATTTGTATTTTAACAAGTTATTAATACTACATCCAAACTCTAAAATATTGTAATTTTCTACTCAGGTTTACTCAGCTGTATGCTTAAGGCAAATGTGAATACAGTCCATCAGTTCAGATAAGGTTCTGTATTCAAAAGTTTTGCACAAAACATTATCTTGTGGATTAGTTATGCCATAAAAATCAATTGTAGCAGTGGCAGATGGATATACAAATCAATTTAACATTCCCTGAAAATTAGTATTATAATGTCATTATCACAGAGAGGAGATTGCATTCTTCTCGTGAAATCCTATGTAGGATGTAATGCTCTAAGAACTTTTCTAAACAATCATGTAAAATATAATATCTATATATAAGATTTAGAAGTGGAATTTGTGTATAGCAGTCAACAAACATGGTATACTACTGCATCACAACACTTATGCAGACAAGACTCCTTCATTATACAGTGCTTTTATTTAGAGAACGAGGCCTTATCATGAATAGAACATTGCTGAAATCATGGACTGAATGGTTTCAAAGCCCATTTCTATGTGCATTTTATTATGAGCACTCTCTGTATATGCAGTGCTCTGAAACCAAGCAGTCTACCTGCTCAATTAAATGTGAGTAAACATCCATTATTTTATACTCCTGGTACCTTTTATACTGTGAGCACTATTGTTGTCTCTTTTATATTTTTATGGTCTTTATACTGACGTTACACCTGTCTACCAGCATCTCCTCATGTATCCTATAAGTGGTGATTGTACCACTGTGCGCTATCCATACTAGAGCTGGGTTTAAGCTCTAACAAATGTGAGTAGGACCATAAAGACTTTTTTATTGTTATCACTCTCTTCTCGGATATACTACACCATTAGTCTTTTATCTTTCTGTTTTTATATATGGCTCCAAAGGACATCCAGATCTGGCTCTTTTATAGAAGAATTTCCCTTGCAGAACTGAGGTTATAACTTCTGGCAGGTTTTATATTGGGACTTTATTTTTGACATTTTATTGTTATTATTCTTTTTAGGTTTCTTATCCTTTTGTTATAATTTTACTTATACCAGTGTTTTATACTTTTTTGGCACTACCTGCCCTTGTCTATACTACTGCATCACAACACTTATGACACAATTACTTCATTATAAAGTGCTTTTGTTTAGAAAAGGAGGCCTTATCATGAATAGTACATTGCTGAAATCATGAACAGAATAGTTTCAAAGACCATTTTCTATGTGCATTTTATTCTGAGCACTCTCTGTATATGCAGTGCTCTAAACCAAGTATAAAGCAATAATTGTTCCTGTGGGACTTCTACTACAGATGGGGTGTACTTGTTTCCAAACAGGTTTTAACTACTACACATGGGTAAATCCACAATAGAGAATTACTTGCGTTGCAAATGCTCAGATTATAAAAGAGAAAAGAACTTTGTACTGCAGGTAAATATTTCCTTTATTAGGACATAAAACTCACATTTTTATATAACACGTATGCTCTATGCAGCCTTAATAATGTATCCTAGTATAATAAAAACAAACAGATATACCGTCCGAACGATGGACTGTCAAACTTTAAGAAATTACTTTTATGAGTAAAATCCACCAATAATTACTCCAACTTAGATGTTTAAAATACAAACTTTAAATTAAGCAGAAAAAAACACAAAAGTGCAGAACCTTTAGTAATTATAGATGGATAAAAATGTTATATTGTTACACCCACATTTACCAGAGCTAATATACCTAGCTCTGGTGGTTTTGTTTTTTTGGTCTGTCAGGCGACCACTCCCTCCTTTTAGGAATCTAGAAGATTTAATTGATTTATACAAAACGTATATGTTGAGCCAATTAAAGGACTCTAATTTTGTGAGTATTGATTTGCACATACATAAGAAACTCTTATTTTAAAGCAATATTATGCCACAATATTACGTACATCTCTTTTCTATTTGTGAAAACAATTAACTCTTCTGGATTCCTAAAAGAAGAAAGAGGTCCCCTGACAGACCTAAAGGCATATACCACCAGAATATTAATTGATTTTTAATAGGTATATATAGCGCTTTTACTTTATTTTTATTTATTTTATTGTAAATTTAATATTTGCCTTCCCCTTAATGCAGGGGTTCTCAACCCAGTTCCCAGGATCCCCTACCAGTCCAGGATTTGGGGATTACCTGGGTGTGTCTCAGGTGTTTAGAAAAAGGGAAAAAAACACCTTAGACTCTAAGGTTTTTTTTTTTCTTTTTCTAAACACCTTAGACACACCCAGGTATTCCCTAAACCCTGGACTGGTAGGGGGTCCTGAGGACTAATGTTGAGAACCCCTGCCTTAATGATACATCAAAGTCCTTATTACATCTATTATTGTGGTCACTCATAGCTTTTGAACTTCATCTTGTCCTGTGGTACACATCATAATTATACAAGGGTACACTGTATATAATATGTTCTTTGGTTGCCTGCTGCCTATGCGTGAGGGCTGGACACTTATTTCCACCCATTTAATAATTATTATAGTCCTACTAGGTCAACCGTTTAGTAAGTAGTTCCCATCCACTGCCATGGATGGGTGCAGGGCAGTGGATGGGCACCTGAACATTCAAACATTATAGGGTGCTGCTGGGGCCAAAATACACAAAATACACAGAAAAAGCCTTTCTAGTGACAAGGCAGCAATGGCTGCCCAGTCACTAGTTTTAAATATTCAATAGATATGCCCCCATCTGCCATGGCCAATTGGGGGCATAGCGAGGTGTAAAACCTTCATTATAGTAATATGGGGATCTTAGAGAGACTCATATGCTTATCTTATTCTGGGTGATTCACGCAAAATTCCAAAATCTCTCCATCCTATTTCTCTTCTATCGTTTTCCTCATGCTTAACTTTATCAGATGACAGAATCCTGCACATCATGTCATCCTATTGGCCTTTAGATACTCTAGATGCTCTCATCTTATCTGACTCACATGGTTTGAAAATACGTTACATTGCTATCTATTTTAAACATACTCATAATTAACAAATCATTTCCTCAGAGTTAAAATCTATACTCAGGCTGGTCAATTTCTTCAAATAACTTAATTTTGACATGCTTAGTTGCTCTCAACAGCAGTATTGCAATCATTAAGAAATGCAGATACAGCACCCTTTTTCTAATACAGTTTTCTCTAAGGTATATGTATTTCAAGATAAATTCCCCCCCCCAAAAAAGTGGTTTAAAACATATTCACTAATAAAATGTTATTTTATTTAATTATTTTGTGTTATTGTTACAGCATATTGGTGCAGTGCTGCACAAAGTACAGTGCCTAAACCACTGCTGTCTGTGGTTGAGTTTATATATTTTAATAAATCAGTAAAATAGGTTTTTTGGAGGGATGGCCACAGTTTGGCTCTGCAGAATTTCAATAATTTCAATAATGAAACTTTGATTCAGTTGAATCATAAGGGTGTGAAAATGGTCCAGTTAACTTACTGCAAATAACATGCATAATTATATGTATATTATACACTGATCAGCCACAACAATAAAACCACCTGCCCAGTATCATATAGGTCCCCCTTGTGCTGCCAAAACAGTTTTGATGCATTGCTGAATGGACTCCAGAAGATCTCTGATTGTGTCCTCTGGTAAGACATTAGTAGGAGATCCTTTAAGTCTTTTAAGTTGTGAGGTGGGGTCTCCATGGATTGGATTTGTTGTTCTAGCAAATACCTCAAATGTTCAAAGGGATTGTGATCTGGGGAATTTGGAGGCCAATGTTTGCAGAGTGTGCATTATCCTGCTGAAAGAGACCTCAACCAACAGAGAACCCCTTTGCCATAAAGGGGTATAAGTGTTCTGCAGCAATCTCTAGGTTTGTGGGATGTGTCAAAGTAGCATCCACATGAATGCCAGGATCCAAGTTTTTCCATCAAACATTGCCTAGAGCAACACTGATTCTGCCAGCTTGTCTTCTTCCCATAGTACATGCTGCTGTGATCTCTTAACCACGTAAAAGATGCACACACACCCAGCTGTCCACATGATTTCAAAGAAAAGTTATTCATCAGACGAGGCAATGCTCATGTCCCTATTAAAGGTGCTTTCGGCATGTGAACAGGATTTATTATGGGCACTCTGACCGGACTGCAGCTACACAACTCCATTTGCAACAAACTGTGATGCACCTTTATATAATGGTCAGCATTAAGCTTTTCAGCCATTTAAGTTACTGTAGCTCTTCTGTGTGATCTGGCCAGAAAGACTAGTCTTTGCTTCCAATGTGCATCAATGAGCCTTGGGCATGGGCACCCATGACCCTGACACCGGTTCACTGGTTGTCCTTCATTGCAACAATTTTGGTGGGTACTAACCATTACATACCGGGAACACCTCATAAGAGTTGCTATTTGGGAGATGCTCTAACCCAGTCCTTTAACCATCACTCTTTGGCCTTTTCAAACTCGCTTTAGTCTTTTCATTGTCAATGTTTCCTGCTATCAACACATTAAATTCGATAAATAACTGTTCTCTTGCTGCCTAATATATTCCACTCCTTGACAAGTGCCATTGTAACAATATAATTAATTTTATTCACTTTGTCTGTCAGTGGTTATAGCTGGTCAGTGTATATTGTATATTTTGCAGTACACTGATAGGAGCATTTCCACTATTTGGAAAACAGATTAAATAAATTATACTTTTACCAATCAATAATCTCTTTTTTGGTGCCACAGTTAGAATTCAAGATCACAAATCAAAACCAATATGCTCAGGTATTTCACATTCCAGTTGGTCCTTTGGCTACATTGTGGAAGTTGTGGACATTTGGTCCAGTGTGGAAATTTGGCAGATCACCCGATCAGCCTAAATTCCAATGAATTGTAGTTTGAACCGAAACAAATCTCTAAGTCTAGTATGTATGCTAATTTGTATGCTTGTGTACAATTATGTCTTTGTATATGTTGCAACATATATGTTTGTGTCTGTGGATGCTAATATGCCACTATGCATGTGTTCTTCTTTTTATCTCTGCAAATTTGTCTAAAGATGTGTGTGAGGCACACACACACATACACACCTTATATATGAGTATTAATGTTTGTCTCTGTATTCTTCTCAATTGATGTTTATGTATGTATGAGTACATGTTTATGTAGAGAGTGAGTTAGTGGACGTCTATGTTTGTGTGCTAGTAGATGTCTTTTGGTGTTTGTATCATATATGGAAACTGACAGATTCCCTACATTCCAAGAAAATATACAACAGGTGGTTACTAGCAAGTTGTGGGTGAAGGGGTTTTCCCACAGGTGTGTTGTGAGCTGTACATTACTGATTATTGTACTAGTTGACTGTTTACATATTGAAACATTTACCTTAGTCTATACTCCCAATGGCTTTTCCCATGTCACAGAATCAGCCAGTCTACCCAAGTCATCTCAAAAGAACCACAGTAAGCAGCTACGATGGAATGTGGTACTGACAAATAAAAGAGAATATTAGCATAAACATAGACAACAATAGTAAAAACATAAGTTATTAAAGCAGCTGGCTTGCTACACCATCTAGATTTTCTGGGTGGACTTGTTCCCCTTATCCCCATGCTTCCTAAACCCATGGGGTCACTAACATTACTGGCTAGAAGCTGTTACCATACTGCAAAAAAATACCAACTGCAACTGACATTTGCTAGTTGACAAGAATTTAGTTAACTCCCATAGAGAATAATATAAGACATTAAACTTCACATATTGGAGGGGGGTGGCCGACCGCCGAGCAAGATGGCCGCATAAGGATTTGCTCCGGCACGGAGCTCCTTATTAAATGAAAATAAAAGGCAACAAATATCTTAAAACAACTAACCATCTTAAGATGTCCCACAACAAATCAAAGAAGACGGCATCTAAAGCCGATAAAATCAACTTCTTCAACCACAAAGGCGCTCCCGCGCTACAAACCTCACAGCAAGAAGCATAAGATGGCGACGGGGATTTGGATTCCAGTCTCCCAACTCCCGTAACAGACCCCACATGGGTTGAAAACATATCAAAAGAATACCTGGCACAAGCGCTGGACACCCTCTCCGACAAGCTTATCACCTCATGGCAGCAAACAACGGACGCCATCAGTAGAAAGATGCATGAGATCGGAACCAGAACATCCCACATGGAGCAAAAAATTGTGGAATATGCCACTGCGCATATCTCCGACTGCGTGGTGTACCAGAATCTGTGCTTCATGCAGACCTGCAAGCATACACTAGAGGCCTGCTTCGTGCCTACGTGCCAGACATCCCAGTGGATATGCTTTTAGTAGACCGGATACACCGAGTCCCGAAGCCCAAGTATCTTCCTGACTCCACACCACAGGACGTGCTGCTCAAAGCATACTAGTTCCACATTAAAGAGCTGGTCAGTCGAAATCGGAACCAACCACATGAAGTCTACCAGACAGTGAAGATATTTGCGGACGTCTCCGCAGCAACATTAAAAAGAAGATGCAGCTTCCAGCAAGTAGTAGCAGCTCTACGAAATCACGGCACAAAATATCGATGGGGATACCCAACAAAACTGTTAATCATGCATGAGAGCGGAATCACACCAATCCTCACCCCAGAAGAGGGCCTGAGGCAATTGAAAAAATGGGACATTCCGGTCACGATTGAGTCGGCAACTCACCATCCACAACGCAAGCTGACACCGGAATGGAGTACCGCCTGCAAGAGACTTTCCTAAAGGCACTGTGCAGTGGGCCGCAAGTATAATATCGTTATAAATTGTAAAAATGTCATACATGCTAGTTGCTAATAGTTCAGCACACTTACAAAGACCTATACTGTTATACTGGTGACCAGGGCATAGATATATCTCAGACATTTGCTTAGGTTGATGTGTCAACACCATGAACAGCCTGAAAAACAGGCAGGTGAAGCCCGCAAAATATGCACACTGAAGTTCAGCTATATAAGACTATTAAATTGTTCAAAATCAGCCTTCGGGCTCACCATAATAGACTTACAAGAACATATAGACACATGAGCGATATGAGTCCTTTAGCAATAATTTTCTATTGTTTCTCCTTTAGGAGCTATAGGTAACAACACCTTGCTGCCCAGTGATAGGACCCACAAATTCATAAAGTGTATATATATGACTTAGTTTTTCATCACCTTAACAATTTTCATGTAGATGTCATAGGGTCATAAACACATTACATCGCGAGCAACAAACTTACTATTATTATAAAATGTTAAACTCCATGTATAAGAGCTGCTAAATGTATGATATACACAATTATTGAATTGTATAACACAAAGGCTATGCTGAAACAAGAAACGTGTACAAAGGTTAGACATATACTTTCAGCTCAAGATACAGTGGTTAAGATCAGCCTAGCAAATATGTACATGAAGTCCGCAAAATGAAGCACATAGAGGTGCTGCTACAGGGATCACATAAAATATAAAAAAATCACCCATCAGGCTCACCAAATCAGAGCACTGGGCAGCCCAGCGCAAATACCCGCTGTAACTGTAAGAGACTCGAAAGGCCATGCAAACACATAAATAAGACATGTCCCTAACTTTCACACTATAGCCTTTATATGTTGTTCTTCCTTTTTATCTTATTTTACAAGATACATATGCAATGGCACCATGAGGTTTAGCGGCTGAACTCACCCAAAAAAAATAAATATATATATATATAGTCTGTATGGGTGACTCAAAAACTTGTTGAATCTCTTTTCTCCATGCAAACTCTTCTCTACCTCTATATTTCTATCCTCCTCTTGCTTGGGCCCACAACGCAGATATGGTGGAATATCCCACCCAACTCGAACGGGACCCATTGAAACAAACAATTGCATAGGACACATGTCCTAGTTAGCTATAAGTTAAAAAGTTCAATGAATAACACTCAGCCCGGAAACCATAGCAAAGATCTACTGTGATCAGTGCCACTGCTATAAAACCACTTTGATAACACAGCCATGCGGGTGGCAGATTCCAAGTACCATAAATCCCCAGTGACTTGCATATTTGAAGCACTAGAACTCAATGCTGTCATATACCATGGGTGTCTGTCTTCCCTAGTATAAACACCGCAGTTGAGATTCCATGGGATATCCTTCACTCCTGAGGCAACCTTAAGAATTATGATGCAGACTCCCATCGCCCCTATATATGCCCGAGAGATTAGTCATATATACTGGCCCATGGCTCGGGTGGAGATCACAAACATTCAAGAAGCGTATGCCCTGGGAACCTGAGGGAATCACATAGATCAACCAAGGGGAAGACACAGGCGCCCAGGACAAACCTCAGGGACTAAGAGGTATGATTGACTGCAAATGATAATGTGCAGGGAGAACTTACACATAAACAGGTTGATAACCTACAAACTGCCAGCATTGATACAGGAACACAGAATTTTAACTCCAACCACCCGCTGCACCAAGTTTTGGACTCCCACATGGATACAACACTACCCAATCTAGCTCCCATACACTTAACAACCTGAACGCAAAGCAAAGCCTTACTCAAACTTAAGTCAGAACATAACGTTTTTATGACACATAGAGAACAATTCACCCTATGGAAAGGGAATTCACTTTCTACTCAGGCGTACATCAGTCAATTTCCAGAATAGATCACATCCTGGTGTCAAACCCCCTGCTTCCAAGAGTCACACAGTGCTCCATCGGAGACATTGTGTGGTCTGATCATGCGCCAATAACAATGACAATTAGAGGCCTTTTCCCACACAGAGGACAAGCACCATGGCGCCTTAATGAGTTGCTCCTGCATGACCCAACATTTACATCCCAAATATCACAGTACCTAGAACAATATTTCAAACTGAACTCACCAAAAATATATATATATATATATATATAGTCTGTATGGGTGACTCAAAAACTTGTTGAATCTCTTTTCTCCATGCAAACTCTTCTCTACCTCTATATTTCTATCCTCCTCTTGCTTGGGCCCACAACGCAGATATGGTGGAATATCCCACCCAACTCGAACGGGACCCATTGAAACAAACAATTGCATAGGACACATGTCCTAGTTAGCTATAAGTTAAAAAGTTCAATGAATAACACTCAGCCCGGAAACCATAGCAAAGATCTTCTGTGATCAGTGCCACTGCTATAAAACCACTTTGATAACACAGCCATGCGGGTGGCAGATTCCAAGTACCATAAATCCCCAGTGTCTTGCATATTTGAAGCACTAGAACTCAATGCTGTCATATACCGTGGGTGTCTGTCTTCCCTAGTATAAACACCACAGTTGAGATTCCATGGGATATCCTTCACTCCTGAGGCAACCTTAAGACTTATGATGCAGACTCCCATCGCCCCTATATATGCCCGAGAGATTAGTCATATATACTGGCCCATGGCTCGGGTGGAGATCACAAACATTCAAGAAGCGTATGCCCTGGGAACCTGAGGGAATCACATTGATCAACCAAGGGGAAGACACAGGCGCCCAGGACAAACCTCAGGGACTAAGAGGTATGATTGACTGCAAATGATAATGTGCAGGGAGAACTTACACATAAACAGGTTGATAACCTTCAAACTGCCAGCATTGATACAGGAACACAGAATTTTAACTCCAACCACCCGCTGCACTAAGTTTTGGACTCCCACATGGATACAACACTACCCAATCTAGCTCCCATACACTTAACAACCTGAACGCAAAGCAAAGCCTTACTCAAACTTAAGTCAGAACATAACGTTTTTATGACACATAGAGAACAATTCACCCTATGGAAAGGGAATTCACTTTCTACTCAGGCGTACATCAGTCAATTTCCAGAATAGATCACATCCTGGTGTCAAACCCCCTGCTTCCAAATGTCACACAGTGCTCCATCGGAGACATTGTGTGGTCTGATCATGCGCCAATAACAATGACAATTAGAGGCCTTTTCCCACACAGAGGACAAGCACCATGGCGCCTTAATGAGTTGCTCCTGCATGACCCAACATTTACATCCCAAATATCACAGTACCTAGAACAATATTTCAAACTGAACTCACCAAAAAAAAAATATATATATATATACAGGGAGTGCAGAATTATTAGGCAAGTTGTATTTTTGAGGATTAATTTTATTATTGAACAACAACCATGTTCTCAATGAACCCAAAAACTCATTAATATCAAAGCTGAATATTTTTGGAAGTAGTTTTTAGTTTGTTTTTAGTTATAGCTATGTTAGGGGGATATCTGTGTGTGCAGGTGACTATTACTGTGCATAATTATTAGGCAACTTAACAAAAAACAAATATATACCCATTTCAATTATTTATTATTACCAGTGAAACCAATATAACATCTCAACATTCACAAATATACATTTCTGACATTCAAAACAAAACAAAAACAAATCAGTGACCAATATAGCCACCTTTCTTTGCAAGGACACTCAAAAGCCTGTCATCCATGGATTCTGTCAGTGTTTTGATCTGTTCACCATCAACATTGCATGCAGCAGCAACCACAGCCTCCCAGACACTGTTCAGAGAGATGTACTGTTTTCTCTCCTTGTAAATCTCACATTTGATGATGGACCACAGGTTCTCAATGGGGTTCAGATCAGGTGAACAAGGAGGCCATGTCATTAGATTTTCTTCTTTTATACCCTTTCTTGCCAGCCACGCTGTGGAGTACTTGGACGCGTGTGATGGAGCATTGTCCTACATGAAAATCATGTTTTTCTTGAAGGATGCAGACTTCTTCCTGTACCACTGCTTGAAGAAGGTGTCTTCAAGGAACTGGCAGTAGGACTGGGAGTTGAGCTTGACTCCATCCTCAACCCGAAAAGGCCCCACAAGCTCATCTTTGATGATACCAGCCCAAACCAGTACTCCACCTCCACCTTGCTGGCGTCTGAGTCGGACTGGGCTCTCTGCCCCTTTGCAATCCAGCCACGGGGTGGCCCATCCATCCTGGCCATCAAGACTCACTCTCATTTCATCCAGTCCATAAAACCTTAGAAAAATCAGTCTTGAGATATTTCTTATTTGATCTTGGCCGTTTCAGCTTGTGTGTCTTGTTCAGTGGTGAGTGGGTCTTTCTTCTTTTTACCTTGGCCATGTCTCTGAGCCCGCACCTTGTGCTTTTACGGGCCTCCAGTGTTGCAGCTGCGGAAATGTAAGAAGCCCGGAAACTGAATAACAAGTAATAAAATTGGCGGCTACGCGGCTTGACTTTTCTCAGTTCATGGGCGGTTATTTTTGTGCCTTGGTTTTCCACCCAAACTGCTTGCGACCCTGTTGACTATTTTTGAATGAAGCGCGTTGTTCAATGATCAGCTTCAGAAGCTTTACTGATTTAAGAGTGCTGCATCTCTGCAAAGATATCTCACTATTTTTGACTTTTCTGAGCCTGTCAAGTCCTTCTTTTGACCCATTTTGCCAAAGGAAAGGAAGTTGCCTAATAATTATGCACACCTGATATAGGGTGTTGATGTCAAAATAGCGTTTCATTCAAAATAGTCAACAGGGTCGCAAGAAGCGTGTGGAAAAACCAAGGCGCAAAATAACTGCCCATGAACTGAGAAAAGTCAAGCGTGCAGCTGCCACGATGCCACTTGCCACCAGTTTGGCCATATTTCAGAGCTGCAACATCACTGAGTGCCCAAAAGCACAAGGTGTGCAATACTCAGAGACATGGCCAAGGTAAGAAAGGCTGAAAGACGACCACCACTGAACAAGACACACAAGCTGAAACGCCAAGACTGGGCCAAGAAATATCTCAAGACTGATTTTTCTAAGGTTTTATGGACTGATGAAATGAGAGTGAGTCTTGATGGGCCAGATGGATGGGCCCGTGGCTGGATTGGTAAAGGGCAGAGAGCTCCAGTCCGGCTCAGACGCCAGCAAGGTGGAGGTGGAGTACTGGTTTGGGCTGGTATCATCAAAGATGAGCTTGTGGGGCCTTTTCGGGTTGAGGATGGAGTCAAGCTCAACTCCCAGTCCTACTGCCAGTTCCTGGAAGACACCTTCTTCAAGCAGTGGTACAGGAAGAAGTCTGCATCCTTCAAGAAAACATGATTTTCATGCAGGACAATGCTCCATCACACGCGTCCAAGTACTCCACAGCGCGGCTGGCAAGAAAGGGTATAAAAGAAGAAAATCTAATGACATGGCCTCCTTGTTCACCTGATCTGAACCCCATTGAGAACCTGTGGTCCATCATCAAATGTGAGATTTACAAGGAGGGAAAACAGTACACCTCTCTGAACAGTGTCTGGGAGGCTGTGGTTGCTGCTGCATGCAATGTTGATGGTGAACAGATCAAAACACTGACAGAATCCATGGATGGCAGGCTTTTGAGTGTCCTTGCAAAGCAAGGTGGCTATATTGGTCACTGATTTGTTTTTGTTTTGTTTTTGAATGTCAGAAATGTATATTTGTGAATGCTGAGATGTTATATTGGTTTCACTGGTAATAATAAATAATTGAAATGGGTATATATTTGTTTTTTGTTAAGTTGCCTAATAATTATGCACAGTAATAGTCACCTGCACACACAGATATCCCCCTAACATAGCTAAACTAAAAACAAACTAAAAACTACTTCCAAAAATATTCAGCTTTGATATTAATGAGTTTTTTGGGTTCATTGAGAACATGGTTGTTGTTCAATAATAAAATTAATCCTCAAAAATACAACTTGCCTAATAATTCTGCACTCCCTGTATAGAACATGCTCATTCTACAAACTGAATATAGCTAAAACACAAGCGATGGGCATTAATGTCCCCCCACACATATTGACTCACCTAAAAGAGATATTTGCATATGAATGGCGTACTACTTCACTTAAATTTCTGGGGATAGCCTTGACACAACATGTCTCGGGCTTGTACAAAGCCAACTATCAACCATTGCTCCACAACCTAAAAACTCAAATATACAGCTGGAAAGGGAAATTCATCTCATGGTGGGCAGGATGGCAGCAACCAAAATACTACTCCTACCAAAATTACAATACCTATTCAGAACTATACCACTCGCAATACCTGCACGCTACCTAAAAGAAGCGCAGGGACTCATAAGTTCCTTTATATGGAACAACACCAGACCCTGAATCACAAAACTCACCCTCTATAATCCATTTACCCAGGGCGGTATGGGCCTACCAGACATCGGGAGATACCATAGGGCAACAATTATTAGTCCAATCTTATCAGCGAGTGTTAACATTGTGCCCCCCCAGTGGGTCCATATGGAATCAATATACACTAACGAAATCACCATCACATCTCTCGCATGGAGGTCTTGGAAGCTGAGACCCAAACACAAGGAAATGCTCCCCACGACCAAATACACCCTACAAGTACGGGACAAATTTAGGGACAGACAAAAAATGGATGACGGCATCTCCCTGGCATTACCTTTAGAGGCCATACCCTCCATTATACATGATTTTAACTATGAACTGTGGCACAGACACCATATCAGACACTTGTACCATATCTTCCAGGGAACAACCCTGAAATGTTTTGCAGATATACAAATACAATATGGAATACCAATTACCGCACATTTTTCTTATGTACAACTAATGTCATGGCTAAAAAAGCAACAAATATTGTCATTGTCATATCATGATGTAAATGGCCTACAGCTGACAGAGGTAGAGAAAATCTGTCTTAGACTACAACCGGCCAGTTAACTGATATCTATCCTATACTCCAAATATAACGATACTTCCAGCCCCCAGTCCCTTACATTTGTTAGAGCATGGGAACGAGAACTGAATATCTCCCTGTCGGAAAGTCAGTGGTCCTGAATATTCTGGTCACACAAAAACCTATCCCTATATCCTTCCCATAAGGAAGTTACGCGTAAAATCTTATATCGATGGTACTTAGTGCCAACACAATTACATAAAGGCAACCTAAAAGTATCAGACACTTGCTGGCGATGCCTCACAGACAAAGGAACAATGACACACATTTGGTGGTCTTGTCCAAAATTAGCACACTATTGGTCAAGTATAGCCCAGGACATACAAGACTGCATGGGGAAATATTTACCAAAAATCCCAGAAATGTACTTACTGCACCTCTTTCCAAACGGCCTAACAGAGACCCAGACATATCTCCTTTACCATATTATAGTAGCGGCACTAATAACGATAAGCAGACTCTGGCGCGTTCCAGACCCGCCGACAAATACCCAATTTATAAACACGCTGGAGCTTACTAGAAAATATGAACAGATGGCACGCAAATATTTACCCACAAAACCATTTATATCATCAGCATGGTCGACTTGGGAAGCATAGCTTCTCAAGATAGACACAGATGCGTCCAAACCTCCTGAAGATCTCAATAATCCCTCAAGATCCTAAGGGAACACTGCCATAAACTAAATTGACACTCAAATAAAGATCGCCATAGTCTAACGATAAAGCTGACCAACTCCGACAGCTGTGGCCATAACTCTACCTATGTATGCACATGAGATGAGAGTAACAAAACCAACTCAGGTGAGATAGCATGATCCCCCAACCACCCACCCTAAACCTTCCTACCTTGTTTTCCCTTACTCCCATTCAAAGTTATATACACAAATTGAAAATACTACAAAATAGTGTGCAGAATGCAAGGCATACAATGTAAATGAGGACATAACTATATTGAAGATATTTGAAATGCATGTCTTCTCAAACTGTAACCCTACAAATGTATTAATGCACATTGTAATTGAAAATTGTAAATAAAAAAATAAAAATAAAAAACTTCAAATATTGACTCATTTTTATAACCTGTCTTGGCTAGGTGTAAATAAAAAAAAAGATAAGTTAACAACTAAAAACTCAATATTTCCTACAGAACAAAATACACTTTTTAATTCTAAGTTAATTATATTTAAACACTACAGCACATTTCAAAGCATATCAACCATTAATACAAATAAAACAAAGGTCAAAGATATGACTTCAAGAAATAGATAAATGTGAAAGTAAAGTGCATGTATCATTCAAATAAAAAATTTGCAAATAAGAAGTTAACTTCAAAATGAAAGGCAACACATTGGATCCACATGGGCATCAAATACATATTTACCTGGCAAAATATAAAAGCATACTTCAATACATATAACATACATGTTTTAGATTAATAGCCATGTGCAAATAAAGCAGATTAAAAAGTGCTATACAGTAGCTAAAATTGTTCTTCCAATCATAACAAATAATACCTTGAAATATTAGATCACATGAACTATCCTTTGTCATTATATCGCATACAGAATTGGATCATTCATCAAACACAACTTCTATACGCAGCATATAGCACAGAATGGTAGTAGTTTGTTTTTCCAGGAAAGATACACTAGATGAACATAATGGAATAGTCATCTTTCAAATTGGCATCTAACAAAACATAGAATTACATGCAATTAGTTTGTAGAATGAATTCATAATAAGCATATTCATCATAAAGACAAACATGTGTCTAAGTGCAAGGAATATGGAAAATACTTTCAATTATCAGCTCATATTTAGACAAAAGTTGGATATAAGCAGTGATAGTTCTGCAGTTTTTAAATGATCTAAAGTTACTTTAGTAAACATTGTGTATTCCAAGTTCAAGTTTTAACTGTACTCTTTATTTCATAGTCCATAATAGTATATTATGGTGCATATGTCTGCTTGAACTAATGGTTGAGGTAGCTATTCGGAGAAGAAGGTGAACAGGATATGGTTCTGGCTATTATATAACAATATACTGATGTTGACTTTAAGCCAGAAGGTTAATGATCCATACAGGATTCACCTATGTAATTTTATTTAATAAATAACGATGTAATCATGCAGGCGTAGTAAAAGAAATGTGATTCATTTGTACCAGCTCAAAAATATTAAAGGAACATTGTAGGCACCTAAACCACTTTGTTTCATCCAAAGAGGTTGGTGCTACACTAAGGAGACCAGCACAGCAAGGAAGAAAAGGTATGTAAATAAACCTTTTTAAGCACTGGCTTGGTCACCTAAATGGCGACTAGGTCACTATAGTATTACAAACACACTATAGTGTTTCTTTAATGAACAAGTAATTTTATCATACTTAATTACAATACAATACAGATAATATTTTTACATTCTAAATATTGTTAGGTTACTTTATATTCCCTGAAGCAGCATACTTGACCATTTAATTTTTCACAGCAACTTAATTGACAACAATATATTTTCACTTTTATTCCAATATGTCAGACTTTAATTTTGAAATCAAAAATAGATGCCATATAAGTTTTAATCCCTCAAAGTTTCTATGAATTCTGAACCAAAGAAGAATTTATTTTATTGTTTAGATATTTTTGAGATCAGCAAAATCACAACTATTTTATCTTTTATGTATAATATAAAGCACATACTGTAGCTCTTTGCTCAAAATACCATCCACCTTTTACAACTGCTTTGGCTATAGAAGTGGTTGTCGAACTTGTTGGACCAAAGTGCAATTTAACAGACGAGAACTTCCTAAGCACACCTACATTATTTAATAGAGAGGTACATATAACATACAGTACACAGTAAACAAGCTTATTAATTTAAATTGAATTACCAGACGAAAATTAAAATTAAGATTTCAACATGTATTCACAAATACAAGCTTAAATACTTCAGTCAACCTTTTACAGCCCTAGAGTTAAATGAACAGGGTTAGGAAAACAAAGCCTATAGTGCCCCTCTGACCTAAAGTTATTGTCTGCGCCCCTGCCGCCCAACATCCACCAAGTAAAGGCTAAAAAACTCTTTTAACACTTAACTGATCCTAGTGCTGAGGTCCTCGTTCCAAGTGCCTTACGTGCATTAGGTCCTTCCATAGAAATGCATTGAATCAATATGGGGGATTCCCTATGGGGATCTGAAGATGCTGGACATCCTCGTGCAACTGATAGACTATTAGAGGCAATCTTAACTCTACAATGTAAGCACATTTTTGAACTCCAGGGTTAAGATAAAAGGGACACTGTACCCAGACCACTTCAATGACATGAAGTGGTCTGGGTGCTTGTAGTGTCCCTTTAATGCATGTGTTGTGTGCTTTGAGGTAGCTTCCTGAACACCATGGTGGCATGGCATACTGTTTGAGGACCACTAGGCTATAAAATCTATCCTGAATATGTACACAGAAGAAACAAAAGGAGTTACAAGAATGCTGTGTATAAAACAAAGGGAAACATTTTTTTATTTGCATATGTATTTGCCTTACCTTTTCAACCTACATTTTAAAATAAAAAGTGGCCTGCTTTCCTTTTCGAAAGAAATACTAAAGGTATCATAAGGGGATAAATTAGTAGTTTGTCAAAAAATTATGTGGTATTTGTTTAACATTTATATAATTCCCAAATGTAAAATATACATGAAAGGAACACTATAAGGTCAGGAACACAAACATGTATTCCTGACCCTATAGAAACATAGAATGTGTTAAATCCACAATTTAAGTGGCTTGCCCATGCCACCCCCGCCACCACCGCCACCCCCTTAGCCCCCTTAGCCTCCTTAGAAAATATTAAAACTCACCTTATTTCCAGTAGGGAAAGCATTTGATTGGTTGAGATCGTCAAGTAGATGGGATGGGGGTGGGGCCAGTCAGGCTGTTCAGCACCTCCTCTTCTCTGAAAAGCCAGTGTTTACATGAAAATGCCTGAAGGCAATGATTATACTCACCAGAACAACTACATTAAGCTATAGTTGTTCTCGTGACTATAGTGTCCCTTTATATTGAATACATATATTTTTGCCACCAGTGCCAACTAAATTGTGCATGAAAAAAAAATGTAATAAGATAAATACCTTTTTTTTTTTATTTTGTAGCAGCACTCTTTATAATGCATCATGCTATCATTATTTACTTTGCTCTTACAATAACTTCATTATTTAACTAATATTTTTACAATCTTGTACAATGTGAAGGTTAATGGTAATGTGTCTAAGATTGTGCATACTTCCACATCAAGTTAATATACTTAATAAAATAAAATGAACTTTTGACTCCCCCAGTAATGGAAAAAAATGTTTGTCATGATAACAAGTTATGTTCTCTATCATTACCACCACTTATCAGCTTAGATCGCTCCCATTAATGCATCATAATTATCCCCTGTTGTTACTAGCAGTGTCTTAGTAGGTTTGCACACTGGTAAATTAGCAACGGGAGAGCTTTTTAATGCACTTCATTTATTATGAGTATATATCATTCAGTTTTAACTTCTACTTACACTTTTCTGAATTGTGGCATTAAATACCAATTTGTATGCAATCATTGCATTTAATAGTTATAAATAAACAAACAATGTGGTTCTGAATTAATGTTTTAGATTGAACATTTGTACAATATTTACAATTCTAATGTCTTAATCTTGTCACTGTGTGTGTATAAAATAATATAAAATGATAAGCCCAGCACTGTCCCTTAATGGGATACAAATACAATAATGTTAGGGTGCAGTGTACATTAAAGGGACACTATAGTCACCAAAACAATTTTAGCTTAATAAAGTAGTTTTGGTGAATAGATCATGCCCTTACAGTGTCACTGCTCAATTCTCTGCCATTTATGTGTTAAATCACTGTTTCTGTTCGTGCAGCCCCAGCCACACCTCCCCTGGCTGTGAGTCAGACAACCTGCAACCAAAGAAATTATTTCATTTTCAATCAGATGTAACTTGCTTTACAGGTTTTTTTATCTCCTGCTCTGAAAATGTAACTTTAATCACACACTGGAGGCTCCTGCACGATCTATCAAACTGTTAACAGAACAGTTAATACGAAATTCTAAATTAAATAAAATTTGCAATAGGAAAGCTGTGTAAGTTACATACAAGAAGGTGTGATTAGAGTTGCATAAACCAAGTGATTTAACTCCAAAATAACAGAGAATTAAGCAGTGAGGCTGCATGGACATGATTTATACACAAAAAATGCTTCATTAAGCTAAATTTGTTTTGGTGACAATTGTGTCCTTTTAAGTATAGCAAAAAAGAGGTGGTGCACTCACAGCGCCTGACAAATCAGTGTTTTTTTTTTTTAGTGTAACAAAAGCAGTGTTACATCATAAATGGCCTGATAATTGATGTATTTTTTTTAATATCAAGTACTTTAGAACACAGTGGAGAGCAAAAAACGGGTCGCAAGAGTGTTCTGAGAACGGACAGCAGCTGAAATAGCCTGCCCTTCAGTGTGTCCCCGCTCAGAACTCAAGCTGGTTTTAGCTCATCTTGTGCCATTACAGAGAGAACATATCTGAAGCATATCAGACTGGTCCCACCCATACGGGCATTACAGATCTGAAATGCCAGCAAGTTCTCTCTGCACAAGAGATACAGCAACCCCAGACGATCGTTTTGACCTTGTTAGGCATCATCAGTGAGGCATAGCTGATATCTCTCTAGGCACCGTGAGCAAGGGGTCTACGTTTGGATTACTCTTTAAACTTATGGAGAACAAAAAACGGGTCGCAAGAGTATTCTGAGAACGGACAGCAGCTGAAATAGCCTGCCCTTTGGTGGGTCCCCGCTCAGAACTCAAGCTGGTTTTAGCTCATCTTGTGCCATTACAGAGAGAACATATCTGAAGCATATGTATGAAGAGATAATTAGGTTAGGAGGAAATGAATACAAATGTGAAAATGTGATGTAGGCAGATGATTCTCTTGCATAACACCAATCACAAATGGCATCTGTATGCTATCTTCAACATAGCAATCAAAGTTTTGACCAACGGTTCTTAATAAATATATCGATAAAGACCCGTTGGTCGAAATGTTGATTGCCACTGCTTACTAGTACACCACTTTTGAAAATCCAATTAGCGCTCTAATTTTTCAACTTTACATATTATGCTGTGCAGCACCATGGTAAATATTATCATATATATATATTTTTCATATTTGGGCAGAGTGCCAGAACTTTGTATCATATTCTCTCTCTCTCTTTCTCTCTCTCTCTCTCTCTCTCTCTCTCTCTCTCTCTCTCTCTCTCTCTCTCTCTCTCTATATATATATATATATATATATATATATATATACGCACACATTGACATGGATTACCGGAACCATATCCTGTGGTCCAACATTAAAACCATTGACAGATGAAGAGTATAATAATAATGATATTGTTACAGTGGCACCAGTCAACAAGGGACGGGATATATTAGGCAGAAAATTAACATTTAGTTCTTGAATTTCATGTATAGGAAGCAGGAAAAATTGGCAAGTATTAACTTAACCTTCAAATATCCCAGATCTCAATCCAATTTGTCATCTATGGGATGTGCTAGAACAACATTCCATGGAAGCCCCAACTCACAACTTGCAGGACTTAAAGGATCTGCTGTTAATGTTTTGGGGCCAGGTACTACAGGAAATGTTCAGAGGTCTTGAGTAGTGAATGCTTTGATGCATCAGACCTGTTTAGGCAGCACAAGTGGGACCTACATGATCTAAGGCAGGAGGTTTTAATGTTGTGACTGCTCAGTGTACATACATACATATGTTGTGTTTAAAATACATTGCATACAAATGCGTACATAAAGTTAATATAAAAAACAATAAGGTTTCAAATCCTATTAAAGTAACACTCTAACTTTAGGAATAGAAACATGCATTCCTAATGTTACAGTGATGTTTGGCCTAGTTAGCTGCATTGCCCACCCTGGAGGTATATATAAAAAAAAAAAATACAGTGTCACACAAAAGTGAATACACCCCTCACATTTTTGTAAACATTTTATTATATCGTTTCATGTGACAACACTGAAGATTTGACACTCTGCTACAATGTAAAGTAGTAAGTGTAAAACCTGTATAACAGTGTAAATTTGCTGTCCCCTCAAAATAACTCAATACACAGACATTAATGTCTAAACCGTTGGCAACAAAAGTGAGTACACCCCTAAGTGGAAATGTCCAAATTGGGCCCAATTAGCCATTTTCCATAATGTGACTTGTTAGTGTTACAATGGCTCAGGTGTGAATGGGGTGCAGGTGTGTTAAATTTGGTGTTCTCTGCCGTGCTGTCCACCAGGGGCTTCAGTTTCTGTCTGCATTATTTTGCGTGCTGACCCACCTGCAGCCCTTTTCCAATTAGGGTCAGCTGTAAAAGCCAGCCCTGCCTGAAACCTAGCATCTGGTCATTTTCCTGGACTCTGACCTCTGCCTGCTTTACCGACTACATTATTCCGCTGCCAGCCCTGACTTCTGCTTCTCGTCTGATCCTGCCTTTGGATTTCCCTTTAATCTGTACTGAGCTTTTGGTTTTTGCCTCCTCTCTGTGCCATCTCCTGCAACTTGGCTCCAACTCCTGGTAAACTGTTACATAAGTCCCCAGGTGACTGTTACACTCACACACTCTCTCATACTGGTCACTGGAAGTTCAACATGGCACCTCATGGCAAAAAACTCTCTGAGGATCTGAAAAAAAGAATTGTTGCTCTACATAAAGATGGCCTAGGCTATAAGAAGATTGCCAAGACCCTGAAACTGAGCTGCAGTACAGTGCACAAGACCATACAGTCGTTTCACAGTACAGGTTACACTCAGAACAGGCCTCACCATGGTCGACCAAAGAAGTTAATTGCACATGCTCAGTGTCATATCCAGAGGTTGTATTTGGGAAATAGACGTATGAGTGCTACCAGCATTGCTGCAGAGGTTTAAGGGGTGGGGGGGTCAGCCTGTCAGTGCTCAGACCATACGCCGCACACTACATCAAATTGGTCTGCATGACTGTTGTCCTAGAAGGAAGCCTCTTCTAAAGATGATGCACAAGAAAGCCTGCAAAATGTTTTGCTGAAGATAAGCAGACTAAGGACATGGATTACCGGAACCATATCCTGTGGTCCAATGAGTCAAGCGTGTGTTGAGTCAACAAGGTGAGGCGTACAAAGACAAGTGTGTCTTGCCTACAGTCAAGCATGGTGGTGAGAGTGTCATGGTATGGGCCTGCATGAGTGCTGCCAGCACTGGGGAGTTACAGTTCATTGAGGGAACCATGAATGCCAACATGCACTGTGACATACTGAAGCAGAGCATGATCGCCTCCCTTTGGAGACTGGGCCGCAGGGCAGTATTCCAACATAACGTCCCCAAACACACCTCCAAGATAACCACGGCCTTGCTAAAGAATCTAAAGGTAAAGGTGATGGACTGGCCAAGCATGTCTCCAGACCTAAACCCATATTGAGCATCTGTGGGGAATCCTGAAATGGAAGTTGGGGTAGCACAAGGTCTCTAACATCTACCAGCTCTGTAATGTCATCATGGAGGAGTGAAAGAGGACTCCAGTGGCAGCCTGTGAAACTCTGGTGAACTCCATGCCCATGAGGGTTAAGGCAGTGCTGGAAAATAATGGTGGCCACACAAAATATTGACACTTTGGGCCAAATTTGGACATTTCCACTTAGGGGTGTACTCCCTTTTGTTGCCAATGGTTTAGACATTAATGGCTGAGTGAGTTATTTTGAGGGGACAGCAAATTTACATTATACAGACTGTACACTTACTACTTTACAGTGTCAGTTCTTCAGTTTTGTCAAATGAAAAGATATAATAAAATATTTAAAAACAATGTAGGGTATTAACTGCTTGATCCAAGGATAAATCTGACTGCCATTCTGGGGTCAAAAAGGAATTTTTTTCTTAGCTTGTTGCAAAATTGGAACTGCTTGAAACTGGAGGGTTTTGCCTTCTTTTGGATCAACAGCAAAAAACAAATGTGAGGAAGGCTGAACTTGATGGACGCAAGTCTCTTTTCAGATATGTAACTATGTAACTATGTGAGGGGTGTGCTCACTTTTGTGAGATACTGTATATTAACTTACATTTATTTCCTTGGCGTGCTAGTCTGGCTGAGGTTGCTACACCTCCCCAGCTGAGATCATAATTACTAATAATATCATGAAAACCAAGCAAGCATTAGGGGGCTAGTGTGCAAGAGCCATAATCGTTGCACTACTTCAATCAAGCATGTTCTCATATAGATGCATTGACTCAAATCATCTTAATGGGGACCATTTGTTATCTCCATGCTGAGTATGGAGATGCTGAATGATGTTCCTGCAATCTTTGCAGGATGGAAATCAGGAATCCCCTTAAGTGGCTGTCAGAGTGACAGGCACTAAAGATGACATTAGGCAGCAATGTAGACAACGACAGTCTACCTAAAGTGGTAGTGTTTCCAGAGCCATCCTAAATCATGGGCACGCTGGGCCATTGCCATAGGTCCCACAGGCATAGGGGCCCCATAGGATTACCAACTTTTCAGTATATTATTCGAGAGGTTTATTCAGTGTTAAGACACTAACAGCTTAAATGGATGAAACCGCCCTTTAGCCGATCTTCCCCTTTTCACAGAGAAAAAGGCTCTATGTAGTAGACCGCCAAACTCCCGAACAGAGTACAAGGGAATGCAGTAAATCCACGAATAACGAATCAGCCGAACTCCTTCCACGGCTAAACAGGCGAAAGAAATACTTCCAAGTAGCAATCCCCCCAAACACGAGACCAAGCTCCGTCTTGAGGGTAAAATAGGATCTGCTTTATTGAGGGCTACCTGCCCAGAATTTATGCAGGTCTCCCACCTGGTGGACACTCCCCTAGGGGACCAGATGGAAGTCTGGGACACATATCGTACAGTAGCCAATCACAGTGGCTTAGGTTTAAGCACTCCCCTTTATACAAGTAAATCCCTCCTCTCTACCCTGGAGATAATTGGGAAGAAATCCAATTATCTCCAAGAATAGAGGAAAACCGCCATTTTACATGAAACATTAAAAATGCATAAAAATACAGAACTATAAAAATACCGAATACATTGGATTCGTGTAACATATCCCCAGATAGCCTGGATCTGAGCACACATAACTACCGAATTGCGCTCAGACCCAATGCACACAGTTCAATCGCCATGGAGTCAAAGTCTTTCACACTGTCTTTAACACATGAAGAGGTGTCTGCGGTTAACCACAACGTTCTAAGAGGCCAAGAGGTTAACCAGCAGCACACTTCTCTTCTGGGTGGCTGTCCGTTCGGTAGTTTGTTCGGTATAATCCTGCCATAAACGGACAGGTCCGGCGGTCCTGGTCTGTATTATGGCAATGTAAGTTGCCATAATACAGACACTCACTCAAGTATAAGACGAGTGGGGGTTTTTCAGCACAAAAAATGTGCTGAAAAACTTGTCTTATACTCGAGTATATACGGTATATATATATATATATATATATATATATATATAAATATATACTGCATTTATAAATTCATACATATATGGTTGTCTAGCAGATATTCTAAATCAAATAAAAGCAAATAGTAAGTAAACTTCAGAGGTCTAGTGTCACTTAAAACTTGGGAATGCTACCTGATTGTAATTTATTTTATTTATTTCCATATTCCCATGCACACTTAGTTGTGTTGTATGGATAATGAGCAAGGGAGGGTGGGGGGGGGTGAGCTGTATTTTGTAAACTTTTAGTAAATACAGAAATGTGATTTCACACATCTGTAATTTTAATTAGAACAGGAAACTTAGTCATTGTGTTGCTTTTAGATGTTTGCAATTTAGTACATTTTGTAAGATATGTTATTAGTAAGAATATTAACTTTGTATTATTTTTTTGCAGAATAGAAAAGGACAGTTTAAACTTAAAATAAGAGAAACTTCACAAATAGAAAATAGACAGCCATATTTAATATAGTAAAACTATGGTAATTCAAAATTGTGCTAATGTTTCATTCATTGCTCTTTGTTATCTCCCCTCCTTCACCTGTACTAAATATTCTATCTGTCATCTATAAGCACTGATGAGTGTGAATCCTAAACTAGTAATTGCAACACTGTAGAAATCTGATTATTGAGGCGCAGAGAGCTATCATCGTAAGGTAAATGATACACAGATCTATGAAGCATAAAGCATGCTCTTAAACTTTCTCATAAAATACAGAATGTTTACATATTTAATATATGCTAAAATAAGTGGAACAATATAATATGAAATAAACAGAATGGACTTTGCTTTTTTTATTTTATTTTATGATTATTATTATTATTATTATAATGTCAAATCTACATTTGCGATCTCCTAAATAAATAAGACTCAATTTTCTCAACATAGAAAATTAGTCAAATGTTCCTCCTTCAGCCATAAGCCCATGGTTGACAATATCCTTTCAAGTTAGTATTCTACCATGAAATCAACCCTGCAGGCATGCTACATTGTCATTCTTCTAGATTTTCTAAATCTTCCTGTTTGCATATTAAAATTCACATTAACTTATTTCTAATATTTGTATTTTTCCTATTTCCTACTTTGAGATAATACAGAGCCCAACGCTCAAACACAGAGCAGTTTCAAAATAAACAGTACATATTATCTCATGACTATCACTTTGTGAATCCTTACATTAGCTTCCTATATTTTATAGAATATATATTTCATGGAATTATATAGATTTGTTGCTGTTCTTAATTCCCTTGTTTGAACTTGCACCTCAGTCTCTTGTCTATAGTTATTCTCTGTGGTTCTTGTCTTTTTACTTATACTCTTCATTTTTTGGGCTACATTGTAAAGAATATGGGTACTTTATACCTTATGTCATGCCAAAAGCATGAGTTGGTGTTTGATATATTGATCTATGTTAAGAGTTGTTGTTTTTTTGTAAACCTTGGGATGACGTTTATTGTGGTCTTTGATCTGGCACCAGGCCTAGACCATAAAACATCTAGATAGCCATCACCAGAGCTGGACACAAGGAACTGCATAGAGTGGGCAATAAAGTGCCAGACCAACCCCCTCTAAATTCCCCCCCCCCCAGGGGTCTGCCCACTGAGCAACAACTAGTTCAGATATATTAATGAGGGTTTTGGACTATCCAGGCAGTTATTCATTTTTCTTTTGTCAGCAACTTCTAGGAGACCTATACCATCTAACACTCCCACAAGAATTCTATATGGGGTAACTACATGTAAGGAATTTCTTGTGTTTTCTCCTATTTTATTTTATGTACTGTTTTGCAATTTATCTGTATGTCATTTATTTCTGTATTTTGTACTCAGCACTGTGAATCCTTTTTGTCAGATTAAATGTTTACTTAATCAGCTTGTGTTTCTTTAAAAGTCTTGGTGGTGGCAGTAAAGTGTATACTAAGGGGGTTGGTGTAGAAGGGATTGCAGGGGTTAATTGAGTGGTTGCTGGGACTAGCAACAGGTAACCAGGGGTCTGGTGTCATTAACCCTGTCACTTCCACACTCTCCCCACTGTCTCGGCTGGGCCTATAGCCCACGCACGTGACACCTTATAATAGAAATAAACATCATAATAATAAAATATCCCATTAGGTACAAACTGGCTTTGATATATTTGCTAGGTGTAATTGTATTAATATAATTTGAATTATTATTGATATAAATATTATGTAATGGACCGTTTTGCTCACCAGAGGTTAAAAACCGTTTAGGTGAAATTCCCCTTTCTCAGCTACACCGACAGCTACTGTAAGCACCGATCTCCCGAACTGGAAACACATGAACACTGGAAATATCCGAACAGGAAAACCATACGAAAGGGTTACACTCCTGGCAGTCAGCATACAATCCAATTCCCCCAATAACGAGACGACATTTCGTTTTGAGGGTTAAGCAGAATCTCAAGATTTATTCACACAACCTCCTTTTAAGACATTCTCCCATGCAAGGGAGGGATCCACAACAATTAGTACCCCAGCCAATAATGTACCAGTTACCTCCCACACATCTCCTCCCCTTAGTGTGACACATAATCCCATTAATCCAGACACAAATTCCCTGGGATACTAGATGTACCCCTAAACATAGGGTTACTCCTTTTTAAATGTTACATCCCCTGGTAGCCCTGATCTGGGTGAGACACATATCCAAAAATCACCCAGATCGGACCAGGGGTTCGGGAATTATGGAGGGTTAAAGATTTGACCGATTGCATGGCAAAAGTATCTGAAAATAGTTCCATGTATTTTGGCCCTGCAGTCGGTCACAGAAAAGGGAATGAAACACACGAATTGCCTGGGTTACAGAGCCTGGGGAGGGTTTAAACAAATTCCCTTGTTCATGGGGTTCTTTCTACCGAACGGCGGGTCATTCGGTAGTTTACACACGAATTCATGGAAGTCTGGAGGTCTCAGCAGTGTTTGCCTAGTCGAGTGTCCGATTTTAGTTCCAGACACTCAACGGCAAAACACCGCTTTTCGGGAGTTTAAGATGGCCGCCGCCACGTGTTCGTTTCCCGAATGGCGGCCACCCAGAGGACAAAGAACACATTACATAGATCGCCAATTACTGTTGCAAACGGTAATTGGAAGCACACTTACTCCAGGGTGGTCTGGTTGTTCGGTAGTTTCACTCAATATAATGAATGGAGTGATTCTACCGAACAATCAGGGGAATGCTGCATACACATAACACCGTTTACCGAACACATAATATTAAAGACAGCCTGAATGCAACCTGCTACACAGTCTTAAAGGGCATTGTTCCTAACAGTCATAATATGTCCACGGATGGCCCTTAAAGGGCCAGTAGCAGCAATATAAAATACCACATGCCCAAATATTGCATTCAAAAGTACAAATTCACAAGGGGACATAGTCAGCAGGTAGGAGGCGGGAAGCCAGGCCTCTCCAATGCCCAGTGGCGAGGCAGCTTTCGCCACATATTAATATGGCTATTTTGATTATTATTGGACCGCACCTACAATTTTTATTTAACAATATACCTAGTATTTTATCTCTGTTACTAGATTCTTATTGTCCAATTTAATTTATAATTCAACCCAATAACATACAATAATTGTATGACTTAAAAATACTAATTATTGTGACAACAGTTTAAACAATAAAAACATAATCAGTGATCATGCAAAGTATAACATAGCATTACTTCAACATGTAAGAATATAATTTCCTGAGTAGAAAATAAAAATATGTATAATAATACAATATAGTTATTGGCTCAATGAATTTATCACCAATGCATGCAATAACTCAACAAGACTTAAAGGAACACTATAGTCACATAAATTACGTTAGCTAAGTAAAGCAGTTTTAGTGTAAAGATCATTCCCCTGTAATTTCACTGCTCAATTCACTGTCATTTAGGAGTTAAGTCACTTTGTTTCTGTTTATGGAGCCCTAGCCACACCTCCCCTGGCTATGATTGACAGAGCCTGCATGAAAAAAAAAACTGGTTTCACTTTCAAACAGATGTAATTTAACTTAAATAATTGTATCTCAATCTCTAAATTGAACTTTTAATCACATACAGGAGGCTCTTGCAGGGTCTAGCAAGCTATTAACATAGCAGGGGATAAGAAAATCTTAATTAAACATAACTTGCAATAAAGAACGCCTAAACAGGAAGTGTTTATGGAAGGCTGTGCAAGTCACATGCAGGGAGGTGTGACTAGGGTTCATAAACAAAGGGATTTAACTCCTAAATGGCAGAGGATTTAGCAGTGAGGTTGCAGGGGCATGTTCTATACACCAAAACTGCTTCATTAAGCTAAAGTTGTTCAGGTGACTATGGTGTCCCTGATGCATGCAATAACTCAACATGACACAAACCGACACATACAAACACAGATACACACAGTTTGAAACATAGATACACACAGATACACACTGTGTGTCAAGGTGTGTGTATCTGTGTCAGTTTATATTTGTGTGCCACTACCTGCCGGTGTGTGTGTGTATCTGTGTGCCAGGTTCATACACACTAAGTCAACAAAGAAATTCCCAGGCATTTAGAGCGTTAAATCCGCAGGCACATTTAATGAAACAAAAAAAGCAGCAACGTTTCGACTTTCTAAGAGGTCTTTTTCAAGCTAACACCACAGAACAAACATAAGTGTATATATAGCAAGTAATGCCAAGGAAAAGGTAAAGCAATAATTCACTTAAGTGAAAGTCATTAACATGAATCATTAACACAAAATATACCTATAGATACACTATATACAACAATCCATAACTTACCCCTATGTGCCAAAGGAGAGAGAGATAAAAGTTGATAATAAAGGTATAAAAATAAAATAAATAATGAGATCTACAGTGAATAAAATGCCTGTCAGGGCGCTTAGAAATAATTTCCAGTTAGGTGGAACGCAGAAGTGCTTCTGGAACACAAAAGGAACGCCCCCTCCTACGGAGCCACGTAAGTGCCAACCAAATAGCAGTTCGTATGTTTAAACACACAAACGGCATCAAGTGATCTCGCGGACATACGCACGAAGAAGCTATATGATTTACAAGTCCAAAATAAATTCAAGTTCGTATGCTCAAACACACGAACGGCACACATGACCGCTTCTCGTGGTCACTGCCCGCCTTCCTGTTGAGGCCGTCGGATGAGCCGCGCGCGGCTCGTGCAGCAGCAGGACCGCGCGCGGCTCGAAGAGAGGACCGCGGCTGGCCCCTGGATAAGGTGAGTAACGCTACAGTACCCCCCCTTGAGGACACGCCCTCCGGGCGGGTAGGGCCAGGCCTGGCAGAAAAACGAGAATGGTAAGAACGCACAAGGCGGGGAGCGTGAACAGCATCAGCTGAAATCCAACTGCGCTCCTCAGGCCCATAACCCTTCCAATGCACCAAGTACTGAAGTCGACCCCTAAGGTAACGAGAGTCAAGAACAGCAGAGATTTCGAATTCCTCATGACCCTCCACAGAGACAGGAGGTGGAGGCGGGGAATGCCGGGTATAGCGGTTGCGTACGTAAGGCTTCAACAACGAGGTGTGAAATACATTAGGAATACGCAGATTCCTAGGAAGACCCAAGGCGTATGAAACAGGATTAACCTCATGCAGTATACGATAAGGACCTATGAAATGGGGAGCCAATTTCATAGAAGGCACCCGCAGGCGAATATTCCGCGTGGAAAGCAAAACCCTGTCCCCCACAACATAAGTAGGAGCCGCCCTGTGATGCTTGTCAGCCTGTGCCTTCTGGCGAGCAGCGGAATCCACCAAAGAACGCTGAACCTGCTCCCAAGTATTACGCAAACCAGCCAAATGCTCATCCAGAACTGGCATGCCCTGTGAGGAGAATGCAGCCGGAAGAACAACGGGATGCTGGCCATAGACAACGTAAAAAGGGCTTTTGCCGGAAGAATCATGAGTGGCATTATTCCGAGCAAACTCAGCCCAAGGAAGCAGGTCAGACCAATTGTCCTGATGGTGAGACACGAAACAACGAAGGTACTGCTCCAGAGACTGGTTGGCACGTTGAGCAGCTCCATTAGACTGGGGATGGTAAGCGGAAGAAAATGAGAGAGAAATACCCATTTCTGAGCAAAAGGCTTTCCAGAACCTGGAAATAAATTGGCTACCCCTATCGGACACGATAGATACAGGAATACCATGTAACCGAAATACTTCTCTAGCGAAGACAAGAGCCAGTTCCTTGGATGTGGGCAACTTGCGAAGAGACACAAAGTGAGCCATCTTGGAAAACTGATTTACTATCATCAGGATGACTGTGTTACCATTCGAAGGGGGTAATTCAACAATAAAATCCATGGATAGGTTAGACCAAGGTCTCTCGGGAACTGGTAAGGGATGCAGAAGCCCACAAGGAACTCTACGAGACGTTTTCATACATGCACAAGTAGTACAAGCACTTATATAGTCAGTGACATCCTTGCGTAAGGAACCCCAGCAAAAATATCGAGAAACTGCTGACATCGTTTTGGTAATACCAGGATGTCCAGCAGTCTTAGTATCATGATATAATGACAGAATCTCCCGTCTCTCTGGAACATCAACAAACAATTTATCAATAGGCCTCTCGCTAGGTGCCATACTTTGTTTCGCCTGTATGGTCTGCAAGAGGGATGAAGAAATAGACAACATAGTAGTGGCTATTATCCTGTCTGGGGGAATGACAGGAGTAACATCAACCTCCTGTTTGTCAGTAGTTTCGAACTGTCTGGACAGAGCATCTGCTTTAATGTTGCGATCACCTGGCCTATAGGTGATAATATAATTGAAACGGGACAAAAATAGTGACCATCTAGCCTGCCTAGAAGATAATCTTTTAGCTTCACCAAGGTAGGATAGATTCTTGTGATCTTTAAAAATGAGGATGGGATCCTTAGTTCCTTCTAACAAGTGTCTCCATTCTTTAAGAGCTAAGATAATAGCAAGGAGTTCACGATTACCCACATCATAATTCCTTTCAGCTTTGGACATTTGTCTAGAAAAGAAGCCACAAGGATGCAATGGCCTTTCAGGCGATTCTCTTTGGGACAAAACAGCACCTACCCCGATTTCAGAAGCATCAACTTCAAGAATATAAGGCAGTGAGGGGATAGGGTGCTGTAAAATAGGTGCAGAGGCAAATGTAGTTTTAAGAAAGTCGAAAGCCTGAAGTGCCTCGGGAGACCAGACACGAGTATTACCACCCTTTTTTGTCATACGGGTGATGGGTGCTACAATAGAAGAAAAACCCTTAATAAAGCGTCTATAATAGTTAGAGAAACCAAGAAAACGTTGAATTGCTTTCAAACCCTGTGGTAGAGGCCACTCTATGACAGCAGAAAGCTTTTGGGGATCCATACGAAACCCTTTGGCGGAAATCAAATACCCCAAGAACTGGACTTCGGATTGGTCAAATAAACATTTCTCTAGTTTACAATAAAGACCATTAGTAAGAAGGGTCTTCAAGACCGTTGTGACATGTCTGTGATGAGTGTGTAAATCTGTAGAGTATATCAATATGTCGTCCAAGTATACAATTACAAATGTGTGAATAAAGTCTCTTAGGACGTCATTAATAAATTCCTGAAATACTGCTGGGGCATTACAAAGACCAAATGGCATAACAGTGTACTCGTAATGACCGGATCTAGTGTTGAATGCAGTTTTCCATTCGTGACCTTCCTTTATGCGTATTAAATTGTATGCACCTCTAAGGTCCAATTTGGTGAACACAGTAGCATGTTTCAGCCTGTCAAATAACTCTGTAATTAAAGGTATAGGGTATGCATTTTTGATAGTAATTTTGTTTAGACCTCTATAGTCGATGCACGGTCTTAAATCACCCTCTTTCTTAGATACGAAGAAAAACCCTGCTCCAGCCGGAGAAGAGGATCTCCTAATGAACCCTTTTTCTAGTGATTCTTTAACATACTCCTCCATGATACGGTTTTCTTGAATAGATAAAGGGTACACCCTGCCCTTAGGAGGTATAGTGCCAGGCAATAAATCGATAGCACAATCATAGGATCTGTGAGGCGGTAATTTATCAGCTTCCCTTTTATCGAATACAGTTTTGAGAAACAAGTACTGAGGAGGTATAACAGTAGATAAAGGAGGAGTAGTAGGAACATTAATGGTATTTAAAGGGGTGACTTTACTCATACAAGAGTCGTGGCAGGTTTTACCCCATGATTTTAATTGCCCCAATTCCCAGTCAAAAATGGGATTGTGAGAACATAACCATGGGTACCCTAACACGATATGAGAAGAGGGAGAGGTGATAAACTGAAACCGAATGGTCTCAAGGTGTAAAACCCCTGTGTACATGAATAATGGTACAGTTTCATGGGTAACCACTGGAGTATTTAAAGGTCTACCATCTATGGCCTCAATGGCCAAGGGTATCTGCCTCTCTCTGACGGGAATGTTATTTTTCGTAACAAACTCAGAGTCAATGAAGTTCTCAGCAGCCCCGGAATAAACCAAGGCTAGTATGCTTTCAGCTATACAACTCTCTCCCGTATGAAGGGAAACAGGGAGAAGCAAACGGTTAGGAGACAATTTAGGAGACTTAGATATCACACCCAAGGCCAGTCCCCTATAAGGTCTTAGGTGCGAGAGTTTTCCGGAAGCAAAGGGCATTCCTTTACCATATGATCTCGCCTACCACAGTATAGGCAGAGTCTGTTCCTTCTTCTAAGTAGTTTTTCAGTATCTGAGAGTTTGGCAACCCCTAATTGCATGGGTTCCTCCTCGGATACTTTAACACTCTCAGGTTTATCAACTCTGGGGTTAGTAGGTGTGACTACATGTCTATTCCTGTTCTTGGTATAGAGCCTGTCACGAATCCTATTATCTATATCAATGAGGTAGTCAATAAGGTCCTCTAATGGAATAGGAAGCTCCCTTGCCGCTACCTCATCTAATATAGTGTCAGATAAACCTTCCATGAACGCAGTAGTTAACCCATTATTGGTCCAATCTACCTGTGAAGCAAGGGTACGAAACTGAATAGCATAATCAGCCACAGACCTAGACCCCTGTTTAATTCTCATTAATGCTCTTGCGGCATTCTTTGACCTTTTTGTTGTGTCAAAAGTTCTACGAAAAGCCGTAAGAAAGCTATTGAAATTATGCACCATAGGTCCATTGGCCTCCCAAATAGGATTTGCCCACTCAAGTGCTTTGTCAGTAAGTTGATGCATCAAAACCCCCACTTTAGACCTATCAGTGGGAAAGGAATGAGGATACATCTCATGGTGGAATTCTATTTGATTAATAAAACCTCTGCATGTCTTGGCTTCCCCTCCATACCTAGGAGGAGGTGTTAAATGGGGCGAAGTATTGGGTGAATTGGATACTTCGGGAGGATGGGGTGTAGGAGGGTTAGGTGCGGTTGCAGGAATAGTTCTAGACAAGAGCGTCTGGAGAGCCTGTGCTATCTGATCCATACGGTGATCCTGTTCTACAAACCTTGCCTCGTGAGAAGCCATTTGCTGAGCCAAATCTGCGGGGTCCATGTCCCTATCGTAATGTAACGAGAATATACCCCAACACGCAGGATTCAGCTAAACAGAAGACAACACAGAGGAGAGATACGTCTACCGGACCTTAGAATGGCCGGACTCGACGTATATGAGAGGAGACAGAGTCAGGAACGATCCGAAATCAAGGGCACAGAGAGACAGCGTAAACTAGGACAAGCCGGGGTCTGGTACACAGTAAACAACAAGCCGACAACCAGAACAGATAAGGATAAAGAGAAAACGTAGTCAGAAACAAAGCCAAAGTCAAAACGGAGAAACACAACTGAACACAACAAGCGCTAAAGGGAACTGATACAGAAACCACGATAGGGCAGGTAGTAAAGGGAGAGGTAAGTATATATAGCTTCTAAACTAATGTGATTGGCTCCTGTCATATCCACACCCCCAAAAGGTAAGTGTATGGGGAGTGTGGCATGACAGGGGCCAATGGGAGCCTTTTAACAATTTAGGCTCCCACTGTCTCTTTAAGAGCGCGCCCGAGACCCGCGGCGCGCTCTTAGATTCAGGCGGGACACGTGACCGCTTCTCGCGGTCACTGCCCGCCTTCCTGTTGAGGCCGTCGGATGAGCCGTGCGCGGCTCGTGCAGCAGCAGGACCGCGCGCGGCTCGAAGAGAGGACCGCGGCCGGCCCCTGGATAAGGTGAGTAACGCTACAGTTTTTTTTTATTTATTTATTAAGTTTTTCATTTATTTATTTTTTAATATTGCTATTATTTATTCTTGATTATTTTTTTTATTCTATCTTCTTATTCTATAGTCCTCTGTGATTCAGTGTTGCTTTGAATGTTTTATACATGCTTATAGTAAGCCTTATTCTGCAGATTGCCTGGGGTCGCAGGGGTTATGTTTATTTTGATCAGCAAATTGTATAATTTGTTTGTGTGCACGTGCGCACGTTCACTTGGTGCAGTTCATGTGTTTGAGCATATGAACTGCAATTTATTTTGGACTCGTAAATCGTATAGATTGTTCGTGCGCATGTCCGTGCCTTCACTTGGTGCAGTTCGTGTGTTTAAACATACAAAATGCTATTTGATTGGCACTTACGTGGCTCCGTTGGAGGCACGTTCCTTTCGCATTTCAGAAGCCCTTCTGCATTCCACCTAACCGGAAATTATTTCTAAGCACCCTGACAGGTGCTTTATTCACTGTAGAGCTCTTTATTTATTTTATTTTTATACCTTTTGTAGCGGAGAGGTAGTATAATCCACAGTATCTCCGCTGGTAGACAGGAGCAGCATACAATAATCCAGGAAAACAAGTACAGCATACAATAATCCCGGTAGCGTTATAAGGTTCCTTCCTTCCCAAGAACTAGACGACACATAAGCTGGGAGTCAACTGAGGTTTTATTCACAAGCTCCAGTATTTATGTGGTTCCCCATGCAAGGGGTTTCCTTAATTACTTTACAGGGGTTATACAGTAAAGGACTGCATGGGGAACTTGACATACAGGACATTTCTCCCACTATGCACCGCTGTACGAGAGGGATACTCCCATAAGAATATCCCTCCGTACAGCAGAACTGGCTTTTTACTTAAAAATCCATAACATATTTTATTCGTGCCATTGTACCGAATGACCATTCAGCAGATAGCTGGGGTCTGAGCGCATACTTCATGAAAGTACCACTCAGATCCCAGCACAATTAGCCGAACACCGCACGAAATACACTTGAATATAAACTCCTCATAAAAGTCACGAATACACATGTAAAGAGAAAGTACAGAAAGACCGTGGTCCCGAATGGCCTGGAAGTCCATCGGTGTTCGTGCCGTTGAGTAGCCGATTTTAGTTCCAGGCACTTGACAACCAAACACCGCTGGGCTAACGAAGGATCCAAGATGGCCGCTGCCGCATGGTCGGTATCTGAACGGCGGCCACCCTGAAAATCTATTAACTGCCGAGAGATACATTGTTGCCATCCATAATGGGAGCCACACGACCCCCTGTGTGTGGTCTCCCATTCGGTACTGTATTCGTTTCACGAACACTGTTGAAATTCACTGTATATGAATGCTTTTGTGCCGCCAGCATACGAATGCTCTCATTCACATTAAACACAGAATAGGGAACATTTCAGGCAGACCTTAAAGCAACAATATCACATAAATGTAAATACATCTTAAGTGGCTAGGTTTGCCACAATGCTCCCCCAGAACCAAGCCGGCATACACAGTTTGATCTCAACGGATCGGATTGGGGATGTCCGGAGGAGTACTTACAGATCACTTTTCAAGGTCTGTTTGTCTGGATAACCCAACGTCATTGCCATTTTGCTTCCCAGGGCGGTAGTGGATGGTAAAGTCAAAAGGCTGCAGCGCCAAACTCCAGCACAGCAGCCTGGCATTGTCTCCTGACAACCTGTTCAGCCACACCAACGGGTTGTGATCTGTGAGTAATGTAAAGAGTTGTCCATACAAATATGGTTGCAGCTTTTTGAGGGCCCACATTACAGCCAGGCATTCCTTTTCAGTGGCGGTGTAGCTTACTTCTCTGGGTAAAAGTTTTCTGCTGAGGTAAGCTACTGGGTGCTCGCCGCCATCCACCCTGACTTGGCTCAGTATTGCTCCCAATCCAAACATAGAAGCGTCTGTATGGACGAGAAAGTGTTTAGTTGGATCAGGAGCAGAAAGTACAGGTGATTTAACAAGCGCAGTCTTGAGCTGTTGGAATGCCTGTTCACACTCTGGGGCCCATACCACTATCTTAGGGAGATTCTTACGGGATGGGTCGGTGAGGCTAGGGTACTGTAGTTGGACACGAATTTGCGATAGTACCCTGCAGTACCTAGGATTGCGAGGATTTGCGTCTTGGTGTGGGGGGTTTGCCACTAGGTGACTGCCTCTATTTTAGCATGTTCGGTGCAGGAGTGGCTAAAGATGGCTATATCGTCTAGATAGGCGCAAGCATACTCCTGGAACCCATCCAGCCGGGGCGTTTTCATCCCGAATGGCATGACCTTGAACTGGTACAGGCCAAACGGGGTGACAAACGCCGACTTGGGGAT
>OW240917.1:135620624-135640245 GCA_933207985.1 Pelobates cultripes | reverse complement strand
ATTGGGATAGAGGGACTAGTAGCTCAGCAAAGGGAATTAGGTTTTTAAACTTGTTAAATTACACCTTCAAGTCACAACTTGTACAAGTACCAACTAGAAAGTATGCTTGTCTGGACCTGGTTTTAACAAACAACGTTGATCTTTTGACCAACATTCAGGTAGGTGAGCACTTGGGAAATAGTGATCAATATAGTGTCCTTTGAAATAAACTCCAAACAACAAGAGCACATGGGTATACTAAAATATATAATTTTAAAAAGACCAACCTTTATAAGTTAAGGGCAGCTTTACAATATATTCACTGCCATAAACTCTTTATTTAAAAAGAACACTGTGGATAAATGGAAACTTTTCCAACAAATATTAAAGTAAATTTCTCAGTATGTACCATTGGGTAATAAATATAAAAGAAACAAATTAAAAACCAATGTGGCTTAGTAGAGAAGTAAAACAAGAGATTAAAAATAAGAAAAGGGCATTTAAAAATCGGACAAATCAGATGTATCCTATAAAAGATATAAGGAAGCCAATAATGCATGCAAAAAGGCGATTAGATTAGCTAAACTTCAAAATGAAAAAAATGATAGCCAAAAAGAATAAAACCAACCCCAAAGCATTCTTTACGTACATAAATTCTAAAAAAAAAAAAAAATATGAAAGTGTAGGTACACTAAAAACTGAAATGGGGGTGTTAATGAAGGGCAGGAATTTTAAATAACACTTTCTCCTCTGTATATATTAAGGAAGAACCCATGTCATTAGATGTGCAAATGATTGCTACTAAAAACTTGCAGAATAATTGTAATTGGTTAACTCAACACAATGTGCTGCAGCAACTAAAGAAAGTTAATATAAATAAAGCTCCAGGGCCTGACGGTATCCATCCACGAGTACTTAAGGAACTAAGTGATTATTTTCTTTCAGGAAGTGTTCCGGAGGATTGGAGGAAGGCAAATGTGGTTCCTATATCCAAAAAGGGTTCAAAATCCTTGCCTGGAAATTATAGACCTGTGAGCTTAACTTCTGTGGCTGGGAAAATATTTGAAAGGTTATTAAGGGATAATATTCAAGAATTCCTTGAGTTATCAGCAAAATCAGCATGGTTTTATGAAGCACAGGTCATGTCAAACTAACGATGGCGTTCTACGAAGAAGTAAGTTGAAGTGTAGATCAGGGTGTTGCAGTGGATGTGATCTATTTGGATTTTGCCAAGGCTTTGATACAGTTCCACAAAATAGATTAGTGTTCAAATAAGGAAATCAGTCTAGATGAAAATGCTTGTTCTTGGGTAGAACATTGGCTTAAAAACGGAGTACAAAGAGTTGTCATTAATGGTAAATTTTCAAGCTGGACAGAGGTGGCAAGTGGTGTCCCTCAGGGTTCTGTTCTGGGACCCCTTCTATTTAACAGGTTTATAAATGATCTTGAAAAAAAGCATTGAAAGTCATGTTTCAGTGTTTGCAGATGACACTCTGTAAAATAATACAATGTGAGCAAGATATTACTTTGCTGCAGAGGGATTTAGATAGACTGGGCACTCAAATGGCAGATTAAATTTAATGTTGAAAAATGCAAAGTTATGCACTTCGGTGTAAAGAATACATAAGCAATGTATACCCTTAATGGAAGCGAATCAGGGATAACAACACACGAAAATGACTTGGGAATTGTTATAGACAACAAACTATGCAACAATGTGCAATGTCAATCAGCAGCGGCTAAGGCCAGTAACTTATTGCCATGCATGAAAAATGGCATTCATTCTCGGGATAAGAATATCATTTTGCATCTTTCTAAATCACTGGTAAAACCACATATTGAATATGCTGTGCAATTTTGGGCACCTGTTCTAAAGAAGAATATTATGGCACTAGAAAAAGTGCAGAGGCGGGCTACAAATTGAATAAAAGGAAGGGAACATATCAGCTATGAAGAAAGGTTAAATTTAAACCTATGTAGTTTAGAAAAACGTCGCCTGAGAGGGGATATGATAACATTATACAAATATATACGGTGCCAATACAAACCATTGTGTTGAAATCTATTCACAAAACGGACTTTACATAGGACACGGGGTCATGCGTTTAGACTGGAAGAAAGAAGATTTTGTCTAAGGCAAGGGAAAGGTTTTTTTACTGTAAGAACAATAAGGATGTGGAATTCACTGCCTGAATAAGTGGTTTTATCAGAGTCCATACATATGTTCAAACAGCTACTAGATGCATACTTGCAAAAACAGAATGTAGGATTATAACTGCTTGATCCAAAGATAAATCTGACTGCCATTCTGGGGTCAAGAAGGATTTTTTTTTTTCCTTGCTTGATTTAAAATTGGAAGTGCTTCAGACTGGGTATTTTTGCCTTCTTTTGGATCAACAGGAAAAAAAACAAATGTGAGCTTGATGGACACAAGTCTCTTTTCAGCTATGTAACTTGTCCTCTGGTTATTCCCAAACCATGTCCACAAACCACTTCATGGAGAGAATCCATCTCCATCATCCCAACCAGAGAGCCAGACTACTACCCACCACGTCCTTGTGGGCACACACACCATTTCCAAAATACAAAATGCACAGAATATCTACACATTTCTCTATACACTAATGAGGGAATCTGCTCATGGGGGAAAAAAAATTATCCGTAATTTAATATTAATAAAAAAGGATAAAGGGAATCTGGTGCATCACGTGTGAATTACTGTGAGAATGGTATACTAGTGTAACAAGAATATACCCCAACACGCAGGATTCAGCTAAACAGAAGACAACACAGAGGAGAGATACGTCTACCGGACCTTAGAATGGCCGGACTCGACGTATATGAGAGGAGGCAGAGTCAGGAACGATCCGAAGTCAAGGGCACAGAGAGACAGCGTAAACTAGGACTAGCCGGGTCTGGTACACAGTAAACAGCAAGCCGGCAACCAGAACAGATAAGGATAAAGAGAAAACGTAGTCAGAAACAAAGCCAAAGTCAATACGAAGAAAACACAACTGAACACAACAAGCGCCAAAGGGAACTGAAACAGAAACCACGATAGGGCAGGGAGTAAAGGGAGAGGTAAGTTTAAATAGCTTCTAAACTAATGTGATTGGCTCCTGTCATATCCACACCCCCAAAAGGTAAGTGTATGGGGAGTGTGGCATGATAGGGGCCAATGGGAGCCTTTTAACAATTTAGGCTCCCACTGTCTCTTTAAGAGCGCGCCCGAGACTCGCGGCGCGCTCTTAGATTCAGGCGGGACACGTGACCGCTTCTCGCGGTCACTGCCCGCCTTCCTGTTGAAGCCGTCGGATGAGCCGCGCGCGGCTTGAAGAGAGGACCGCAGCCGGCCCCTGGACAAGGTAACGCTACAGTACCCCCCCCGAGGACACGCCCTCCGGGCGGGTAGGGCCAGGCCTGGCAGAAAAACGAGAATGATAAGAACGCACAAGGCGGGGAGTGTGAACAGCATCAGCTGAAATCCAACTGCGCTCCTCAGGCCCATAACCCTTCCAATGCACCAAGTACTGAAGTCGACCCCTAAGGTAACGAGAGTCAAGAACAGCAGAGACTTCGAATTCCTCATGACCCTCCACAGAGACAGGAGGGGGAGGCGGAGAATGCTGGTTATCGCGGTTGCGTACGTAAGGCTTCAACAACGAGGTGTGAAATACATTAGGAATACGCAGATTCCTAGGAAGACCCAAGGCGTATGAAACAGGATTAACCTTATGCAGTATACGATAAGGACCTATGAAACGGGGAGCCAATTTCATAGAAGGCACCCGCAGGCGAATATTCCGCGTGGAAAGCAAAACCCCCACAACATAAGTAGGAGCCGCCCTGCGATGCTTGTCAGCCTGAGCCTTCTGGCGAGCAGCGGAATCCACCAAAGAACGCTGAACCTGCTCCCAAGTATTACGCAAACCAGCCAAATGCTCATCCAGAACTGGCATGCCCTGTGAGGAGAATGCAGCCGGAAGAACAACGGGATGCTGGCCATAGACAACGTAAAAAGGGCTTTTGCCGGAAGAATCATGAGTGGCATTATTCCGAGCAAACTCAGCCCAAGGAAGTAGGTCAGACCAATTGTCCTGATGGTGAGACACAGAACAACGTAGGTACTGCTCTAGAGACTGGTTGGCACGTTCAGCAGCTCCATTAGACTGGGGATGGTAAGCGGAAGAAAATGAGAGAGAAATACCCATTTCTGAGCAAAAGGCTTTCCAGAACCTGGAAATAAATTGGCTACCCCTATCGGACACGATAGATACAGGAATACCATGTAACCAAAATACTTCTCTAGCGAAGATAAGGGCCAGTTCCTTGGATGTGGGCAACTTGCGAAGAGACACAAAGTGAGCCATCTTGGAAAACCGATCTACTATCATCAGGATGACTGTGTTACCATTAGAAGGGGGTAATTCAACAATAAAATCCATGGATAGGTTAGACCAAGGTCTCTCGGGAACTGGTAAGGGATGCAGAAGCCCACAAGGAACTCTACGCGACGTTTTCATACATGCACAAGTAGTACAAGCACTTATATAGTCAGTGACATCCTTGCGTAAGGAACCCCACCAAAAATATCGAGAAACTGCTGACATCGTTTTGGTAATACCAGGATGTCCAGCAGTCTTAGTATCATGATAGAATCTGCCGTCTCTCGGGAACATCAAACAATTTATCAATAGGCCTCTCGCTAGGTGCCATACTTTGTTTCGCCTGTATGGTCTGCAAGAGGGATGAAGAAATAGACAACATAGTAGTGGCTATTATCCTGTCTGGGGGAATGACAGGAGTAACATCAACCTCCTGTTTGTCAGTAGTTTCGAACTGTCTGGACAGAGCATCTGCTTTAATGTTGCGATCACCTGGCCTATGGGTGATAATATAATTGAAACGGGACAAAAATAGTGACCATCTAGCCTGCCTAGAAGATAATCTTTTAGCTTCACCAAGGTAGGATAGATTCTTGTGATCTGTAAAAATGAGGATAGGATCCTTAGTTCCTTCTAACAAGTGTCTCCATTCTTTAAGAGCTAAGATAATAGCAAGGAGTTCACGATTACCCGCATCATAATTCCTTTCAGCTTTGGACATTTGTCTAGAAAAGAAGCCACAAGGATGCAATGGTTTTTCAGGCGATTCTCTTTGGGACAAAACAGCACCTACCCCGATTTCAGAAGCATCAACTTCAAGAATATAAGGCAGTGAGGGGATAGGGTGCAGTAAAATAGGTGCAGAGGCAAATGTAGTTTTAAGAAAGTCGAAAGCCTGAAGTGCCTCGGGAGACCAGACACGAGTATTACCACCCTTTTTTGTCATACGGGTGATAGGTGCTACAATAGAAGAAAAACCCTTAATAAAGCGTCTATAATAGTTAGAGAAACCAAGAAAACGTTGAATTGCTTTCAAAACCTGTGGTAGAGGCCACTCTATGACAGCAGAAAGCTTCTGGGGATCCATACGAAACCCTTTGGCGGAAATCAAATACCCCAAGAACTGGACTTCGGATTGGTCAAATAAACATTTCTCTAGTTTACAATAAAGACCATTAGTAAGAAGGGTCTTCAGGACCGTTGTGACATGTCTGTGATGAGTGTTTAAATCTGTAGAATATATCAATATGTCATCCAAGTATACAATTACAAATGTGTGGATAAAGTCTCTTAGGACGTCATTAATAAATTCCTGAAATACTGCTGGGGCATTGCAAAGACCAAATGGCATAACAGTATACTCGTAATGACCGGATCTAGTGTTGAATGCAGTCTTCCATTCGTGACCTTTCTTTATGCGTATTAAATTGTATGCACCTCTAAGGTCCAATTTGGTGAACACAGTAGCATGTTTCAGCCTGTCAAATAATTCTGTAATTAAAGGTATAGGGTATGCATTTTTGATAGTGATTTTGTTTAGACCTCTATAATCGATGCACGGTCTTAAATCACCCTCTTTCTTAGATACAAAGAAAAACCCTGCTCCAGCCGGAGAAGAGGATCTCCTAATGAACCCTTTTTCTAGTGATTCTTTAACATACTCCTCCATGATACGGTTTTCTTGAATAGATAAAGGGTACACCCTGCCCTTAGGAGGTATAGTGCCAGGCAATAAATCGATAGCACAATCATAGGATCTGTGAGGCGGTAATTTATCAGCTTCCCTTTTATCAAATACAGTTTTGAGAAACAAGTACTGAGGAGGGATAACCGTAGATAAAGGAGGAGTAGTAGGAACATTAATGGTATTTAATGGTATTAATGGTGACTTTACTCATACAAGAGTCGTGGCAGGTTTTACCCCATGATTTTAATTGTCCCAATTCCCAGTCAAAAATGGGATTGTGAGAACATAACCATGGGTACCCTAACACGATATGAGAAGAGGGAGAGGTGATAACCTGAAACCGAATGGTCTCAAGGTGTAAAACCCCTGTGTACATGAATAATGGTACAGTTTCATGGGTAACTACTGGAGTATTTAAAGGTCTACCATCTATGGCCTCAATGGCCAAGGGTATCTGCCTCTCTCTGACGGGAATGTTATTTTTCGTAACAAACTCAGAGTCAATGAAGTTCTCAGCAGCCCCGGAATAAACCAAGGCTAGTATGCTTTCAGCTATACAACTCTCTCCCGTATGAAGGGAAACAGGGAGAAGCAAACGGTTAGGAGACAATTTAGGAGACTTAGATATCACACCCAAGGCCAGTCCCCTATAAGGTCTTAGGTGCGAGAGTTTTCCGGAAGCAAAGGGCATTCCTTTACCATATGATCTCGCCTACCACAGTATAGGCAGAGTCTGTTCCTTCTTCTAAGTAGTTTTTCAGTATCTGAGAGTTTGGCAACCCCTAATTGCATGGGTTCCTCCTCGGATACTTTAACACTCTCAGGTTTATCAACTCTGGGGTTAGTAGGTGTGACTACATGTCTATTCCTGTTCTTGGTATAGAGCCTGTCACGAATCCTATTATCTATATCAATGAGGTAGTCAATAAGGTCCTCTAATGGAATAGGAAGCTCCCTTGCCGCTACCTCATCTAATATAGTGTCAGATAAACCTTCCATGAACGCAGTAGTTAACCCATTATTGGTCCAATCTACCTGTGAAGCAAGGGTACGAAACTGAATAGCATAATCAGCCACAGACCTAGACCCCTGTTTAATTCTCATTAATGCTCTTGCGGCATTCTTTGACCTTTTTGTTGTGTCAAAAGTTCTACGAAAAGCCGTAAGAAAGCTATTGAAATTATGCACCATAGGTCCATTGGCCTCCCAAATAGGATTTGCCCACTCAAGTGCTTTGTCAGTAAGTTGATGCATCAAAACCCCCACTTTAGACCTATCAGTGGGAAAGGAATGAGGATACATCTCATGGTGGAATTCTATTTGATTAATAAAACCTCTGCATGTCTTGGCTTCCCCTCCATACCTAGCAGGAGGTGTTAAATGGGGCGAAGTATTGGGTGAATTGGATACTTCGGGAGGATGGGGTGTAGGAGGGTTAGGTGCGGTTGCAGGAATAGTTCTAGACAAGAGCGTCTGGAGAGCCTGTGCTATCTGATCCATACGGTGATCCTGTTCTACAAACCTTGCCTCGTGAGAAGCCATTTGCTGAGCCAAATCTGCGGGGTCCATGTCCCTATCGTAATGTAACGAGAATATACCCCAACACGCAGTATTCGGCTAAACAGAAGACAACACAAAGGAGAGATACGTCTACCGGACCTTAGAATGGCCGGACTCGACGTATATGAGAGGAGGCAGAGTCAGGAACGATCCGAAGTCAAGGGCACAGAGAGACAGCGTAAACTAGGACAAGCCGGGGTCTGGTACACAGTAAACAGCAAGCCGACAACCAGAAAAGAAAAGGATAAAGAGAAAACGTAGTCAGAAACAAAGCCAAAGTCAAAACGGAGAAACACAACTGAACACAACAAGCGCTAAAGGGAACTGATACAGAAACCACGATAGGGCAGGTAGTAAAGGGAGAGGTAAGTATATATAGCTTCTAAACTAATGTGATTGGCTCCTGTCATATCCACACCCCCAAAAGGTAAGTGTATGGGGAGTGTGGCATGACAGGGGCCAATGGGAGCCTTTTAACAATTTAGGCTCCCACTGTCTCTTTAAGAGCGCGCCCGAGACCCGCGGCGCGCTCTTAGATTCAGGCGGGACACGTGACCGCTTCTCGCGGTCACTGCCCGCCTTCCTGTTGAGGCCGTCGGATGAGCCGTGCGCGGCTCGTGCAGCAGCAGGACCGCGCGCGGCTCGAAGAGAGGACCGCGGCCGGCCCCTGGATAAGGTGAGTAACGCTACAGTTTTTTTTTATTTATTTATTAAGTTTTTCATTTATTTATTTTTTAATATTGCTATTATTTATTCTTGATTATTTTTTTTATTCTATCTTCTTATTCTATAGTCCTCTGTGATTCAGTGTTGCTTTGAATGTTTTATACATGCTTATAGTAAGCCTTATTCTGCAGATTGCCTGGGGTCGCAGGGGTTATGTTTATTTTGATCAGCAAATTGTATAATTTGTTTGTGTGCACGTGCGCACGTTCACTTGGTGCAGTTCATGTGTTTGAGCATATGAACTGCAATTTATTTTGGACTCGTAAATCGTATAGATTGTTCGTGCGCATGTCCGTGCCTTCACTTGGTGCAGTTCGTGTGTTTAAACATACAAAATGCTATTTGATTGGCACTTACGTGGCTCCGTTGGAGGCACGTTCCTTTCGCATTTCAGAAGCCCTTCTGCATTCCACCTAACCGGAAATTATTTCTAAGCACCCTGACAGGTGCTTTATTCACTGTAGAGCTCTTTATTTATTTTATTTTTATACCTTTTGTAGCGGAGAGGTAGTATAATCCACAGTATCTCCGCTGGTAGACAGGAGCAGCATACAATAATCCAGGAAAACAAGTACAGCATACAATAATCCCGGTAGCGTTATAAGGTTCCTTCCTTCCCAAGAACTAGACGACACATAAGCTGGGAGTCAACTGAGGTTTTATTCACAAGCTCCAGTATTTATGTGGTTCCCCATGCAAGGGGTTTCCTTAATTACTTTACAGGGGTTATACAGTAAAGGACTGCATGGGGAACTTGACATACAGGACATTTCTCCCACTATGCACCGCTGTACGAGAGGGATACTCCCATAAGAATATCCCTCCGTACAGCAGAACTGGCTTTTTACTTAAAAATCCATAACATATTTTATTCGTGCCATTGTACCGAATGACCATTCAGCAGATAGCTGGGGTCTGAGCGCATACTTCATGAAAGTACCACTCAGATCCCAGCACAATTAGCCGAACACCGCACGAAATACACTTGAATATAAACTCCTCATAAAAGTCACGAATACACATGTAAAGAGAAAGTACAGAAAGACCGTGGTCCCGAATGGCCTGGAAGTCCATCGGTGTTCGTGCCGTTGAGTAGCCGATTTTAGTTCCAGGCACTTGACAACCAAACACCGCTGGGCTAACGAAGGATCCAAGATGGCCGCTGCCGCATGGTCGGTATCTGAACCCTGAAAATCTATTAACTGCCGAGAGATACATTGTTGCCATCCATAATGGGAGCCACACGACCCCCTGTGTGTGGTCTCCCATTCGGTACTGTATTCGTTTCACGAACACTGTTGAAATTCACTGTATATGAATGCTTTTGTGCCGCCAGCATACGAATGCTCTCATTCACATTAAACACAGAATAGGGAACATTTCAGGCAGACCTTAAAGCAACAATATCACATAAATGTAAATACATCTTAAGTGGCTAGGTTTGCCACAATGCTCCCCCAGAACCAAGCCGGCATACACAGTTTGATCTCAACGGATCGGATTGGGGATGTCCGGAGGAGTACTTACAGATCACTTTTCAAGGTCTGTTTGTCTGGATAACCCAACGTCATTGCCATTTTGCTTCCCAGGGCGGTAGTGGATGGTAAAGTCAAAAGGCTGCAGCGCCAAACTCCAGCACAGCAGCCTGGCATTGTCTCCTGACAACCTGTTCAGCCACACCAACGGGTTGTGATCTGTGAGTAATGTAAAGAGTTGTCCATACAAATATGGTTGCAGCTTTTTGAGGGCCCACATTACAGCCAGGCATTCCTTTTCAGTGGCGGTGTAGCTTACTTCTCTGGGTAAAAGTTTTCTGCTGAGGTAAGCTACTGGGTGCTCGCCGCCATCCACCCTGACTTGGCTCAGTATTGCTCCCAATCCAAACATAGAAGCGTCTGTATGGACGAGAAAGTGTTTAGTTGGATCAGGAGCAGAAAGTACAGGTGATTTAACAAGCGCAGTCTTGAGCTGTTGGAATGCCTGTTCACACTCTGGGGCCCATACCACTATCTTAGGGAGATTCTTACGGGATGGGTCGGTGAGGCTAGGGTACTGTAGTTGGACACGAATTTGCGATAGTACCCTGCAGTACCTAGGATTGCGAGGATTTGCGTCTTGGTGTGGGGGGTTTGCCACTAGGTGACTGCCTCTATTTTAGCATGTTCGGTGCAGGAGTGGCTAAAGATGGCTATATCGTCTAGATAGGCGCAAGCATACTCCTGGAACCCATCCAGCCGGGGCGTTTTCATCCCGAATGGCATGACCTTGAACTGGTACAGGCCAAATGGGGTGACAAACGCCGACTTGGGGATGGCGCCCTCAGCCAGCGGGATTTGCCAGTACTCCTTACACAAATCTATTTTGTCTAGGAGCTCGTCTATCCGGATCATAGGGTAGGCGTCAGAGATAGTTTTGTCGTTGAGCCTCCGATAATCTACACAGAAACGGGTCACCCATCCCGTTTCGGTACTAGAACTACTGGAGAGGCCAGGGGCTGTCGAAGTGTTCTATCACCCCTAACTGTAACATTTCTTCAATCTCCTTATGCATGTTCTCCTTTACGGATTCCGGTATGCGGTAAGGAGGTTGGCGAAGCGGGGTCTGTCCTGGGGTTTCTACCTTGTGAGTGGCCAATGTGGTGTACCCGGGAAGATTAGAAAAGGTGGCCCCTTTTTCCTTGATTAAGCTTTGAACTTGGGTTCGCTCCTGGGGACTAAAGTGCTCCCGTAACTGTACCTCCCCCAGGTCTCCGTCCTGGCCCTCTTTGTCTAGGAGGTCTGGGAGAGGCAAATTATCAAAGTCCTCGGTAGCTTGTGCGCAAATAGCAGTTATCTCTTCGGTACGCTCACGGTAGGGCTTCAGCATATTCACATGGAGCATGCGTTTGCCCCCGCGCCTGCGGCTGGACTGATCACATAGGTGTTTTCACATATCTGTTCTACCACCTTGTATGGGCCGTGCCAGTAAGCCTGCAGCTTGTCCTTGTGGATGGGCCATAGGATTAGTACTTTCTACCCAACTTGAAAGCTGCAGTCCCTGGCTCCCCTATCGTACCATCTACGCTGTCGTTGTTGGGCTGCCTGGAGGTTGTCGCGCACGGTCTGTGTTAGAGCCTATATGCGTTCCCTAAACTCCAGTACATATGGGACGATAGGTGTACCATTAATGGTCCCTTCTCCCTCCCAGTGTTCTCAAATTAAATCAAGGGGGCCCCTCACTCTCCTCCCGAATAGTAGTTCGAAGGGAGAGAACCCGATGGACTCTTGGGGCACTTCTCTATAGACGAAAAGCAAGTGAGGTAGAAACCGTTCCCAGTCTTTCTGAGTGTCTATGAACGTATGGATCATCTGAGTGTTCCGTTAAACCGTCCACAGAGACTGTTGGACTTCCAGAACTGGTGTTTGACTTCTGCAGTGAATTGAGTGCCCCTATCCGAAATAACACAGAATAGGGAACATGGACATTTTAGGCAGTCTTAAAACAACAATATCACATAAATGTAAATACAATCTTAAGTGGCTAGGTTTGCCACACCTTTATTATCAGCTTTTGTCTCTCGCTCCTTTGGCACATAGGGGTAAGTTATGGATTGTTGTGTATATAGTGTATCTATAGATATATTTTCCATGATCTGTATATTTCGTGTTAATGATTCATGTTAATGACTTCCACTTAAGTGAATTATTGTTTGACATTTTCCTTGGCATTACTTGCTATATATACACTTATGTTTGTTCTGTGGTGTTAGCTTGAAAAAGGTCTAAATGTTACTGCTTTTTTGTTTCATTAAAGTTGCCTACGGGTTTAACACTCTGAGTGCCTGGGAATTTCTTTGTTGCCTTAACGTGTTGGGATTGCTGGTCCTGTTCCGGAGCACCGGTGGCTGCTGGGATTCAGTGTGATTCCTACAATCATCTTTGCAAGATTCATACACACTGGCACATACAAACACAGATACAAACACCTTGATACACAGACATATACAAACACAGATACACACACTTTGACACACAGATATATACATACATACATACACACACACACACACATATAAACACAGATACACACTGGCACATACAAACACAGATATACACACCTTGACACACACTGACACATACAAACACAGATACACACACTTTAAAACATAGATACACACACCTTGACACAAAGATACATACACACATACACACACACACACAAACACACAAATTCACACTGTGTGTCAAGGTGTGTGTATCTGTGTGACACTATCTGCCAGTGTGTGTGTGTATCTGTGTGTCAGAATTATACACACTGGCACATACAAACACTATACACACACCTTGATACACAGAGACATACAAACACAGACACACACACACTTTGACACACAGACACACACACATTGGCACACAGATAGATAGATACATACATACATACACACACGTACATACACATTGTGTGTCAAGGGGTATGTATCTGTGTGTTAGTGTGTGTATCTGTGTGCCACTATGTGCCAGTGTGTGTGTGTGTGTGTATCTGTGTGTCAGACACACACACAGATACACACACTTGCACATACAAGCACAGATATACATACCTTGACACACACCGGCATATACAAAAACGGCACAATTGTTAATTTTTTTTACACTATGATACACTTTGATATACTATGTCAAAGGGTTCCACGGGAAAAAAATAATTGGTAAGCCCTGCTCTAGACAATATGGCAAATAAATACATTCATTTTTGTGTATAACTATTTAATCACTGGTAAATTTGACCTGGTGTTGGCTCGGACGTTTATAACCATAAATAACCTAAAAGCATCTGACTTGTCACTCATTCAAATGATTTTAAAAGTGCACTATACTCAATTATATATATATATATATATATATATATATATTAATAAATTAATAAAAGTGTTTCCTATAACTGAAATCATGGTTATTTATTAGTTAGAAGAAAAAAAAAAAATATATATATACATAAATCTAAACATGTTATACTATAAAGATTATATCAACGTTAATATAATGCTTATAATTGCATTTGAGATATGCTTTACAATTTTTATCCTTCTAACTTGATTTCAGTTAGAGATTTATTATTATTATTTTGGTTTTTGTTTGTTTTCAATCGCACAGCAAACATAACAATAGCTTAACTGTCTTGCAGGACATTGAAGGAAATAGGTTTGAGTTTTTACAGCTGTGCTTATTTGTGATAAGTAAACATTCAATGATATACAGCATTTATAACATGGTAACTAACAATAGTTGAGGGGGAGGAAGGGATTGGAGTGCTGATGCTCAAAGCCTTGTTTGTTTCTTTGGGAGGGCCTCATGCCCAAACGCATACATTTCAAAGCAGTATAAAGTTACAATTTGTGCATATGTCGCTGAAGCTACGTCTGTCAGCCATGGACAGAGCTGTCGGAGCATGGGGTTGCCTGGACACGTAGATACTGTGGGTTGTCATTTAGGAATGTGTCCCATAGTGCCCAAGCTGTTTGCCAATAGGCTTCATTTTGTCCGCTGCCTCTAGTGCAGCACTCATAAAGTTTTGTGGTGTCTATTGGCTGGTGCAACAGTCTGAGCAGCGGGGCTCGGTCGGACAGCCATGATTAGGGCTTCGATAATGAAGTGGTATGTAAGGTATTATGTGCTTTTGGGCAGCTTCAGTGGCAGGAGATGGAACTGGAAGGTCTCCAGTCTCAACAGCAGTGTGGCTTTGGTGCAAGCACAAATTAGGTTGGCGACGTGGCTCCAGTAGGAGTGCAGAACGTTGTAGGAGCAAAACGTGTGTAGCATCACGGGATGAGCGCGATGAAGGGCTGGGGATATTGAGTCTCCCTGCTGCATGCAGTGTCTATGCCTGTCCCAAATTTTTAACGTAATTTCTGTTGTGGGTAAGAGTCTGTATGTGTTTTTGCATAGGGTGGTGGGTATCCATGCTAGACAAGTTAGCCCCAGCCATTCTGTGTACGTAGCTTCTATTTGGGCCCATTGTTTAAAGTTTCTACCGTGGCATGAGGCAAAGATGGAGCTTAGTACCACTGCGTGGTGGTATGCCTGGATACACGGCATTATGGAGAAGCCTAATTGCCAGCCTCCTTACTCATTGTCCCTAATGTGTATGGCCCCTTTAAGACTATGTCCCCAGACCTGTAAAATAACTTGTTTGTGCCTTTTTCCCACTTTGTACAGTAAATGGGGCTTACTGAACCAAGTATTACACAGGCGGACCACACAGAAGTGGAATTGTGCGGCTAATTTACCTCCCAGGCTGGGAGGCTGCTGTAGGTAAAATGCCGACCGCTGGGTGGCCACTGTTCGTACAAACAAACATGTGACGATGGCCATCTTTATTCAGTTGAACTCCATGGAACTGAAGTCGGCTACACATTTACACGAACACCGCTGACCCTTACCTTCTCTCCCACTCAGTTTTCAGCAGCAGCTTCTCAGTCCCATTCAGCGATTTGAACACACAGTGAGATTAAGCTATATGCACAAACAGTGCCCCGTTCGTGCATGCGAATAGGACTTAGTCATTTTTTCAGTGTAAAATTGATCGGTCAGTCACAAAGGACTTCCATTTTTGTATGATTTTGGGTACGTTTGTATTTGAAGTATGCTGAATAAGAATATGTGCTTTTTATGGAGATTGGATGTAAAGTTTTAAAGTTACAGTATATGTGTAAAAAGTATATTTTTCCAGAGGCAGAGGGGAGGATTTTGTGGGAATGAATGGGAGTGTTTTACTATATTGTACGTGTTTTATTGGTTGTTCTACCAAACCCTGTGGGTGGTACTATGTGTGTAAGACCTGCATAAAAGAAAGCCCTTTGGTGCTGATTAAAAGAGAACTACTTGACCCTCTAACTCGCAGCCTCGACTCGTGTTTGTAGGAGACAGCTTGTTATGCTCTGCATACTCCCTTAGCTACTGAGCTCTTGTAAGAGCTCTTGTTTCTGATCCTGCTTCGCTCTACAGAAGGAAGAAAGATAACCCACTGGAACCTGGAGCCTGGTCATAGGTCCAGGGTGGATAGCAGATGGCGAGACCCCAGCCCAGAAGCGGCGGTTCATAGAGTCTGCGGTACTTGTGGTGTCTACGGTGCTGATGGTCCTTTGGTGTGTGCTAGGAGTATCCGTTCTACGGTCCATCTTCCAGCCTGCTTGGAGGCAACCGTAACAGGTACCAATTGGTTTGTGTATGTTTTATAATAGAGGTTAGTAAACCCATCTGGGCCTGGGGATTTGTGGGCAGGCAGTGAGCGTATGTATTGAATAATTTCTTGTACTGTGATGGGAGCCTACAGCTCATTCTTTTGTGTCGGTGTCATAGTCGGTAATGTCATGTGGTTCAGGAAATCCTCCATTTCCATCTGTGTGGGTTGGTGAGTAGTTGGGTCTTCATGTAGGTTGTACAGTGTGTGGTAGTATTGGGCCATTGCATTTCTTGGGTATTCATGTCTGCGAGATTAGGTATGAGATTTTGACTGGGCTTGTTTCTGGCGTAATGTAGAGGCCAGAATCTTGCTCGCCTTGTTGCCCTAGGTGTATGTTCTTTGTTTCAGTTTACTTAATGTGGCTATTGTTTTGGCTAGGAGTATTTAATTGATCTGTTTCATGGTGGAATCTATGGCCTCCTGTAGGGCCGTAGCCAGTTGAGCTAGGTGGGCATTTGTGTCATCTCTAAGTTTCTTTAGGAAAGATATGTATTTTAATTTGTGGGTCCATTATGTGTAGGATGCGTGGCTGATTATCAAGCCTCTTGTGACAGCTTTGGGGGCCTGCCATATCATGGGAGGGTCTACTTCAGATGATTCAGATGAGTTGAAAATATTCTTGCACCTGGTCTAGTAGTTTGTGCGGAATTATTTGTTTTGTAGGAGGGAGTCATTTAAGTGCCATGGTGTTTGGCCTCTAAAGTTGTAGGCATCCTTTAGATCCATGAATATTGGGCAATGGTCAGACCAAATGATGTCCCCCATATTGAACATTTGAATGTGTGGTAGCAATTTGCCAGATGTTAGGATAAGGTCTATGCGGGAGTGTGTCTTGTGCACTTGTGAATAAAAGGAGTAGTTTCTGTCATTTGGGTGGAGTGTGCGCCAAATGTCTTATAAGCCAAATTCCATAGTCAGTTTGGTGAGTGCCCTGCATGTGTTTTTGAGTGCTTTATGTCTTGGTGACGTTTTTGGTAGTGTAGTGTCTATGGTTGTTTTGCATACAATTAGAGAATCAGTCTGTAGTGGGGTCAGTATGGAAAGAACCATGTGGAGGAAGTTGTAGGAGTGAAACAGGAACGAAACGCCTCTCGTCTTTGAAGTGTGTATGTGGCGTGGTACTGAAATGGGTAGTCACGTTTGCTGAATGTGGGGATTTTATTTTTTAGAAAATGGATTTCCTGGATGCATAAGATATCTGCTTTGAGCTTCTTAGCATCCTCTAGTAGAACACATCTTTTGTGGGGTGTGGTCAGTCCCTTGACATTGTGGGAATAAATGTGCATATTTGGTGGGGTTTAGTATAAGTTTGGTACATATAGATTTGCCAGGGAATGTGTTTGGCTCATGTGACCTTATTTATCGCATGTGGAGCCTTGTACTAATGGACACCTCAGTGACTGCATGGAGTGGAGTCTCACGCCCTTGTATCAGAGTTGTCTCATTGCTGGAGATCTGTGGGGTTCATCACCTTGGTGTTCAGGGGAAGAGACCAGGGGCTGAGGGATTTGGGGGTTGACCAACTGGGGTAAAACTGCTTGTAAACAAATGTATATACATCGTAGTCCAGATGTGGACTTAGATGTGGGAGACCCACATTGGGAGAGTAGGGGTTGTAATACCGCTACCATTGTGTGGCTTAAAGAGCTTCTTTGCTCATGGAGGGTGGAACAGTAGGTTGTGGGACTGCATAAAATATCAGTCAGAAACATAACCAAACCTCTTGTGACCTGAAGACCTTTTTTGGGTTTGTTTCATTTTGTTGGAAAGAAAACTAGTCCAGCATTGTGGGCAGCATAATGATTATGTGCTCTCAGGCTAGTGAGGCACGCACGCTGAATCATCCCCTAAAAGTATAGCGTGGCAATAGGTGTAACTATAACCTGTGTGGGTTTTCATACACTGTACAACATCAGCATCACAAGTTTACATCCGCTAACCTCTCGACCACGCAGGCAGACCCGCAGCAAGGGAAATGAACAGAAAATTATTAAAGCAGGCTTCCCCAAACTCTGGCCCTCCAGTTGTTGCTGAACTAGAACTCACATGATTCTCAGCCTATATATTTCATTCACAAAATCATGTGAGGTTTAGTTCAGCAACATCTGGAGGGCCGGAGTTTGGAGAAGCCTGGATTAAAACATAGATGTTATGTACAATATTTTGTGGATCTTCATGGTGGCCCTGGGCACCTTCTCGTACACATCAGTGTGTGCTCCCATACCAATGGGAAGAGTTAGCTTTACGTCCATTAAGGCCATTTGGTGTGTTAGGGCGCCACAGTCTCCGCAGGTAGGAAGATGCATAGTGGCTTGTATGGCTAGTTTGGTGTTGTGGGAATGGAACAAATAGGAAGGGTATAATACTTGGCGTATTCATACATCTTGGACTCTAGGTTAGCCGTGCGGCCCATAGGTCGTGGATGTCTTTCTTGCGCCCAAGCAAAGTTTTACTGCCCATCTTGCTCGGCGGTAGCCATGCCACTAGATTATTAACACTTCTTATGTTTCTCAGAGGAGGGATGTGAGCTGGACTTTTCACGGGTGGCAGTACGGAAACTGGGACCCCTGAATGCCTGAGGTGAGTGTGGGAGTCTTCAGCGAGGTAATGGACTATCAGTGCCTGGCAGGGGAGGGCTGGCAGCCTTAGGCCTGGAGGGCAAAACCAGTCAAGTGGCCCATTGCACCACCAAATCAGTTCACCATCCATGCCCACCTTTTCCTGGTTTTATAACGGATATTGATGTTATGCTAATCAGTAGCTCTTTGCCATACCCGCTCCTTCACGGCTCCAGGCACTGCTTGTTGTGAGTGTGAGCCACTGTAAATTAGGGGCAGAGGGCACTTGCACTGCGGTAAAGATGGGGCTGGACAGGAGGAGAGTGCAGTGCAATCAGTGCACTCCCCTCCTGTGGGTCACCAGTAGACTGGTGCACCTGCCAGGATCAGTGCCGGTGCAAGGATTTTTGCCGCCCTAGACAAAATAAAAATTTGCTGCCCCCCCATGTGACATCACAATGCCCCACCCATATGAACTAACGCCAGTGCTGCACACAGTGTGTGTTTACATTAAAAAGCCTGCAGGGACCAGCTATAGACACCAGAACCACTTCATTAAGCTATAGTGTCCCTTTAATGTGAGGTACATTATAGATTAGTGTCACTAATAATATACTAGATTGCCTACTTACAAGCAGATGAGGATGATGATGGGCTGCAGTTTGGCTCCACTGGTCTGGTGTAGAACAGGATCTCTGGAGGCTGTTTGCAACTGTGGTCACAAAATTCAATGTTCTGGGAGAATTGGAAGCAGCTCCATTTTTTGGGGCCCCTTACACAGCTCAAGGTCTGGGCCCCAGGGCCTGATGGTGAGTATGCCCATAAGGCCCACTCATAAATTCCACCCACCCATGAGTTCGCTCACAGGGAGTGGAGTGTGTAGGGGATGTGTTATGTGTTATTGCAGAGGATCTAATATGTGTGCTTATGGTATGTAGTGTATAGGGTTACCAGTTTGTGCAGGTGATGTAGTGTGTTTGTGTGTAGTGGAAGCAGTGTGTATTTGTGTATAAGGGATGTATTATGTGTTTCTGGTTGTGTGTAAGGGATGCATTGTGTGAATCTGTGTTTGTATGCATATGGGATGCAAAGTGTGTGTCTGTATGTGTGTGCATTGAGTGTAAGAGATGCATTGTGTTTCTGTGTGTATGTAAGAAAAGAAGTGTGTGTGTTTGCATGTGTGTGTACGGGTTTGCATTGTCTGTTTCTGTGTATGTGTGCAAAGGATGCATTGTCTTTGTGTGTAAGGGTTGCATTGTGTGTGTGTAATGGATGCATTGTGTGTTTCTCTGTGTGTAAGGGAAGCATGTTGTGTTTCTGTGTATGTATAGGGATGCATTGTGTGTGTGTGCACGCGTGTAGTGTGAAAGAGCTCCCTGTCTTGGCCCCTGTCCTATAGAGCTGCCCCTTCTGTCCCGTAGAGCTCTCCCCTGCACCTTTAGTGGTCTCTCCTCTCCCCCACCCTCCCCTAGCGGTCTCTTCTCACACTCACCCACCCTCCCTGT
>OW240917.1:135555963-135620524 GCA_933207985.1 Pelobates cultripes | reverse complement strand
ACAGAGCGCTCGGGCGGCTGCAGTATTTAAAGGGCCGGCCCGTAGCGGCCGGCCTTACAGGAATTTAGGGCGGCCTGGGGGGCAATTGCCTCCCTGCCCCCTGGCCCAGCCCGCCCCTGGTGCCTGGTGCAGGGTAACCGCACGCCCACTGGTGTTGAGCACCAGCATTTGTGCGGCCACAAACCAATACCCTGTAGCAGCTTAGTGGAAGCCAGAGCACATATGCCGAGATGTATCCAGTACTAGAAACAAGGCAAGGCTAGGATAGTCACCAAACATGAAAACAAGACAAAACTAATAGAACCCAGAACCAGAGCAAGACAGAAAGCAGAACCCAGAACATGTACACAAGACATGAGGAAAACAAGAACAGGGCAGGACAGGACTGTACATGAAGTGGGATTACAAAATAAAACAAGACAAGATATAATAGGCAAAACAAGAGGAGACATAACTAAGCACTGTATATGAAAAGTATGGGGATTTAGTTACATTATATGATTATACATTGCATAAGCCTGCAAACGGGTGTGGCAACATAAAACAAACATTTAAAGGAAACCTGGACACTGGGAATTCCAGGGACGGATTACAGGAATGAACCCAGAAAAACCCAGTATAAAGAAAACCAGACATAGAATAAAAAAACAAAAAAACAAGAAAAACTAAACAAGAATTGTAAAAAGAGTACTGGATACCAGAAACCAAAGCCAGACATCTCCGCAGAACTTGGCATGATATGACAACTTTGACTTTTGTTATTCTCCATGAGATGGAAGTATCTCTATTGTTTGAGAAGTACATATTTTTTTACTGTCTTAGGTATAGTGGTTTAAGTCCTACATGAAATTAGACCATTGTCTAACAACTTTCTTTGTAAATGCTTTCTCAATTCTTCTAAAAAAAATACAATAATTGTCAGCTATTTTTTTGGCTATGATACTGTTTTACTTAATTGAGGCCTGTAGTGTTTATAATACAATAATATTAATATTTTTTAGCATAATATGTCAGACATTGGGCAAAACGTAGCTTTTTAAACAGTTAAGTAAAAATAAAATGCTACATTTTATGCCCTTTTTGCTACAAGCAATTTTACAAACTATTTCTCTCACTGAGGCTTTTAAAACTACCTTACTTGTTTCTTAAGGTTTCAGGTCATTAACATTTCCGAAGACCAGACTTGACATTTATCCAACTAATTTCAGTTTTGCCTTCCTCAGTCAAACTCCCATATTTCAAGATGGCCAGTAAACTTACCTATTCTCGCTATGGTCACAAGGGAATCACTGCAATGTAGACTTTCATAAAAATAATCTCTGAATTGATCCAAAGCAATACAGTTATGCATCAAACTTTCTTGTCTCTCCAATTTCACCTTTGCTTAAATCCTACTTCAGAGCTATGCTCCCTCCATCTTCATACTCATACTCCCAAAAAGTGCTAGAAACCTTTATACATACTACTTTAAAACACAGGTCCCACGTCTTGCTTTATAACTCATGTTTGTTACTTGATAGATATTACAGATTCTTCTGAATATACAGGTGTGACGGTCTGCCAAGGTATTACCATCATGGATACCCCTTTTCCAAAAGAAACAGCAAATAATTCCCATAGGCAAAATATCACTAGCATAGAATAACCCCCCACACATGAGCCAAGGCTTAATGCTGGGTGAAGACTGATTTTAATGGAAGTACAGGCATCAAATTTATACAGTCCATAAACTTCTCCTCTGTGACTGAGAGATAACTGAGTCAGTAAATATACTAAACTCAATTATCTCCAGGTACAGAAAAATTTACAATTTTGCAACACCCCAAAAGTACCCCCAAAATACAGGGAAACCCCACCTCATGGATAGCCTGGATCTGGGCAAACAATATATCCAAAAATCACCCAGATCGTTCAGTAGTTTTGGATTGCCATCGCAGGGAAGTTCTTATCGGTCTGCCATGAGGAGTAAACCCAAAATAGTTCCATGGAAATGGTGCCAAGAGCCAGTATCCATACATGGGGTTTTGTACAAAAACCACATAAGATAGAGTAAAACTGGTTCTTGTAGAGTGCTCCCCATGTTCGTTAGTCTGCCAACCGCCGTTCGTATAGGTGAGCTGGAACTGGAACGGGCCGTAGGTCCATGGTGACCGGTGTTCGCGGGAGTGCCTGGCCAAAATTAGTTCCAGGCACTCACGACCAAGTCCCGCTGGGTTTGGCCCAGATGGGGAAAACATTAATAATCCTGTGAACAGACACGGTATCTCTAGTTTAGTGGCAAATATAGAGTTGAATTTCAAACCACCATCCAAGTATTATGCAACTCGGGATGTCCAACCCTTATATGTTTTATGACAATCTCATATCTAAGTTTGAGAAGCTGAATGAGTAGGATAATGGATATGTTAGTCTTGATATCCTCACCAGGAGAGACAAGGTGGCCCTTAAATAATTTAAAGTAGATGCTGAGCTGTTCATCAAAGAAGATAAGGGCAGGGGGTGGTTATACTTGATAAGGGTGACTATCTTAGGAAGCACATTGGGTCTAGGGCAATGTGGAATATTAGAGAGATTTGAAATTTACCCCTACAAATGATTTTGGAAAGAACTCACAAATATGTGTAATAAAGCTTCAAGCATGTGGACCATTGATAACAGTGAGTATAAGTTTATTTTATCTGCCCTAATTTTGTCCCTATATTTCCTTTTTTTGCACAAGGCACAGCTTAAAATGCCCCTTGAGAGACCTATTATGTCATCTGTAGATTCAGTAACATCCCCACTATCAATATTGATAAATAAGAATCCCTGTTATATCAATGATTCAAGTCATCTATTACATCTCTTGTTAGATAATGAATAGAAAGATTCCTTTATATATATATATATAACAAAATGCCCTTTGTACTAATATAGAATCTGCTAGACATTACCTTTTTGGCGATCGTTTACTCCCAGAATCTCAAGCCTGATGGACTATATTTAATTTGTAATGGAACATAGTTATTTTTATTTTAATAATACATTTTGTTTGCAAGTACAGGGAGCAGTGAAACCTTTGTATGCCAACCTCAGGTATAGGTTATTTTGAAGAATCATATGTATGGCATGACAACCTTCTCCCATGGAGGTGCAAGTTTACCTTATCACCACTTTATGGATGACATTTTTGTTATTTGGAATTTCTTGGTTAAATGATAATTGTGACAAATTGCATGAACACTGCACGGATCTTTATTTCCCCCAAGCCCAAGTTGTTCACCTTGGTTCGGTACGTTTCCCTAACGAACACCAACAACCCTCCCGGGCTTATTATCTTCAGAACAACCACAAATTCAAGTGCTCAAGTGTTACTTATATGCTCTTTGAAATTAATAATTCTTCTGTGGCCATAAAGAGTATGTGTCTCTTCTAGGGTATTCACTGTATATATAATATAATATAGAGCCATGATAGAGCCATGATACTACAACCTCTGTCACTCCAGATGTTGTGGACTATATCTCCCTTGATCCTTTCCCGCATTATGGCTGTAAGAGCATTATGGAAGATGTAGTCCACATCTAGAGTGCCTAAAGTTGCCTATCCCTGATATAGAGCATATAGTTATGGGCTAGAGTGGTGCATGGTGAAAAGATTTGGTTGGTCTGAGTCGATTTGTTTGAAAAAAAAATCTTTGGTGCCGATGAACCATATTTCATCTATGCAGCTTTTCATTTCATCTGAATTTTATCCATGTGATCGCTTCTGACAAAACATGAAACAAGACCCCTGGGCAGTACATGAAAATTAAAAAAATTACAACAATTTAAGTATAAGGGAGGTGCAATAACTGCCTTATGCCCCTATTCACCTTGTGGCAGTTGGGTGCATGCATACTAAACAATGAGCTGCTGGTGGCCACTCGGTATAGTTAAAAACTATCAATTTTGCCCAGTCACTGAAAAATTAGCCATCCCAATCAATAAATGTGTTCTGTCAGGCAAGCCGTAAGACTTCCATAGGAATATTCCAACGCAAGTCTGAGAGATTAGTTGTGCCTGTCAGAGTTAATTGGTTGGAGCACTCTGATTGGTTGGTTCAGGTGTTTTCTTTTTTATAGCTTTTGTTCAGTTTGAATCTTGTTTTTTTTTGTATTATACTTAATCACAGTGCTGGCTATTATGCACTTAAATGTGGCTCTTTGTGGGGATGAATAATAGGGCTTTTTTTTTAAACATTTAACATTTATAGGTTTTAAAGTTATTGACTTCACCATACTATTATTAAAGTGTGGCGGTAGGAAGACATTTACTGCTGTGAGTGGTGGCTAGGGGCTTGGGAGGTGGACAATATGAAGTCCACTGCTTTTTACATGGCATTTTACAGGCTTAATTCCCATTAGAAGCAATTACAATAGTTGCCAAGTTGTTAGTTTTTAATTACAATGAGCAGCCACTGGCTGTTCACTGTTTAGTAGACATTCTGCAGGTGCAGTCTTAAGAAACCCATAGTCTTTTTTTTTTTTAATAGCTCATTTCATTTGATTAATTACTTCTACATATGGCGTTTTGGAGTTACAGAATTCAGATGAATTGCCAGTCTCCCAAAATTCAAATGAACTGAGATTCTTCCAAAACTAAATGCACATGTCTATTATGGTTATCCGATTGAGATAAATGTAAGTAAAGATCTATGGAGGTGTTAATAGTATCTCTAGATATATAAGGAGACAATATTAATATTAGTGTAGGAAATCTTATGTCAAAGATCCTTTGGAGTGGACACTGTTTAATGGGACACTATAGAGAGCAAAAAACAAGGTGCAAGAGTGTACTGAGAGTGGACAGCAGCTGAATTAACCTACCCTTCGGTGGGTCCCTGCTCAGATCTCAAGCTGGTTTTAGCTTATCTTGTGCTATTACAGAGAGAACATATCTGAAGCATATCAGACTGGTCCAACCCGTATGGGCAGTCTAGATCCGAAATGCCAGCAAGTTATACGAGAGATACAGCAACCCCAGACGATCGTTTCAACCTTGTTAGGCATCATCAGTGAGGCATAGCTTATTGTACTTGTTCTGGTGAATATAATCAGTTTCTTCAGGATTTTTGATAAAACACTGTATTTTAAGAGAAAAGGCAGTGTTTATATTACAACCTATAGATACCTCCAGTGGCCACTCCTCAGATGGCTACTAGAGAGGCTTCCAGGGCAGTGGTGTGCAGCACTGACATTCAGTATCTCCACCCTCTGCATGTGAAAACACAGTGATTGGCTGAGATCACCACTTATGATGATGTCAGCCAAGGAGGCAGATCAGGGGCAGAACTATGAAAAGCAGGCTGGAATAAAAGTAACATTTTACTATATTTTGGGCAGGGGACAGGCAGGTGGGCTAGATGGTGTTTTTAACGCTATAGGGTCCGGAATACATGTTTGTGTTCTGGACACTATAGGTTTTTTAAATGCTGTTCTATGCTCTTTCATGTATATAAAGAGGAAAACGTAACAAAAAAATTACAAAATGTTACAGGAATAATAGGTTTATGAGGACCCTGCTTGAATGTGCTTACAGTCTTCCATCTAGTAGCTCATCTAGTTTAACTGGATATATGAGGGCGCTTAAGATTGTATGTGAGCACCATGGATTATATGTTCATATATCTAGTGGAGTAATAAGTTAATTTCCAAATGAATATTATTATGGAATTATCCATAATAACATATTATTATTGATAAAAATATGTTTTTGGGGGGAACTGTATCCAAGCATGAATTGGTTAAATCAAAACTTTAGTATTTGTTAAATTGTGTATTGTAAACACTATATCTGCAGAATAAAAGTAACAAAGTGACATTTTACTATATTGGGGGGCAGGGGCAGGTTGGCTTGATGGTGTTTTTAACACTATAGGGTCAGGAATACATGGTTGTGATTTTTTTTAGCTTCTCTATTTTCCTGAGTGGTTGTAAGGAAAAACTGAAAAACTCCTATTAGATGGTAGACATGAACATTTGTTTTGTTATGGACTGAGATTCATCCAATTGTGGACCAATCTGATTGAATTCTCAAACTCTGAGCTGAAATGTAGCCAAATCATGAATCAACTGAAACTTACAATGGCCATGTCCATTTTTATTTGCTGATCATAAAAGAGATGATTTATGGGAAAACACAACACTGGTGGCTAGGGGACTCAATAATTTTATATACATTTCTATATTTACATACGATATATTTAATAAATATATGATATATACATATATAAATATAGATGCATAGATTTAAAAATGTAAATTTTTTTTTTTTTTTACTATTGCTCCTGTTTTTTTTTCTGTATTGGTTATTTCTTTTTACTTGACCTGTGAACCAAACTAAACTATATGTGTAATAGTAATATACATGTGTGTGTGTGTGTATATACACACACACATGTATACACACACACACACACACACACAGCTCTGGCACTCAACCTTCACCAAAACGCCAGAGGAGCTGCAGGCTGAACTGCACATGCCAGCATTGGAACTCCAGGGCTTGAAAAAAAGTTTTTTTTGTTGTTTTTATAGTTCATTTGCTCCATTATCCCCCCACACACACTGAACCCCAATACACCCTGCACCCCCCCACACAAGCACAGCACCCTCTCCACAGACTGACCCCACTTACAGCACCCCTTCACACACACACACTTCACCCCTCACATACACATACTGCACCCCATCCACACACAAACACAAACAGACTCCACACAAACAGACTCAACACACACACATACTGCACACCCTCCACACTCTCATCACCTCCCACCTGTGAGTATGAGTGTGTGTGTGTTCAGCAGTCTGCACGAATTCAGCAGTCTGCACATATTCAGCAGTCTGTTTGTGTATTCAGCTGTCTATGTGTGTGTATTCAGATGTCTACATGTGTGTATATGTATTTAGCAGTCTGTGTGTGTGAATTCAGTAATCTCTGTGTGTGTGTGTTTGTTTATTCAGCAGTCTGTGTGTATGTCTGTATTCAGCAGTCTGTGTATGTTTTAGCAGTCTGTGAGTATTCAGCAGTCTGTGTGTGTATTCAGCAGTCTCTATGTGTGTATTCAGTAGTCTGTGTGTGTATATTCAGCAGTCTGTGTGTGTATTCAGTATTCTATGAGTGTGTATTCAGCAGTCTGTGTTTGTATTCAGCAGTCTCTGTATGTATGTATTCAGCAGTCTGTGTGTAGCCGTCTGTGTGTTTTCAGCATTGTGTGTGTTTGTGTGTGCATTCAGCAGTCTGTCTGTCTGTGTGCACTCAGCAGTCCGTATGTATTGTATTTGTTGGAAGTACCAACAAATATAAGCTTAATTTTGTCGAGTGATTGTGTAGGCAGAGGACCAGTGCATTGCTTTGCCCGGGGCCTTTTATGCTGTTAAGATGGCCCTGGCCTAGGGTATGTGTGCACTCAGATCATGATTCTACAAAATGTAAATGGAAAGACACTCATTTGAGCATCAGGAAGGGGATGAGCTGTAACAGCCACTTCTGGCCAGGAATAGGTTAAAAACATCAAGTATGTATGTATTTCTCAGGTATTTTTGTTTTTCTTTTTTATCAATTTTATGATCACTAATGGGTCTTGTCTTGTGTGAAAGACCCATACTTCTATTGATCTGGTGCTGAATGCCTGTTTCTATGCTTCTCTGCTAGGATCAGTGCATCAGTGTTTTTCAGTTCTGATTTTTCCAACCCATGGTAGGATTTATTAATGTGATCCACATCCACTATCTGCTTATGATACATGTCCTGCAAAGGAATATCCTCCTTGCCTGTATCCTCGATCTAAAGTTGTTTTTGGCAATCCGTTAGCAGTCCTCTTTGGAGCCATGTTCATAATGTACTTGTGGGCGCTGTGTGTATCATCTAGGCATTGATACTCGTTAGGCCCCAACTTCCTTCCAGTTGGTGAATGATTTCTGCGTACCAAAACACAGATGGTGGTTTGTTTCTGGAGTGGATGATTTTGACCTGGAATACCAAAAATTAAAACATAAATAATAACTCAACTTTAAAATGAATACACTGCAGGATAACTGATAAGTTCTGTTAAAGAATCTTATAGAATGTAGTTATATAGCATTTATATAGTTAAAATATATTAATAATATTATATTATATTTTTGTGAATATCTTAAAATGTTACATATAACACAAAGTTAAGTTATTATGATAGAGCTCTTTAATGCAGTAGTATGGATGTATAAGTATATATCCCAGGCTTAGACTACAGAAATCTTTTATGATGAGATTGTTTTGTTTTATATACTTTTATGCTCTTTGTTTAGAATATTTGAAACCTAAACTATTCTGAACAAGAGTATTTGTTTTTCTTCCTGCTTTTATGTTTTTGTGGCTTGATTGTGATACTTCTAAAGTGATAAATTGGATTACGTTAATTACATATGATTTTTATTTCTATGCCAACCTCACCTCATATTTATCCAATTCATAGGTGAAAAGCTAATACATTTTCCATTAATAATTGATGTTGTCAAGCTGCTCTTCCCTATATTTAAATTGTGTTATTTAATTGTGTATCAAAATTCAAAATGTGTAGTGCTGTTAATTAAAGAAAGCACCAGGTGCATACATATGTACTAGATTTCAAAATCCGTATTCAGTGACATTGATCCTCTTATGGTTGAGTTACTTCAGCCAATTATTCTTGATTCAGAAAGACCACATATCACTGGGTTGGTTATTCTAACACTAATCCTGTGAGGCTTCAGAGCAGCAGGAAGACAAATGTTTTTTGAAAATGAATGGTTACAAACACTTTTAATTAACAATCAGAAGAGGAACCAATTTAAAAAATTGTGCAAACAAGTTAATAATATATTTAACATTTTCACTTTGAAAGTTGTTCTCAAAACACAAAAGTCAGTACAGTTCTACCATTATATTTTAACTATTGCATTCTTACATCTATGTTAAAATTAATCTTATTGAAACTTAATGTTATTATTCTTGATGAGTTTTATTTCACTGCTTTAATAAGTCTGAGAGTATTCTAGAATGATAAGATCCATGTTTATTGCTATCACTTTGATTGCAAATAATAATTTCTATACTACATTACAAACATTTAACATTTTTATTTGTGAGACTTGCTTACTGTAGATCTAGTTATTCTTGCTTTACATACAACAATGTGAATCAATTATAAGCAAATATTTTTGCATAAACTTTTAAAATTATTTTTTTTAAGAGTTTTATTAGGCATAGGTTAATTATATACATGCTAGTAGTATTTGTCATTTGTGCAGTCACTGGAACAAAAGATATACATTTTAGTACCAAAGCTAGTCCAGGAATCAGAAGGTCTGCGATATTGCCTTCTCTCAGGATGGGGGGAATTGTCAGTCCAAATAGTTCAGGCATATTGAGGCATAGGACATTTAGAGAAATGAATCGGACAATCACCATTGTCATATATAATTAAGGCGGCTAAACCATGGCATATAGTGAATCATCAACAATAAAGGTGTCTGACCAAGTATTGTAGGAAAGCAAAAAACATAAAAGGTAACTATTTAGATGCATAAAAGAAAAATGTAGACAGTGCTAAACCACACCGATTTACCGCACCTGCAGGAGTGTGATAAGGAATGTAAGATTTATGTGTGGAGGCACATGGTGGCTATAGCTAGCATAGGAGAGTGACTGTGTCACTCCTGCTTAGTGGATGTCCTCAAACCAAAGAAAAGTAAAAAGATAAACCAAATGAAACAATAAAGTTAGTATTATGGGGATAGTATAGAGCAACAAGACTAAAACCACTAGGTGAGGTCACCGTGTGTCCTAAAAAGTAACAGGAGGTAAAAAAAAAATTAAATTGTCAAACAGTAGGGCAAGCAACTTATCGTATTTTTCCATGTATAAGACAGTTCTTTTCTAAAATTGGGAGTCGTTTTACATGGAATGTTACTGCATGGGTTAAAAAAAACACTTGTGTGCGCGGCATAAGTTAAGATGGCACCTGCCACATTTCAGTATGCCACGGCCCACACACATACCTGTCCTCCCTCCCGCCAATCCATTTCTGAATGCTGTGGCTCTATATGCGTGGGAGGTGCAGCAGACATCAGCACTTACCACACCAATGGAGCTCCGAAGACATACCACACCATAAAAGAAGGAGCCATATTATTAAGGTTTGTTCCAGATATTGCTAGATATTGCTTACTGATTTATATTTAAGGGGGAGTAAATGGGGATCAGGGAGCAGAGGGAACACTACTGTGATGTCCCAGCTGTATTAGGGAGCTGTATTCTCCCAGTATGTGCTACAGAGCCATTAACTTCACAGAGTACTGTTGCACAGGGGAGGCATGAGAATCAGAAGTGTGTTGTTTTCCTCAGAAGTCACCTCTAAAATATCAAAGTTCTATTTGATGTTTAAAATAATGATTTCTCAATTTTGAGCTTAAAAAAAGGGGTCATCTGATACATGCAGGCAGCTTATATGTGGAACAATACAGTATATATTACATAAACTAAACAGGTGTAGCTAGGTAAAAGTATATAGATGGTAAAGAAAGAAGTGTCATGCTCTCCTTGAAGATATGGCTGCTCAACAATATTGCAAGTATGCCTTGGCCTCTTATTTGTTGTGGTCTGACATCTATCTCTCTTAGGGAGTGCGTCCAATCAGAAATTCAAGGAATTTCCAGTCCTCCACTTCCATAGCCAGTAGGCTTAGGGTCCTTTGGAAAGAGTCCACATCGACTGGGGATGTGACAGACATGTTTCCCCAGGTTTTGAATTGACAGAGCAAAAGGAAAGCTCCATCTGTACTTCATACCTCACTCTCTTAGGCTATCCATGATGGGCTTCAGGACCCTTCTGACTTGCAGTGTGACTGGGGATAAGTCCTGGAAGATAATGATGTAGTGTCCCTCATGCAATATGTGAGGGAGTCCTTGTACTTTACGAAGACTGTCTTACTTCAACAGTAAAATATAACTTCTACCTAGGGGTGTCCCATTATGGTTTTCAGAGTCTCGCGGCCTTATGTGCCTTATCAAATTTCATTGGTTATTCCCAGGGCATTCCAGCAGGTTGTTGAATATAAGCTTAGGGAGGGGTACGAGGTCTTGGAAAAATCTTCTCAAAGAAGATTTCTGGGCAGTGGAGAAGGTGGAGGGAGTATATCCTGCAGTTACTTTGTTTTTCTTTCCTTGCCATCGGTTTTGCCAGTTAATACAATCAAGTTGTACTGTTCTCCACGGACAGCCACACTCAAACGACCAAACTCATGGCAGGCTAAGCCACTGCCCCAAATGATTTAATTTTATTAAAAATATATAATTTAACACTTTTATATTTTTGATCTATTGATATATTTGTATTCAGGATTTTGTAATATATATTTTAAAGAAACACTATAGAGTCAGAAACACCCTATACTGTTAAAAAACACCATCTAGGCCCCCTGCCCTCCTTGCCCTACTAAACATAATATAATCTTACTTTTATTCCAGTCTGCTGCTAGCTATGCCTCTGTTCTGCCTGCTTGACTGACATCATCAGAACTGTTCATCAAAAACAATCACAATGCATTGGATTGGCTGAGGCTGTCAAGGAGACAGATCAGGGACAGACCTTGCACCAGCCAAACACGGCCCTGGCCAATCAGCATCTCCTCATAGAAATTAATGTAATCATTCAGAGGGTGGAGACACTGAACAGCAGTGCTGCACAATGTGCAGCATTGCCCAGGAAGCACCTCTAGCAGCCATCTGAGGAGTGGCCACTGGAGGTATCCCTGGGCAGTTATATAAACACTGCTTTTTCTCTGAAAAGACAGTGATTACTGCAAAAAGCCTGAAGGGAATGAGTATGCTCACCAGAACAAACACAATAAGCTGAAGTTGTTCTGGTGACTATAGTGTACCTAATATTTTGAAAAACCTTTATCTAAAAATGTTAAATCATTTCAAAAGCTTATCCAAAAATATTTAATCAAATACTAGGTGATAAAATCTTAGATTAAAATGAGTTGTAGATTTTGGTACAGATCTGCTATTTTAGCCTAAAGTCAGTTCCCTAGTAATCTCGGTTTGTTGGTCAATGAATAAATGTTTTAATATGTTTCAAATATTTTGTTATGGCTTGATAAGCATTCCTTTTTTTACATCGAAGTTAAAACAATTCAAATCAAATCTTAGCAAAATACCTAAATGATTAATACACAAACAGATTGTCACAGCTTTCACATATCACTTGCCAAGATGAAATTATCAGAGGGACAGGTTGTAAAATTATGACAGCTATCCATCATAATGACTGTGCTGCTGAACATGTTGATGTGAGTTTTTAAAACTGTCTCTGCTTTCAAAACAACACACTTTAACACAAAGACAAACAGAGAAGTCATGGGGTAGTGGAGAGGATAGTCAGGGTTATTCACTAAAGTGAAAATACATGGTGAATTTAAATAGAATTTAAAATTTAAGGTCAAAATAGCCAGAGTGGAAGTCAGTAAGTCAGTAATGTTTTCAGTTTATATATATACTAAACAGACATGAAAAGCTTGGATTACTGAATACAGGCAGATACAGCATGGGTTAGTTGCGGAAGAGAGAAGGAATCGTGCATCATAGATAGTTTATAATAAGACAATTTTCCCTTTCTAAAGGAGTTGTTGGTGAGGTGGACAAACTAACAATTATCTTTACTTGGTGGAAAATGTTCAGTTAATATGATACTACTTCACAAAAATGTGTACCCTTTCTACTCTGTCTCCTTACCTATAGTCAAAACTGACATATCTTTTACGGAAGATGATATACATTTTTATTTGGTTACGAGAGAGGAAGCTTAACTCAAGATCTCTTCTTCACAATTTTAAACTGCCCGGAAGTCTGGCCTTTTACATTTTCACTTCTACTACAAAATGGCTAATAAGCTATGTTCACTTCCCGACACCACACTTCTGCATTCCCTATTGGTTTTCTCAACGTTTACTATCATCTTCATGTTCACTTCTAGTCCTACTCTAATCACTCTTTGACTCTCCGAAAGTCTTGTAGATACAGGCATAAGGGGTTAGAGGTTTAGAAAAGTAACCATAGTGAGCTGCGGGGTTGCGGCTATGCCCCTCTGATTTTTCCAGTGGTCAGTAGGAAAATGATTCTTGAAAGTAAGGAACCTCCTTCTCAGAGACAAATCTATTTCAATCCTTGTCCTACATACTAGATGTCCAATATTCTACCCAACTCAGAATACTTCTATTCCAACCAGTTATTACGCTTTTTCTGTTATATCTACAATTCTTCCCCACAAATAACTCCACCTCCTACAAACCATTCTTTAGGCATATGATCAGGTCCACTGTTTTGATTTCCATCACTCATGTAAAACTTGTTGATTTTTTTTAACCCAATCACCCCTCATACACATTAAAGTGAAAATATTTACACAATTGGGTATAGTACTCTAAATTACAAAACAGATAACAAAACATAGTGTGTAACTCTTTAACATCAAAAAATTAGTGATTCCAATTGGCCACTTACACTCTGTAAATGAATAAGCATGTTGTAATAATCCTTCAATAAAGTGCATATGTGATGTATGCCCTCAATGGGTCTGGCCCAAATAGTTATATGACCATCAAATATAGGTTTAATACATAAATTTAAAAAGCAGCATTATCTGTAAAACAAGTCACCATATCAAAACACCCAACAAGGTTCATCTCACTTAATTTCCTCAGGGAGATTCAGAATGTAATAACTATGTACACACAATTAATATAACCCCCTGCCACCCATCCACCCTTTTAAAATCATCTTAATGACTTCTCTTGGTGTCCTCTATTTTGGGTTTCTATGATATTGTTTTCATGGCACTATCGTGGTCCTTTAATCAAATACTAGGTGAAAAAAAACAGATTAAGACGAGTTGTAGATTTTGGTACAGATCTGCTATTTTAGCCTAAACTCAGTTCCCTAGTAATCTCGGTTTGCTGGTTAATGAATAAATGTTTTAATATTTTTCAAATATTTTGTTATGGCTTGATTAGCATTCCTTTTTTTACATCAAGGTTCAAATTATTTAAAGCAAATCTTAGCAAAATACCTAAATGAGTAATACACAAACAGATTGTCACAGCTTCCACATATCCCTTGCCAAAATGAAATTATCAATTATGGCTGATAATTTAGTTTTTGGATATTATGGCTCTATTTTGATTTTGGTGAAGGTGACATGACATTTCGTATTCACATCGAATTCAGTTTGAATTCATAACTATTCCCTTTTTTAGCAAATAACCCTGTGTGTATTTTAGATACAATGATGACTACATACATACACAGTGATTGCTGATAGAAGGGGATCAGCTTTGTGCTCTCACAGCATTGTGAATTGTGGTTAAAATGTCAATATAAAACTGAGAATAATATATCTCAAGCAATGCATTTACTGATCCTGATATATATTTATTGTATATGAAAACATTTTTATGGCATGTTAGAAGCTTTGTGAGGCAAGGTGATGCTATCAATGCCTATAATATGTTTATATGCATGTATGCATGAATTGATGCACTTGTGTATTGGGGATTGTTAATCAAATAAGGGCAGTATTGATTGGATATATTAAATTTGTAAGAATGTGGCTGCTAAAATATATGTGCAGTAATATGTTTTGGAAGCAGTTAGGAGAAAGATAACCAAGAGTATCATTTAAGGAAATATGTTTGGAAATGCACTGCAGGAATATTGCTCATGCATTTAATTGTGGGGAATGATTGTTTAAAGTAATGACGTGAGTATGGCCATATGTGGTCAATGTGGAGTTAAGTCAATGTCAAGAGTAATACAAGAATATAGTGGGTAATATATTTAGCTATCAACTGAGGGGCATTTTAAGCAGTAATATCAACAACAGCGACACACCAAAAAGATAATTAGGTAGGTAAATGAGGAAATAACTAGGGAAGCAATGTAATGCAATGTACGACTAGTCTTACATTGTAAAGTGAACCAACCAATACATACCTGATATAATGCAATTGTAAAAGGTCTGCTTAAACCAAACAATGAGGTAATACTATTTGTGTTGTGCTAGTTAAGGTGCAAATGTTGCAATCAATCCATTTTCTGTGAAACCATTATCAATCATCTCCTACTCAACACCCGTAGCCCAGTTCGTCAGCTCAATATATCAAAATGAGGAATTTCTGACCAAATTATGCTTTTTTTTTAAAGGATACAATGTGGCCTGTACAACAATGTACACTGTGATATCAACTTGGAAAGTTGCTTTGCCAGTTCTAGTTCTATTTTTGCCACATCCAATGTAGGTGAGAAAATGTACATTTATTGTAATCTACTATAAATATTCAAAATATTTTGAAAATATTCACTTTGTGTTATGATGTATATATTTAACAAATATTATAGTTATTATTCAGCCTTAATACTCTTTCAAATTTAAAATAACCAAATGTTTCAGTTTTGTCTGATATGTTTTTTTTTTTCTTTTTGAAACCTGTTTTAAAGACTTAAAGCTTTATTTCATTTATTTGTTGAACCCCTACAGGACACATGACATGTGTGACATGTCATGATTCCCTTTTATTCCAGACGTTTGGTCCTTAAGGGGTTAAAGCCTCAATTATGTTTTTAGATGTTTGGTTTAACAATATTATATGGTTACAATGATGTCTGTGTCTGTATTACAGGATATTTTCAAAATTTTTCTCATTACTTTTATCTTTTTCATAAATTTCTCCACTATAGACTTGCAATTTGAAGGCATATATCTTGCTCTCTTATTTTACCAATAACTCTGTAGAGGCACCAGATTTAGTATGTAATATTCATAATCAAAAAGAAAATGATTTTAATCTAAATGTAATATTCTGCCTGTTCATCTGAAGAAACAGTGTACAAGAGAAAATCAAATAAACGCATACGAGTTTTGATCCTGAAGTGAAAACATGAAATGTATTTTAATGTTTAAGAGTGTCATAGAAAAAAACCTGAAACATGGAAATGTTTTCAAATCTGATTTTATTGTATTGCAACATGCACAAAACTAACATTTATTATATTACATAAGATATTACTATTTTCATTTCTTCTTAAATAATGTTATTTTCTTTACTGCCCAGGAATTTAATGCATGTGACATTATTTCACTTGGAAATAATACTTCTTTACTCGCTCCTCCACCTTCTAGGGTATGGCTCCGTTTCTTTCTTTTCCATTTTTTGTTCCATTTTTTCTTTTCTTTTTTAATGATTAGGTGTCTACTGAAGTATGGTTATTTCTAAATCAGGAATAATAGTAGAGGCATTGTTTAATATCCTTAAAGGACCACTATAGTGCCAGGAAAACATACTCGTTTTCCTGGCACTATAGTTCCCTGAGGGTGCCCCCACCCTCAGGGACCCCCTCCCGCCCGGCTCTGGAAGGGGGAAAGGGGTAATAACTTACCTTTTTCCAGCGCTGGGCGGAGAGCTCTCCTCCTCCTCCGATCCGCCCCGCCGGCTGAATGCGCACGCGCGGCAAGAGCTGCGCGCGCATTCAGCCCGTCGCATAGGAAAGCATTTACAATGCTTTCTTATGGACGCTTGCGTGCTCTCACTGTGAAAATCACAGTGAGAAGCACGCAAGCGCCTCTAGTGGCTGTCAATGAGACAGTCACTAGAGGATTAGGGGGAAGGCTTAACCCATTCATAATTATAGCAGTTTCTCTGAAACTGCTATAATTATGAAAAAATGGGTTAACCCTAGAAGGACCTGGCACCCAGACCACTTCATTAAGCTGAAGTGGTCTGGGTGCCTAGAGTGGTCCTTTAATAAAATATTTGAATCACGCCCATGCACTATGGAGGCCCCAATTTAATGCACACTGAGGCAACCATTACAATATTATACATTTTGACAAGAACAATAAGGTGATAAGGACCCTGCTCGAATAAGGTGAAAAACTCTAGAGGAGAGAGGTTTTGTACTTTGGCTGTTGGAGATTTCGTTTGCAGAATTTATAATATTCTATTGTCCTGCTATGAGTGGTTATCATATTAATACACTACTTATCTAGGCAAGTAGTTTTCAGTATAACTTTTTGATCTGTATTATCCTGCCTGTGCTTAGGCGTTTGGTCCCTTTTTTGTCTCTTTACTTTCACAGTTGCTCTTTGACCATACATTTCACTGTTTAGTGAATCCCTAGTTTACAACTTACCCTGTCATTAGATTTTAGCCACTATTATTAGGCTTTGTTTAGCTATATTTATATTTATCATCTAATAGTCATGGATAGGATCTAGGTTGTTTTATATAGCAACTGATTTATGCTCTTTAGTCCAATTCGCTATCTTTGTATGCACTTCCTTTTGATTAGTTTTGTTTCTGTTTTGAATACATTGTGTACTAATATACCTGTAGGCATTTAGTATCTCTCCTATTTTGGCCTTTTTTCATTAGGATACATCTTGTGTATGTCTTACTTCAGCATTTTAAGAGATATTAATAAAGTTTTTGTTATTTTCCAAGACCTTTTCTAGATTGAACTGGGATTTGATCCTATTGGTCACTTTCTATTTGAGTGGTCTCTTTGGGATTAATCTAGTTCTATATTAACACTATTCTGATGAGTATGTTTTAATAGATCTTCTTAAATGATTAAAGACTTTGGGAAAGTGCTATGGGAGGATTAGAATTGTTCCATAGGAATGGAACTGCCCGCATGAAGTTCTGAATGTATGGGTATGAGCAGTGGACAGGAGAAGGTCTACAGCAGAGTGGAGTGACTGAGAAATAGTGAAGAAAAGTAGCGGGGTAAAGATGTGAGGGGTGACGTGTAAAAGGAGAGATGGGAGAGAAAAATAAGCCTTCAACAGTATTTTTTATGGACTGTAGAGATGCTACTGAGTAGCATCTTGCTTAAGAAAAGGGTGGATGCAGGCTATATATTTTTAAGGTGGAATTCGCAGGATTTAGTTACAGACTGGATATGATGTATAAAGGTGAGGCTGCAATCAAAAACATCAAGGATCTGGTAAGGATGGGCTGATGTGAGTACCATCAATTTGCAGAAGGAGCAAAAACAGAAGAATAGATTATAAGTAGAAACATAAGAAGCTCAGTTTCACAAAGTTTGACATGGTTATTCACTAAACACCAGATAAGGTCGAAATATCTGAATTCTGACCAGAATGGAAATTCACATATTTATTAAAACATATTACAATCAGAATGTGGACAACTGTACAGAATCTTCAATTGGCTATATGCATCCAGTATTTGTATTAAAATCAGTACTTTTTGCATTGAACTCTGTACAAAGTACAGGATTCAAAATATTCACAAAGCCCCATTTTAAAAATTGGGACCAAATGCACAAAACCAATACAGGTAATACTTTTATTGCCCTCCGTCATTTTTATTAGGGTGGAGATAGGGTACCTTTATTAGAATAGAAAGTGGATAGGGACTTAGGTTCCACTAGCCATCTTACGGAACCCAATTGTTTAAGAACAATTGAGGTAAGAGACAATGGCTTTTTCTTCCTTCTTGAATATATTCATATTAGCCCTCACTTGTTGCCCATAAGGCCCCTCTCTGTCATTATGCTAACAGCACTGCCAGTAGGTTTAAAGGTTACATTTTTAAAATTTGTGTCTGCATCTTAGCCTTCCAACAGCATTCAGTCAGGCTGAAATCTGGAGTATAGTATATTTTGATAGCATAGTTCGTGCAAATAAGTAGGTGGAAAACCTAAAATGTTTAATAGCATTAACAATGTCTTGATTTTGCATTACAAGTGACCCTGTACAAATATTTTTACCCATTTAGTACAGAGCAATTTAGAGCTGAAGGACATCTAACTGGTGATGTGTTCTAGGACAGTGGGAGATATATCATGGGAGGTGCTTTTAGGAGTTATATAAGGGTTGTGGTCATTAGCTTGACTAATATAGCTTGGTTGCTACATCTAAGTGCTACTTTTACAGAATCTTCAACTGTCTAAGATTTTGCTAAGAGTTTTCTTTTTTTACTGTTACAGGTAAGATTCATCTATAGGAAAAGGTCACTGATTGCACAAGGTTTGATTTCCTGTTGCTAATTGGTAAGGCATTTGATTAGCTAGGTGTTTGCTATTGATTGTTTGTTAATTAGCTATTGTTTGCAAATAAGCACAGGCCTACCCATGTGTTAAACATTACTAGTGGGTGGTGCTTTTAGGAGTTATATAAGGTTTGTGGTGATTAGCTTGGCTAATATAGCTTGGTTGCTACATCTAAGTGCTGCTTCAAAGTGTGTGATTAGACATATTGTTAAGAGTTTTATTTGTTACTGTTACAGGTAAGATTCATCTATAGGAAAAGGTTAAAATTGCACAAGGTTTGATTTCCCTTTGGTAATTCCAATATTGTTGAATGGGTATGGCAGTGGCTGAGTGACAGGCAACAGAGGGTTGTAGTCAATGGACTATATTCAAAGCATGGGCTTGTCACCAGTGGGGTACCTTTAGCGATCTGTACTTGGACCCATTCTCTTTAATATTTTTATTAGTGATATTGCACAAGGTCTTGATGGTAAGGTATGTATTTTTGCTGATGATACTAAAGAGACTGGGAAATCCAGGGACGGAATATAAGAATGAACCCAGAAACCCAGCATAAAGAAAAACAGATATAGAATAGAAAACCAAGAAAAACTAAACAAGAATTGTAAAAAGAGTACTGGATACCAAAAGCCATCACCAGAATGATCCGCAGCGAGGAACAGGATGTGACAACTATAGTGTCCCTTTAACATATCTGTAGAATTGTATAAAGACCTTTTCAATTGCATAAAATGTATTTTCTACATTTATTTTTAAAAATAGCATTTTGCAAACCTATTTTAGAATAGTTTTGGGTCATTGACAATAAGTAAGGGGTGAATGATAAGTTTCATATTTATTATTTCTTGTGCCATTTGTGTAAAAAAGGTACATTTAGTTAAAATAAATATTATTCAAGCATCCACTGAAAGCAATTCAATTTAAAATTCAGCTCCTGCATATATAGTTGTTTTACATTCTATTTTATTAAAAAATAAGAAGCATTTCTGAGTTTTTAGTTAAAAAAACCATAATAGCAACATGAAGGACGGACAGAATGTCCAAAAAAACTGAAACATTTCTTAATACATTTAGTCTGTTTATCAAACATAGACCTCAATTTAATATTTTTGGATCAACTTTTCAAATATATATTTTTTTAAATATTAAAATATCCCTGTGTGGGGACTCACCAATATGTACATTTGTTTAGAACTCTCTACTTAAATTAAGCCATGGTATTTATTTATATATTTTAGATTTGGACTGCCTGTACCAAGGACCAAACTTCTGTAATAAAAGGGAATCATGACATGTTTCACATGTCATGTGTCCTTAAGGGGTTAAAGAGATCATCCAGACTCATAAGCACTTTTGCTTGCTAAAAAACCTTTGTGTGTGAAGACTATGTCCTTTTTTATTTTGGAAATAGTGCACAATTTGACCCCTTACGGACTGAGCCAAATGTACATGTTGTGATCAAAACAAAACGTAAACAAAAACTTGAATTTGCGCTATATGTCTGTTCAGGTGTAATTCGCCTCTTTCATATTATGTGCACCTGTTGTGGATCCAAATAATCTTTGTTATATTCAGAGGAAGCCCAAATTATTATTACAAGTGCACTTTGAGAAGCGAGAATTAGACACCAGACACCTGTTGGTATTCAAAATAAGCCTCTGCCGTTTTATTCATCAGCTGGGTTTTATACATTAAAAAGTAAGTGCTTACGTGCCAATTTTAACATAGGACATCATTATATGACACCTATGAGCTTAAGCCTTGGAATCAAGATAAATTCTATCACAATCCCCTCTTTTGATCCAAGGGTCACCCAAATGTCCAAGGTATTTCCAGGCCTGCTAGCCAAAGCCTGTGGGACTTTCATTTATTGCTTCACCACGGTTCCCTTGGACTGAGAGACCACCAGAATCAGCGGAGGAGAGTTCCTTCATTTGTTAGGTGAGGTAACATCATAAAACCCTTCCAAAGTCGAAGCTGGAATGTAAGTTAAGTTACGACCAACAGTAGGTTTGTTTTTACATAGAGAGGTTAGTAGACATGAGATAAAATCTAAAGGTTAGAAAAATGGCCATAATAACAAATATAGCTAATAGCAAAAAGTACAAAATTCATCTTAATTTGTAAAGTCAATGGCTGCTCTATTCTCAGGGATTGCCTTCTTATTTTCTTGGTTGTCCATAAGTAGCTCTTCTAGGGCCTGTGAAGTGGCATTTAAACCCTTTGCAAGGGAACAGGCTACAGCATTACTCGGGTAGATATTTATGGGTCTATGGGTATGTAGGTACTTCCTCAAGAGTAGGGACAGCTATAAGACAAGATTCTATGGCGTTTTCAGTACTAAGGAGAGGGTTGAGGCAAAACAAGGTTAAATTAAAAGACTTTGTTATCTGCAATTATATATTTCCCTGCTATGAATAATTATCTTCTGGTCTCAAGTCAGAGTAGCATATCTGAACAGAGCATACAATGGTAAAAGAACAGCTTCATGTCGGTGGATCAGTCAGAGTGACTTGTTTACAGTGACTGGCGTGTATCCACATTGCTTTTCCTTCTAGTTTCACTGAAGTAGCCATAGTCAGGAGCACTTGAAATGGACCGTGGAGGCGTGGTTCAAGTCCTTTCCTCACATGCCTCTTTATCACCACCCAATCACCAGGCTGCAGTTTGTGAGTTGCAGAATCAGAGTCTGGATCTGGAATAGAATCAAAGACTTGTTTATGCACCCTGCCTAATCTTTGGTGTAGGGCCTGTTCATAGGCAGTCATACTACCATGCTGCATCTGGAGGGTCTGGGGAAAATAGAGGCCTGTCTTTGGGGCACATCCAAACAGTATCTCAAAAGAGGATAGGCCATGTCTAGAATTGGGTCTGAATCTCCTAGAAAAGAGTAATAGGGGAAAGCATTCAGTTCAGGGCTTCACTGTGTCTTGCATGGCGTTTTCAATCTTGTTCCTTAAGGTGCCATTTGTCCTTTCTACTTTCCCACTACTCTGGGGTGATAGGGGGTGTGGAAGGCCTGACTGATCCCTAAGGCTTTCATAATTTCTTGCATTATTTCCCCAGTGAAATGGCTACCTCTGTCACTTTCAATCACTTCAAGTACTCCTTATCTACATACAAGTTCCTTCAGTAGCTTACTTGCTGTGACCTTCGTTGTGGCTTTCGACACTGGGTAGGCCTCAGGCCAACCTGAAAAGAGATCAATGCACACCAACACATATTCATACACTCCTACCTTAGGCAGTTGAATATAGTCTATCTGCAGTCTTTGAAACGAGTAAAGTGGCCTTGGTGTGTGCTTACTTGGTGTTTTGACAGCCTGTCCTGGATTGTTTCTAGCACAAATCATGCAAGCTTGGGTGTGTTTAGCTTCTACAACAGTAAATCCGGGTGCTACCCAATGGGTATTTACTATGCTGTTCATGTGCATCTTGGATAGATGTGTAGGTCCATGGGCAATCTGGGCCATCATGCGGTACAATACTCGTGGCAAACACAGTCTTTTACCTTTCCTCCACATTCTGTCATCATCAGCTTCTCCATCTTGTTTCCTCCAGAGGTCATGTTCTTCCTTACTTGCCTGTCTTTGTAAGCTCAACAGTAAATTGTAGTCAACTGCGTCATCTGTAAAAACAACTTGTAGGGAGGTATTACCTGTAGAGGGATGAACTTGAATTACTGCTTGCTTGGCAGCTTCATCTGCTTTGTGGTTTCCTCTTGAGATTTCATCTGTGATCTTCACGTGAGCTGCCACCGTGATGATGCCTACTTGAGTGGGTAGCAGGATAGCATCCATAAGTGAACTCACGTCTTCAGAGTTCTTGATTGGAGTTCCTGCTGAGGTGAGAAAATAACGAGCCCGCCATATAGGGCCAAAATCATGAGCTATACCGAAAGCATAGCGAGAGTCTGTATAAAGATTAGCAGTCTTACCAGAAGAAATTTTACGCACTTCAGCGAGTGCCTTCAGCTCTGTGCAGAGCAGTGAGGAGCAAGTGGTTCAGCTTTTATTACCTCATGTGCAAAGACTACAGCATATCCAGTGTTGAAATTACCATTCTCATCATCTCCACTCCCCTCTTTTAAATCCAGGGGAAGTAATGTAGATGGATTTAACACCATACACATTTTCAGAGTAACATTAGGTGGCATAAGCAAGGCACATTGCAGTCTGAGATGCCTTGCAGTATGTATGTGTTTCGGTTGAACTTGTGAGAGTATGCTGTTGATGTCATGCGGTGTGTATATGGTCACTGGGTTATCTAAGACAATATAAGTAGCTTTGTCCAGGAGGGCAGTAACAGCCCCACTGCCCTAACACATGAGGGGCACCCCTGGCAACAGGGTCCAAACTGGTGGAGTAGTACGCTATTGGTCTTTGTTTACCACCATGGTCATGTGTAAGGACAGATGTAGCATTTTCTGATGCATGGGTTAATTTAAAGGGTTTGTTTTTGTTGGTGAGACAATCATACAGGGGCTGCATGTAGATTGCTATAGAAGCCAAGGTCGGCAGTAGGAATCGTAGCTGGGCTAGGCTGTGGGGGGGGGGTGTAATAGTTTGAACTGCAGTCTGTCTCTGCCAAGAATTTCAGTAAGGAAAGAGTGTTTATAATACAAGTCTCCATATTATCGCAACATAGGATTAGGTCCTCGATATACTGCAATAAAATTACATTATTTGGCCTTTGCCACTCTTCAAGGATCTGTGCCATAGCCATGCTGTACATAGTGGGTGAGTTTTGTGTGCCCTGTGGCAATACTGTTCAGTTACAGCATTAATTGCCCTCAAATCATGTACCATACGCTAGACCACAGGTTTCCCTTTCTCTTGCTTTTTCTTAATAGGGTACAATGGTGTGTTACAAGGGGAGGTGGTCTGGACAATTACCCCTGCCTGCAGAAACTCTTGCACAGATTGGGAAATAGCATCTTCCTGTGCTGGGCTTAGGGGGTATTGTTTTTGATAGGGAGGTTTGGCTCCGGGCAGGCGATTCACTTTGACTGGGGGCACATACAGTCTGCCTGTATCTGTCTTCCCTGAAGCCCATAAGGAATCAGGGACTGAGGACAAGTCAATGGTAGGTTCTGGCACAGCTGGGCATAGTGAGAGTTGCCAGAACATTTGAAAGAGATATAATTTGTTTGTCCTCCAAAGGCACAGACAATGCTACTTTTCCAGTGGGGCTATACTGGATATTTGCACTAATAGTAGACAGTATATCACTGCCTAGTAGATTAGCAGGGGCATCAGTATATTTAGCAATTATTCTAGCCCAAATTGGGCCAGCTTTTAGGGCAACAATCTGTTTTAAATCCATCCAAGTACACTGGTAAGTAGCTTGAATTATGGATGGAGACTGGACTAGAGCTAAGGGGTCTTTTCAACATCCGGCAGCTTCTGTATTATTGACAGTTGTTCACTGGGTGTCAAGGGCTTATATTCTTCCCAGTATTGGATACCTAAGCTCAGCTTCTCCTCTCATGGTATACGCTCTAAACTTTGGGTATCATGGGAGTAGTAAATTGTGGAGCTAACGGCCCTACTGGGGTGTCTATGGGGGCAACTAGGGGTTTCCTTAAGTCTGGTGGACTACCCTCCTTCTTGCCAATTCTGGAACCCTAGAGGTCCAAAACATTGATAATATGGTACAACTTTTCTGGTGGTTTTTCTACAACCACATTTAGTTAATTCAACAGCAGTATCATGCCATTTCTGGGAAACTTCTACTAAGTCATTATCTTCTAACCAACCTCTGTAATTTGCCATAAATTCACTCCATATATATGTGGGTCTAGAGTGCCCTCTGAGGGCATGCCAGCTTTCTTAAGTAACCTCTTAACATTCTTAATTGCTCCTTGTCCTTTGTGATGCTTGACAATAGTCAAAGCCGTAAATCCTCCTTGGGTGCTCTCAGAGCTACCCATCTTAAAACTTGTAAGGGTTAATTACTTCCTTACACAAGACAAACTGTACAAAAATAGCGTATAAGACACTTATGATCACTGCAGTGGAATTTTCACAGTCTTGTCTTCGTTATTCTAAACACAGATTAGGAGATCTGTGGAGGATTCTAACTCAAATTATAAAACAAATGACAAGGCACACAATAAAAATAACTTAAAACCCACAGATATATTCCACTATCTCAAGATTCCTTTCACAAGACATAACACAACATCCACCTGAATATAACCATAATACCACAGAAAACAAGTTCTTTAGATCAGACTTTTTTAAAATCCTTGCCCCCCCGGACAGGGGTCTCAAAGAGCACCAGAGAGTCAAAATCATTTATAGGTAGAAAAATAAAAAAGTTTTTTCTTACCCGCTGCAGCTGATTAACAGTCTGGGCTCCGAGCTAACCCTTCTGGGTCCGGATGAACTGGATTTGTCTGATCCCGGGGTCACGGCACCAAATTGTTGTGGATCTAAATAATGATCTTTGTTATATTCAGAGGAAGCCCATATTATTATTACAAGTGCACTTGGAGAAGCGAGAATTAGACACCAGACACCTGTTGGTATTCAAAATAAGCCTCTGCCGTTTTAATTCATCAGCTGGGTTTTATACATTAAAAAGTAAGTGCTTACGTACAAATACTCATAGAACAGTAGTAGGAAGGGAGTACAGATAACACATAGGGATGAACGTCATGTACACATAACAAATGAGTTCCAAGGTAAGAAAGAACAAAAAGATTAGAGAAGAGACATCTCAGGTGGGGGCTCTCTGCTCCCGGAACTAGACATATACGGTCTTAAGTGTCGTGTTAAGCATCAAGCATTTCCTGAGTCCAAGTTAGCCAATTTTAATATAGGATATCATTATAAGACACCTATAAGCTTAAGCCTTGGAATCAAGATAAATTCTATCACACACCCACACTTATTATATATCATTTTATTCAGGTGAAACAGGGCTTTCATTTAACATCAAATATTTAGGTATCAAACATAATTTAATATGAATAAAATATTAAGAAATGTGAGAAAATAATATTTAAAAAAAAGTTTAGTTCTATGTGACATTTTAACTGTGAGTGTCATAATACTGTTTACATTTACACCAATAAAATACACATATTTGTATTCAGCAATGTCTCACATGTAAAATGGTACCCCCTATGTACAGGTTTTATGGTGTTTTGGGAAGTTACAGAGTCAAATATAGCATGTTACATTTTTCCACATTGAAATTTGCCAGATTGGTTACGTTGCCTTTGAGACCATATGGTAGCCCAGGAATAAGAATTACCCCCATGATGGCATACCGTTTGCAAAAGTAGACAACCCAAGGTATTGCAAATGGGGTATGTACAGTCATTTTTAGTAGCCACTTGTTCACAAACACTAGCTAAAGTTAGTGTTAATATTTGTTTGTGTGTGAAAAATGCAAAAAACTAATTTGAACGCCAATTTTGGGCAGTGTTTGTGACTAAGTGGCTACTAAAAAAAGAATGAACATACCCCATATGCAATACCTTGGGTTGTCTACTATTGCAAATGGTATGCCAATTTTCATTCCTGGGCTACCGTACGATCTCAAAGGCAACATAACCGACCTGGCGAATTTAAATGTGAAAAAACTGAAATGCAAGCCTTATATTTGACTCTGTAACTCTTGTAAACACCATAAAACCTGTACATGGCGGGTTCTGTTATACTCAGGAGACTTCGCTGTACACAAATATTAGTGTTTCAAATCAGTAAAACATATCACAATAATTATATTGTCCGTGTAAGTGCCATTTGTGTGAAAAATGTCACTTACACTGACAATATTGTCGTTGTAATACATTTTACTGTTTTGAAATACTAATATTTGTGTTCAGCTAAGTCTTCTGAGTAAAACAGTACTCCCCATGTACAGGTTTTATGGTGTCTTGGAAATTTACAGGGTTAAATATAGTGCTAGCAAATAAAATTCCCTGGACTTTTGTCTTGGGTTGTCAGGTAGGTCCCGCAAATTGTAATTAATAAAATGACCAAATTATGTAAAATTATTACATAAATATATACGTAGAATTATTGTGTGTGTGTATATATATATATATATATATATATATATATATATATATATATATATATATATATATATATATATATATATATATATATATATGTATGTATAGAATTTTTTACAATTATTTTTATTTATCTATAGGTATATACATAGTGATATATATGTATATATATATACACACACATTATTTTGTTCTACATGTATTTTGATATCTCTCTCTCTCTCTATATATATATATATATATATATATATATATATACACATACATACAAGTATAGTGGCACTCACCCTTTCAATGAATCTGTAACAGACTGCCTTGGTGCAATCCCACGCTGGATATGTAAAGCAAAAAGGAAAGAGATGCACACTCAGTTCTTTGTAGAAAAAAACTTGATATTATTTAATAACAGGTAACATACATCTGATCGACGTTTCGACCTCTTCAGGTCTTCCTCAAGATCAATATACAAACATATACAACACAAATATATAGGCAACATAGGAGGAGTTACTCACCAAACAAACAGTGCACACCGGTTTCCATTAGTCCGAACCCGGAAGTGTAAGTGAAGCGTCATGTGACGCGTGTCATGTGACGTATGGACGTGGCCATTACCATGATGTGGTTACTAGGAAACGGGTAAACTAAACCTGAGCAAATATATCCTATTTTTTAGGATTCTCTAATTAAAGTCCCCACATAGTATTCTCATTTTAATACTCTTTATACTCTGTGTCCATGTTATGCTTGATTTAATTGTATGTGTTACGCATTATACATTTGTTTTTTTGTATTGTTTTTACCGGGTGCATGTTTACACTACTTCAGATTCACATACATATGGTCACTTTAATTGGTGTATGTTAGATACTGGACCAATATTAATATAGTCTTTTTTCGTAGAGATGGACCTTTGAGTCCTCACTATTAGTGGTGATCACTGTATTGCGTTTATATCATGCTACTTGGTAGGTACTATAGTTCTGTATATTTCACAGGGCTTTATGCCCTTTCACTCCATTGCACAGATAATTCTCTGCCTAATCCGAGCTGTTTCATGTTCACTACATATTTGCTCGGGTTTAGTTTACCCGTTTCCTAGTAACCACATCATGGTAATGGCCACGCCCATACGTCACATGACACGCGTCAGATGACGCTTCACTTACACTTCCGGGTTCGGACTAATGGAAACCGGTGTGCACTGTTTGTTTGGTGAGTAACTCCTCCTATGTTGCCTATATATTTGTGTTGTATATGTTTGTATATTGATCTTGAGGAAGACCTGAAGAGGTCGAAACGTCGATCAGATGTATGTTACCTGTTATTAAATAATATCGAGTTTTTTTACAAAGACCTGAGAGTGCATCTCTTTCCTTTTTGCTTTATATATATATATATATATATATATATATATATATATATATATATATATATATATATATATATATATTAATTTTAAAATACAGTTAGAACAAATTTACACATATATATTTATTTTTTATTATTTTATTTTTTAACATATAACATATTTATTTATTTTATATTTTATATATATATAATGAAAATTATATATATATATATATATATATATATATTTAATCAATATCATTGTAAGTGTATTTTGATATTAATATATATTTATAATTATATATATATTAATATTAAAATACACTTAGACAGTGTATGTGTATGTGTGTATATGTGTATATACAGAGAGTGCAGAATTATTAGGCAAATGAGTATTTTGACCACATCATCCTCTTTATGCATGTTGTCTTACTCCAAGCTGTATAGGCTCGAAAGCCTACTACCAATTAAGCATATTAGGTGATGTGCATCTCTGTAATGAGAAGGGGTGTGGTCTAATGACATCAACACCCTATATCAGGTGTGCATAATTATTAGGCAACTTCCTTTCCTTTGGCAAAATGGGTCAAAAGAAGGACTTGACAGGCTCAGAAAAGTCAAAAATAGTGAGATATCTTGCAGAGGGATGCAGCACTCTTAAAATTGCAAAGCTTCTGAAGCGTGATCATCGAACAATCAAGCGTTTCATTCAAAATAGTCAACAGGGTCGCAAGAAGCGTGTGGAAAAACCAAGGCGCAAAATAACTGCCCATGAACTGAGAAAAGTCAAGCGTGCAGCTGCCACGATGCCACTTGCCACCAGTTTGGCCATATTTCAGAGCTGCAACATCACTGGAGTGCCCAAAAGCACAAGGTGTGCAATACTCAGAGACATGGCCAAGGTAAGAAAGGCTGAAAGACGACCACCACTGAACAAGACACACAAGCTGAAACGTCAAGACTGGGCCAAGAAATATCTCAAGACTGATTTTTCTAAGGTTTTATGGACTGATGAAATGAGAGTGAGTCTTGATGGGCCAGATGGATGGGCCCGTGGCTGGATTGGTAAAGGGCAGAGAGCTCCAGTCCGACTCAGACGCCAGCAAGGTGGAGGTGGAGTACTGGTTTGGGCTGGTATCATCAAAGATGAGCTTGTGGGGCCTTTTCGGGTTGAGGATGGAGTCAAGCTCAACTCCCAGTCCTACTGCCAGTTCCTGGAAGACACCTTCTTCAAGCAGTGGTACAGGAAGAAGTCTGCATCCTTCAAGAAAAACATGATTTTCATGCAGGACAATGCTCCATCACACGCGTCCAAGTACTCCACAGCGTGGCTGGCAAGAAAGGGTATAAAAGAAGAAAATCTAATGACATGGCCTCCTTGTTCACCTGATCTGAACCCCATTGAGAACCTGTGGTCCATCATCAAATGTGAGATTTACAAGGAGGGAAAACAGTACACCTCTCTGAACAGTGTCTGGGAGGCTGTGGTTGCTGCTGCACGCAATGTTGATGGTGAACAGATCAAAACACTGACAGAATCCATGGATGGCAGGCTTTTGAGTGTCCTTGCAAAGAAATGTGGCTATATTGGTCACTGATTTGTTTTTGTTTTGTTTTTGAATGTCAGAAATGTATATTTGTGAATGTTGAGATGTTATATTGGTTTCACTGGTAATAATAAATAATTGAAATGGGTATATATTTGTTTTTTGTTAAGTTGCCTAATAATTATGCACAGTAATAGTCACCTGCACACACAGATATCCCCCTAACATAGCTATAACTAAAAACAAACTAAAAACTACTTCCAAAAATATTCAGCTTTGATATTAATGAGTTTTTTGGGTTCATTGAGAACATGGTTGTTGTTCAATAATAAAATTAATCCTCAAAAATACAACTTGCCTAATAATTCTGCACTCCCTGTATATACTTAGATCATATATATAATAAATATATCATATATATATATATATATATATATATATATATATTTATATAAATAATGACCCAAGTATACATTTTATTTTCAACTGTAACTTTAACCTTTTTTTTTACTTTTTACAAGCAGCAGGGTGAGTACCTGTCATTCCAGGCACTCCCCCTACTGGAATTGCCATGGACGGCTGTGCCGTCCTTGTGATCGCAAGGTCCTCACAGGGACCTCGCGATCACATGGCCCAGGGGGTCCGAAGAGGAAGGAGGGGGACTCCCTGGGCTCCCAGGTAAGTCCCCATATCGCGATTGCCAGCGTGGATAAATAGAAAGGACGGCTTGAGCGTTTAGAGCCAGGTCCCTAAGGACGGCATAAACCGCCTGCCGTCCTTAAGGTGTTAATAGAAATTGACACTTTTATAAATTATAGTTGTTGCACCTGGATTGGTTAGCTTATTTGCATTGAACTCAAGAGGCAGCAATTTCCCAGAGCACCTGCCTTGCAAAGACTTCTTAGCGGCATTTGGAAGTCTGTGATTGAACAGTCAAATAAAGTCTGGGCGGGGTTTGAAAAGGAGTGCTTGCAAAACAGCAAAACAAATCTGCCATTTTTGCAACCTGTTTTTAGATAAAGCTCCAATGAATACAGCATAATTAAATGTATGCACATTTTCATTAGGGATATATCTACTAAACAGGGATTTTTATTCATTTTGTATTTGGACAGAGGAGTATATTTAACTGTGGGTTTAGTTCCCTAGTTTCATTCCTGCTTTTGTTCCTGTTGTTTTTTTGTTTGTTTTTGTTTAATATTGTTGTTCTGGTGCGTATAGTACACCACTGCAGACATTTTAATATAAACACTGCCTTTTAAGAAAAAAAATACAGTGTTTATATTGATGCCTGGTAACACTTTTAGTGGCAGCCACTCAGATGGCCACTATAGGTGTTTCTGGGGTCAGTACTGCACAATGGTATTCGCAATGTGATAAATCTCTGCTAATTGCAGCTTTTTGACGCACATGTGCCATAGGAAAGTATTAGATTGGGTGATACCATCAAGACTGATGATCTTAGCCAATGATCTCTCTGTGTGCGGGACCAGCCATGGTGAGACTGACAAGTTGTGGGAAAAGGGTGATTAAACTATCTTTTTGCAAGGGCAAGGGGGGCAGGACACCTACATGGCGTTTTTTCACCCATTTGTATTCCTGACATAATAGTGTTTCTTTAAAATGTATGTTTCTTGCTTGCCTAGTACACCCATTCGCATCTCTCCACATACACATTTTATCCCTACACACCCATGTATACGCACACTTCACTGACTACACACACACACACACTGCATCCTCTATACACACACACACTCATTTCAGTTCCTACTGTTGAGTAAACCATGTAACAGTGATGTAGAATCAAGCACCCGAAGATTCCAGGCACTAACAACTTCAATCAGTTGTGGTTATGTTGCCTATAGTGATTTTTTTTAAGAATGACCAGCATAAAAAGGAAATGTTTATTTTTAATTTTCTTAGTGATGTTATCCTCATTACACAGGTATGGATGAGTCCGAGAAATAAATGCTGTGCATTTCTCTAAAATGTTGAACAAAGAAGAGGATGGAGCAGTCCTGGGAGCTGGAAGGGCTTCTTGTCAGGATATACAATGACCCAACACACAGCATTTATGTAAAACACATCATTTGTAAACTCCCAAGAAATGTAAGTATTACCAGCCTTAGAGTGGCCAGACTTAATATAGAATGGTCGATGACAAGTAAGGTCAGGGATACAGAATGAGTAGACAAGTCAATATATGAAGCATACCAGAAATAAGAATAGTTAAGAACAAGCCAAGTTCAAAATGTCAAGTAGCAATACAAGATAAACATATTCTCTGATTACCAGTAAATGGAAACCACAACAGGGCACTAATACAACCTAAAATGAGTTTAAATAGCTCAAGGATTGTCCAGAAATGACCTTGTGATGCCAAAACGTGTGTGTGCGTCGATGACACACATACTTTCGCATCAATTACATTATACTCAAGAGCATTCAAAATGGGCTCCGTAACACAGTGGCTGGCATCCATCTGAATGCCACATCAGCTTGGGGCTTCAAGGAAGGTGAACCAGACTGGAATCCACCGCGAGGTGACTTTGCTTACATGGCCGATTGGACACAGCCATGTGATTGCACCTCTCCAGCGCTGTGACACTTTTAAAATAGAGAGTATTCTCATTGTGGGGCAGAGCAATTCGTTAAATGGTCAGAGACACATTCTACTCCTACTTATAATTTGAGATGAAAAAGCACAAGTTCTAAGGTATTTTGTTTAAAGAACCTTAACTTCCCCATAAAAGTCTTAAAAACACATAGGTACTAGATTGAGCAACCCATTAAATCTTGTACACACATGGCATTTCTTATACACGCTCTACATCCCATTTATACATTTGTACACTTTACATAGCACACAAAACTGTGAGGTTTAATGAGGAGAAGAACAAAGTTTATTTCATAGTTGTTATTCACAACTATAATATCTCAATAAACAATGTAAATGAGTAAAACCCAGTGCTGCAAAGTAATATAGCTCATATAGTTCACAGTATCGCATTGCATGGATGAGTTAAAACTACACAGAGGTACCACAATATAAATATTATTGGTTTGGAGTTAAATTAAATTTATGCATCCTTTGAACTGGGAGCACGCTGGATGCGGTGCAAAATCCATCTTTGCCTTTGTTGTCAAAATCATTGCACCGGCCCTGTTCTAGAGTTATGTATGTTACCTCATCCATTACTGTATATTCATAGGGGCTTACCAGTTAGCTACTAGTTTAATTTACCATTTACTGATTTATTAAAGAACCACATTTTTTTTTAGTTTTTGGGTTACATTTTTATTATGACTGTAACTGACAAACATGTCCAGTTAAGGACTCTATGGCGATAAGTTCAGCTATTCATTGTTTTTTTTTTTGTTTTTTTTCCTACATGGTTATAATACTCAGGAAGTCATTCCTTTGTGTGCACAGTTTCTGACCTGTATGTACTCCCCAGCACATTGGGAATATACTTCTTGTGCTTGTCATACATCAGTGATCACTCTTGGTCATGCCAGCTGATGCCTCCCATCTCTTATACACAAAGGAAAGAGATTGCACTCACCGATGAGAAAGATCTTTATAACAGTGGCTCACAATCTAGAGGGACTAACTCCATGTACAGGCAAAAAATATATAAAATGATACACTAGCTGGAGGAGTCAACTCCATGTATAGATATTATGACAGAGTCAAATGTATGCTGTTCCTATTTGGTAGTCTAAGACCAAGAAGAAACTGATGACAGTAATGTCACATATTTCTGTTTTCATTTAATGCAAATGGTAATCATGCAATTAGGCTTGAAAGTCCCTTTAGGACTAATCATCTGCTGTGTATCTGTATAAAACTGGTGTATTTTAGCTTTTTTCAGATCCTTTTGTATTTCCCATCTCGAACCCTGTTTGTCAGATTAACAAAGTGATATTAACAAGCAAAAAAGTAAATTGGTGTGCAATTATGTATGTTACATACACCAAGTTTTTCATCCTTTTGTTTCATTACTATAAATTTATTTGTAAATCGGTTTGTATGTAATAGTGGAATTTGTTCCAAGCTGAGAAACAAGCAAACTAAAATCAATAAAGTCACAGAATTTGTGACGGCCAAATTTCAAGCTGCAAAATTCAGTGCAGCATAAGCTTCTTGGTCTATTTCTAACAGCATTACAACTTTCCTAATACAACAAAGCAGTGTTAATTAGAACGATTGAGAACATTCTATGAACAAATAAGCCAACATAATAAAGTCAATGTTTACATTCTGCGAAGTAGACTTTGAACCTGTTCAGATATATGAGTCAACAAATCCAATAACAGATGTTGTTTAGTGGGGAACTTTAACCCCTTAAGGACCAAACTTCTAGAATAAAAGGGAATCATGACATGTCACACATGTCATGTGTCCTTAAGGGGTTAAAATAATTAGAAAACTACATTTGTTAGCAAGGCTATGCAAATTATTAATTATGTCTAAAGGTGGCTTAAAATAAGAGGTAAATAAAAGATATACTGATTTTATGTTTTGGACCTGAAACATGCTGATAATTGTGGACATGGTAGCCACTGTAATAACTGTATTTTATTGTTAATGCTTCCTGTTGATTTTTATTTATATGTGACATTGAATACTGAAAAGTAATTGGGATAGCTGTTAATCTCTTTCCCGGTATATACAAAAATATAACTTTAATGCATCACTACCTATTACCTTTGCTTTAGTGCTGATATTCATAATGTACAAAACTAAAAACACAGTATATATATTTTCAGTATGACATAACATTACTTCCAAGAAAGACAAAAGAGAATATTCATAATCTCTATATTCACTGCTCCCACTTAATGGAGATAGTAGTATGTGAACTGAATGAGTGAAGAAGTGAGCCCAAGTTTTATCAATAGCAATTAGTCTTTTACCAGGGGTTCCATTTTGGATGATATTGCTTCACATGTGCGTTTTAATCATTTTTCCATCTCATGTTAACATTCTTGATATGACTGAGAATCACATTTAATATATTTTGTCTTAATTATGAACATATTTATTTTTCATATTTTGACTACAGTAATATTTATTTCAACAATGGTGTTAAATATCAGGATCAGATTTTTTTTCCAGGTAGCTATAAGTGAAGGAGTGCCAAATGAAGGTAACCTATCATATAGATTTTTTTTTAATTTAAAGTTCATTAAATTGTCATCAGTGAACCAATAAGACAAAGTAGGCTGTATGAACAAAAATATATGTTTGGCATATAAGGGAATATAGGACATAAATAAATACAAATATTACTTAGTAAATATTTCAAATTCACTAAGATAGCCAGTGAAAGAGAGATACAATAAGGATATTTTACTTGATTCTTACTGTAATTTTCTATTCCTTCGTATATCATTGAAGAATTATGAAATAAACTTCTTTAATTCTGTATGCAGTTTTTCTTCTAAGAAATCATAAAGCCAGAAGGACCGAGATTAATATACTCAGAAAAATGAAATTGTTGTGAGCACAGATAAAAATATCATTATGCTTGGGAAATCCAGTATAGAAATGGTAGGTAGCACTCCGATAAAAGCTTATATTTAGGTGTCTGTGCTGTAGGTAAGGTTCCTGTTCACCAAACCATAAAGTAGTATAAGAGAAATTAAATCCTCAGCCCACAGAATATAGGTCAATGGTAGTTTATTCAGCCACCAAGGTCAGGCTACATTTCGGGCACTCCTGGTGCCTTTAACAAACCAAAAGTGCTGAAACATTGCCTGGCCTCGGTGGCTGAATAAACTAGCATTGACCTTCATACTGTGTCACAACTGAATCACAGCTTTATGTAACATGCCAAACAACACTATACAGGTAGCACCAAGAAAAATCCATCCAGCATGGAGGAGGCAGCTTACTAGAGAAAGGGGGTGCTAGATTACATAACCACTAAGGGCCAATCTTTCAGTTTATCATGGGAGTGCTAGGATGTGTGAGCACCTCCATTGAATGTGAAGGTGCCAAACCTTCATACAGAAAATTAAGGAAAAACTAAAAAACTAAAACCTTTGTTTTCTCTTTATAGATTTGTTACATTGGTATATGGGTTGTTTTTATTTGTATGAATGCTGGGGCTGGATGAGTGGTAGTTGCAGAAACTGCAGTATTGATCAAAAGGTTTAAAACTTTTAACAACTTAGAGACTACACCAACGATTAAGCAACAACACCTCTTGCAGATTTAGCTCTGTCTATACAGAACATACTAATTTGTAAATTATATAATATTGGCAATGTAGATTTTAATCTTTATTGCACTATTATTTGGCTTATTCTTTGCTATCATACATGTGACATCTAAATTGGTTTGTTGATTATATGTATCACTGTGGTATTTGAATAATTATTATTATTTTTATTATTTTTATTATTATTACTATTATTATATTTAATAATCCACCGCTAAGTTACACCATTCACTAGCACACCTCTTATTGAGGTTTCATTGGTTTCTAATTTGTGCTTTTCTGCAGTTTTACTTCTTAACCCTTAATTTTACATATTGTGTGGAATTTCTTCTTCAACATCAGCCAGATTAAAGAGTTTAAGGAAATGTATTGTCGTAAATAAATTGCAAATTTCAAACAATATAAAAATGAAAACCACTTACACCTTTAAGAAGTCTTCTACAGTTCTCCAGATGAAGGAAGGTTCACTTATAATCCAAGTTTAAAGCAAGCTGTTGGATATGAAGATAATCCAATTTGATTTTCAGAAGTAAGCAGTTAGGTTATATAGGTTACAAAGGACATCAGTGAGCAAAGTAGTTTACAATCCGAGGTCGGCAACGAGGATATCAGGCTGAAATAATGAAGTAGGATCCAAAAGCAAGGTAAGCTCCGTTTCAGGGTCGGCAACCAGGTGGTCAAGCAATATAAAGCAGGGAAATCCAAAATCAAAGTTAGTTCCAGTCCACGGTCGGCAACTAGGGAGTCAAGCAGGATCAAGCAAAGAAATCCAAAATCAAAGTTAGTTCCAGTTCACGGTTAGCAACAAGGAAGTCAGGCAGATAAGTAGAAGGTTTTCAGGAAAGATCCAGAGGTGAGACACAGGGACTCACAGAGAAGGATTCTAAAGAGCAGAGGAAAAATGTTATCTAACAAGAAGTTAAACATATTAACTGTGCACTTATGCACTGATGCTTAATGCAGTGCCTTCTTAAAGAAACAGCTGCCTTAATAAGTTATTATGTAAAAAACCCAGACATGTATATGCCAATTTGAAAGTTTTATTTTCTATTGAAATTTGAGTGTATTTGTTGCTATTGCCAGTGAAAAATATTTCTGAGAAAAAATACTGGCAACACATTCTATTGTTGTCATGAGGTACACTTCTAGAAGACTCCATAAATGACTTGGCTTCCACATTCAGGCTTTTCTTGCCATTGTTGAGGTCTAAATCTGCTGAAATACATTTCACAAATCCTATCGTATCGTATGTGTTGATTTTACTCTTCTTCACGGAAGCACACTGTATTGATATTAGTGTGTTGTCAAGGTTCTTTAAGCTTTGTCAAACTTCTTTAGGAAAAAAAAAACACTATACAAATAACTATTCAACAGGTTTTTTTTTTCGGTTATTAAGATCAGCAATATTGTGATTTGTGTGGAAAAAGGCCCACCCAGGATTAAGAAGTATCTGCTCTCATTTTTGAAATTATTAGGAGGTCTGGGCTTGCCATCTGTTCAGATGTATTAAAGAGCTACCATCTCCTCAAGTTACTTGATTGACATGCACGAAATACGCCAAAACTTTGGATAAAGGTTGAAAACACACAAATGAAGGCAGGCTCCCAGCTATGGCTTGGCTAGCAGACCCCCTGAAGGATAGAAATATTACACAAAAGTGACTTTCACAATTATATAAAGTGCTTTTGGTGATCAAAGTGCAAGTAATAATAATAATAATAATAATAATAATAATATATATATATATATATATATATATATATATATATTTCCCTTCAAGTATAGAAAGCATTGAAGATTTCCTGAACAGAATCTTCAGAAAATATCAATGTATAAAAAGGTATCTTGTCAGGGAAGAAATGGCACAACAAACTTGTATGATCAAATTATAAAAATATGCATTCAATGGCCACTAACAATTTGTTAAAGATAAAAGAGCCTTCAGTATCTTAGGTGTGGATGTAGATCTGTTCACAATCTTGAGCTTTGAATATCACCATCCTTTGTACTCACTCAGTCCCCGCTGTTCCCCTGACGGCAGTCACAATACTGGGGTCTGCCTGGGAGCTCAGGAAGACCCCCTCTGCCCGATCCAGCCCTCCCAGGCCATGTGATCACATGGTCCTTGCGATCACATGGCCGGAGTAGCTGGCTTAAGCAGTGACGGCAGGTGGACTACCTGAGCTCTCAGGCTGTCCCCCTAAAGTCTGTAAAATAGTTTTAAAAGTTAAAATAAAGTTTTAAAACACTTTATAAATGTAATAAAAAGTATATATATATATATATATATATATATATAATTTAAGTACTTTTATATGCACATACAAAAATGATTATTCTAAGTGTATTTTAATATATATAATTACATATATTTATATTAAAATACACGTAGAATGATGTTAATTATATATATATATATATATATATATATATATATATATATATAATAAAGTAGTAGGTAATAGCACTCCAAGGAATTCAGAAAGTATAAGGTGAAAAACTTAGCTTTTATTCAGCAGCTGCCACACAGAATCGACGTTTCAGTTCTAATACAGAACTTTCATCAGGATCCTGATGAAAGTTCTGTATTAGAACTGAAACGTCGATTCTGTGTGGCAGCTGCTGAATAAAAGCTAAGTTTTTTCACCTTATACTTTTTGAAGTCCTTGGAGTGCTATTACCTACTACTTTATTTTTTATGTTATTTGCCTTATCAGCACCGGGCATTAATCTACTATCACAGGAGTGCAAGTATTTGGACATTTTATATATATATATATATATATATATATATATATATATATATATATATATATATATATATATATATTTATATTTAATAAATACATTTTTAAAAATGATAATATAAAATAAAAAATTTTATTATACCTGTTTAATTTTTTTCTAACTACATTTTGATATTAAATCAAAAAACATTTAGAATGACAGAAATGCATACATGTATATATATATATATATCCATCTATATACAGTATATATACATATAGCTATACATAAATAAAAATTTTAACAAATGATATATATACACATATATATTTAAATTCTACATACATATTTATATAATCTTTTTTTCCCTAATTAAGTCAGTTAATTAAATGAGAATTTGACAACCCAGGCAGAAGCTCCAGAGAATTTGGTTAGCAAGCCCTATATTTAACCCTGTAACTTTAGTGTAAGACACTATAAAAGCTGTACATGGGGGAAGTACTTATTTACTTGGGAGACTTCACTGAACATAAAAAAAAATTAGTGTTTCAAAACAGTAAAACATATCACAACAATGATATCGTCAGTGAAAGGGCCATGTTTTTGCATTTTTCACACACAAACAGCACTTTCACTGACGATATAGTTGTTGTGATATCTTTTATTGTTTTGAAATACTGATATTTGTATTCAGCGAAGTCTCCCGAGTATAACAGTACCCCCATGTGCAGGTTTTATGTTTTGTTTTTAAGTTACAGGGTCAAATATAAGGCTTGCATTTCCATTTTTTCACATTGAATTTTGCCAGATTGGTTATGTTGCCTTTGAAACCTTATGGTAGCCCGGGAATGAGAATTACCCCCATGATGGCATATCATTTGCAAAAGTAGACAACCCAAGGTATTGCAAATGGGGTATGTTCAGTCTTTTTTAGTAGCCATTTAGTCACAAACACTGTCCAAAATTAGCGTTCAATTTAGTTTTTTGCATTTTTCTTACACAAACAAATATGAACGTTAACTTTGGTTACTAACTTTGGCAACTAAAATAGTCTGGACATACCCCATTTGTAATACTTTGGGTTGTCTTCTTTTGCAAATTGAATGCCATCATGGAGGTAATTTCATTCCTGGGCTACCATATGGTCTCAAATGCTACATAACTAATCTCGCAAATTTCAATATACTGAAAAATGTAACATGCTATATTTGACCCTGTAACTTTCTAAAACGCCATAAAACCTGTACATTGGGGGTAGTGTTTTACTTGTAGGACATCTCTGAATACAAATATGTGTATTTTATTGCAATGAAAGCAAACAGTATTATAACATTCACAGTTAAAATGCCATGCAACACTAAAACAAAATAAAATTTCTTATGTTCTAACATTTATTTAAATTAAATTGTTTCATATTTAAATATTGGATGTGACATGAAAGCCCTATTTCTCCTGAGCAATATGATATATAATAAGTGTGGGTGCATTTAATATGAAAGAGGTGAATTATGGTTGAACGGACATAGTCAAATTCCGGGTTTTGTTTACATTTTGTTTTGATCACAACACGTACAGTTGGCTCAGTCCTTTAAGGGGTTAACACATAGTTGTGTAGCTTTGTGATTCACTACTCTGCACATTACTGTAATATTTTGTGCTTGTCTGTGCCTTCATTTGTTTTAGTTCATTTTTCCATTAACATAACTTGATAATAAACAATGCTGTCATATATTCAAAATATTTATTTAGGTTAGTACGCATACATTTTTGAAGTTTTTCAAATAGTGTGAAAGCTTGGGAAAATATCAAAAATATAAAGAAATAGATATAGCAACCAAGTATTTATTTGTTATGTATTGCCTTTAATAATAAAGGAAACAAATAACTGCATAAAAATTGGAACTAATTGCAGATATAATTGAGAATTCCTTCTCAATTACTTCTGTTGAAAATAACTTTTCAAAATAGGTTCTAAAGTACTTATATGGATCTGTGACATATTATAGTTTATAAAGATGAACACTAAAATAACCAAGAAATTTAAATTCATTTGTAGTTTGCACAATCTCAATGTGAACAAAGCAGCAAAGTTTGACTAGATGAAAGTGCCTGTCAAATATGAACTTGGCTTCAGTTCACAGCTCAAAGTGATTTAAGATTAAGGTAGATTCAAGTCTCAGAATGTAATATTGATGAAAGTGAATAAAAAAAACCCTCTGCTCACAATTCTTTAGGGAGGCAAATGCCATTTCTTTATATATGGAAAGTGCTGCACAAAACACCCTTCAGAATAATAGAACCATTGGAGGAAAAAAAGGGATAATACCTGACAGCAACGTCCAAGTCTTCTTCCTGACTGTCATTGTATTAAGTTACATAAAATCAAAAGCTGACTATCTTATGTTTTACAGATATAGTTGTGCATCATTAAATAATTCATTCAAACAAAATAAATCATAGGTATGACAACATTATGTGTTTTGTGTATCCCAATCTTCACCTTCATTTTTGATTTTTGGCATCAATTGAAAGCTTTCATGAACAGAATGTTTTATACATATATAAGTTATTGAAGTTTCAAGACAAAGAATAACAAGTGGGCCAAAGGACATAACGTATATATTGTAAAATAATATTTTTACTAAAAACAATAAGAAAAGTACATTTTCCATGCAGGCAGGGTAAAAGATTGCTAAAAAGTCTAAATGCTTTAAATACAATAGGAACAGTACTTCTGTAGATCCTTTAAGCAGATATCTAGAAGACTAGTTTAAAAACATAACACTAAGTAACAGTAAGGAAAAGTAATTAAAATATATAGTGCAGTGTTTTATATGAATGTGGACCATGTCTTAATCACATTACACATAGGATCCCCCCAAATCTTCTAAATTTAATAATTTAAACTATAATATCAATCTGTTTGGATACTTGTTAGATATTCTAGTCTCAAGGTGCATCCACATTGAGATTAGAATATCTAACAGGTATTCAAATAGATAGATATTATAGTGGATGTTAAGATGTTTGTATTAAATTGGAGGACAAATCAGCAAAGTCAAATATATTATAATACAGCTTAGATGAAGGTGCCACTATATAATTTTAGACTTTTGGTAGATTTGTTGACGATGAACATATTTGGTTTAGCTGAATTAGTTTGACCAAATTTCGTGGACATCACTGTTCAGCTCTGCAGAATATTACCCATAGAAATGATTTGGAAAAACCCATTTGTACAAACCAAAAGATCTGTAAAAATGAGCTTAAAATATACAATAATAAATGCTTAATTTTTGTTTTATTATATATTTTTAAGAAAAGTGATTTTCTCATACTTTTTTTACACTCATTTTCATACATTTATTTTTTTTACAATCTTTATTTTGAGTTTCATGTTTTCCCATAAAGTAGGTAGGTCAAGAGTATTAAGAATACTGCACATACATATTAGATGTGATCATTGCAAAAACATTCATATGCGAGGGACTAAAGTATACGTGGTTTCACATCCATTGTATAAATCGATCAACACATTAGATGATGTCATATCATCTTTTGAACTAAAGGAGTGTATGCTCTATTGACTCTGAATATAAGAAGAGGGGGTCAGGAACTGTATTACTAACAAAACAAAAAAAACTGCTCTATACGCTCACTGTCATACAAAACAGGCTGGAATCAATTATAGTAATACAATTAATAATCGTTTATTACTTATACAACTTAACAGCTGAGTCGGAACAATAATCATAAAGAGTAAGCATCAATACATCACCGGATATTGTAGCATCACTCCGAGACTGGGGAACTCTCAAACAATCATCGGGGGAAGACCGCGAAAACACCAGTAAGACGTCTTCAATAAGCTCCGATCTTCCCCCGAGAAGTCCCCCAATTTATAAACTTGGAACATTAACCACACCCTATTGCGCAAGCGCAATTAATACTTTATTATATAAGCTTTGTGTGAACGCCCGTCCTGAACGTGCTAGTTCGTATGAGTGCGCTACAAGCATGCGCATGTTATATAAACATATCACGCGCTGCACATGCTCAGTATATTGTTTACAAAAGGTGCGGCGCGTGATCAAACAGCCTACACCATTCAAAATTTAAAGTAAAATACTCACATCCCCTGATCAGAACAAATAAGAAAAAAAGGTTTAACCTTACTCAAAATCCATCACTATATGCAGAACTGAGTCATTACTTAACTAATTAAAGTCACACACACACATCATTCTCGTCAGAATCGTATCACAATCGGTCCTTAATGACTCGGTTCTGCATAGGTGACCATTAGAACTTTAGGCCTTGTACAAAACATCTTATAGGCCATATAACAATTCCATATAGAAAGTATGATGACCACACAAGCCATCACTAAAACAGGATGTACTAAAAATTTAAATGCCTGTTCCGCAGAGGGTGAGTATCCAGTAAATAAATCCCACCAATGGTGAGACGTAGCGGCAGCTATTGCGCTTCCTAAGTTAACTATTTTATCAGAAACTATGGTGGTACTGAGCATATGCTTTGCAAGACTTTTATTAAGATGTTTAATTTCTTTGTGTACCTGTTCTGAAGCATTCAATATCTCTAACAGTTTCGTTAAATTCAAATTCCAATTGTCAACCCCCAATGGTGGGGTGGACCATTTCACATTTACACGTATATCCAGATCCGGGGTTAAAACAAATGTTTCATTCTCCCAGATCAGGAGAAATACATTGTGTAGACATCCTGAAAATGGGGTAATCATCTTGGGTACTGCCAACTGATTAGTAGCCATGCAAACCACTTGAGGGGCTATTTCCACCATCCACCAGTAAGTGAAGGGTAAAATAGACCATTCACATACATTAACAGTATTTTGCAATAAACAGGGTTCATAAACAGCAGATTGTAATTTGCAGATTTTACCTTCCAGGGTGTCTTCACATAAATCTAAATTATGTGTGCGATTATATGAATCAATATACAGTCCATTAAATTGTGGGACCCAAAAATGACCTGCTAATATCAATGGTGTTACTACATACCTACACATTATTTTTTTATTACTAATCCTGTATGTAGTTAGTGTTCCTTTACATTCTATGTCATTACAAATCATTTTCATAGCCTCAATACGCAACCAATCGATATTATTAATGGTTCGATTAAATAAATCTCGCCATACTGCCTCATTGCCTGTCATTAACCTTTCCTGCATATTGTTTTTCTGCTGTTGTTGATATATAGTCTGTAGCGTACATATTGTCCAATTTATAAAAACTGTCATATTCAAATCAAAATTAACGTTAAACTGAGTGATATCAGTAATCATACGGTTAATATCATCGTCAACCTTAACTTGTAATGTAAGCGGGGCCCATGTAGTTGGCATCCATCTAGCATTCAATGTCAATGCATCGTTTATTTTACCACCCGCATTATGCATTGTATTAGCAATTGCTTCAATATCAAAACCATTTAAAGTTCCGGTTAATGCACCATATCCTCCCAAAAGGGTATCATACCAAGCTCGCTTTTTCCAAGTGCTACAAATCTTAGTGGGGGGAAAGGTAACTTTAACTCGGACCATTGTCTTTTGTGCAGTCCTTGCAACAGGAATGCAAGTTGCAGGTAGTCTTTTAATATTTCCGGGGTCAACATGAGCTGATTCCATGTTCCATAAATGTATCCATTGTACAAAATGACTCCTATTGAAAATTTCTGTTGCATTGGCGCAAACAATCAAAGTGTAATTAGAGGGAATCATCCATACAAATCTCCCCTCAGCTGTAAGGTTTTGTTGGATATACGTCAACTTCTGTGTAGAATTCCAAGTTCTCCATGTAGGCTCCCAGGACGCTGAATTCTTCTCCGGAAGTATATTGCAGGACATATTCACATGAAATTGAATAGTAATGTTAGTTTTACTAGTCACAAACACATATGTAGGTCGGTATAATGTTCCATCACTTCTTGGAGTGGGATTTCCTTCCCATATAGTGCCATTCACCGTCACATTGGCTACTGCACATTTTTGATTGGCATTACAAATAAAAAAACATATTTTTCCAACTCCAGGTTACATTAGACGTTCCTTTATTTGTAACTTGTACTCCTGGGGTCCATGCAAGACCTCCTGACCCCAACAATACGCTTCCAAGGATTCCAAGGATCATACACATGAGAGGACTCTGTGAAAACAGTGATATCAGTTATTCTCGCAAATAACATTTCTCCTGGGGAACATATTCCCATTTCTCAACCCCTGGTCTCATGATCAACAAAGTCCTATCTTTTCCTACTGCTATCACTTCAGCAGGTGAAGGCGGTTCTTGGACATTCTGGACCCAAATCTTAGCTCCAACATTGACAGTATTGGTTGATCCGAAACCTTTGTCTCCCCACACTGTCAATTCCGTAGGGGCTTCTCCTTCTCTCAGTTCCGATAAATAAATCGGGATTAAGAGCATTTGGGCGGCTCTTTCCCCTTTTGCTATTATTAAAGGGTTAGGGCCTAAATTTATCATTAAGATTTTAATCTCACCTTAATAGTCGGAGTCTATGACTCCTCCTATTACTACTACCCCTTTTAAGGCAAAACTTGACCTTGTGGCCAACTGGCCACAATGTCCTTCCGGTATCTTACATCCTATGCCGGTAGGAATCATTTTAATTTGTCCTGGAGCAATTACTATTGCTTCTAAAGCATATAAATCTAATCCAGCAGCTGCTGGGGAGTCTCGATATGGAGGTTGTGCATCTTGGTGCATCTTCCAATACATGATGGTCTCCATTTTCGAAGTGGATACCACTAAGTTCGGGGTTAACATCCTCATTAATGGGGTCAATGATTCTGTGATTGGCCTATTGTTAATTATCTGCAAGGCCTCTGAAAGATTATCACGCCATTGCCCATAGCCATCACCCTCGCTGGACAGTTTTTTCAACGTAGATTTTAGGATTCCATTCATCCTTGCTACAAGTCCTGCGGCCTGTGGATAATAAGGAATATGATATACCCATTCAATATTATTTTCTTGGGCATATGTTTTCACCTGGCTTCCTGTGAAGTGACTGCCATTATCTGATTGTATTTGTAATGGCATGCCATAGTATTGTATAATTACTTCTAAAGTTCTTAATGTGCTCCATTGAGTGGCACTTTTACATGGGAACCCTACCAATAGGCCCGAGTATGTGTCCACTGCCGTGCACACATACTTGCAACCTCTACTTTCTGGCAATGGTCCAATAAAATCCATCTGCCAGATCTGTGCAGGTAGCTGTCCTCTACCTATATGGCCCATTATAGTGTGTGGTACTTCCCTTTTCTGTGTATGTTGGCAAACCGGGCATTTAGCTATAATTTGTTTAATTATATCTATAGTTAAGGGAATACCTCTTTCATTAGCCCACCTGTGAGTGGCTTTCTCTCCCAGGTGTCCGCTTTTCTGGTGTGCCCAAATAGCTGTACCTTGAAGCCATGATTCCTTATCCTTATCACTAATTTGTTCCACTTGTGAGAGTGATATTGCTGCTGCAGCATCTGCTTGGGAATTAAATAAACGTTCCAATGAGTCAAGGGGAACATGTGCATCAACATGGAATACAGTAACCCCAGTATTGACCAAAAAAGCATCTATATCTTGCCAAATCTCTTTTCCCCATAACTCTTTACCATGAATTTTCCAATCATGTTTTTTCCACCCTGTAATCCAAGTAGCTAGCCCATTGGCTACTGACCATGAATCTGTATACAAGTGACATTCCCCACCCTGTTCCTGTTTTAAGGCTAAAAATACTGCATAGAGCTCAGCATATTGGCTACTCTTCCCTTCACCTTCAACTACCAAAGTTTTATCTAAAGCAGGGTTAAATGCCACACTTTTCCACTTCCTCCTGCCACTTACATACTTAGCGGATCCATCTGTAAACCACGTATGCTTCTTCTGCTCCTCAGTTAGTTTATCATAAGCCTGTCCCCATTGAACTGGGGATTCATCCACTTGAGTGGGTTTTATTAATTCCCCTTCAGCAGGAGCGGCCGCCACCTGTTCGTGGAGGGTAGCTACCCCTCCTTCTCCTTTTTTTGCTCTCTCAGATATATACCATTTCCATTTAATTACACTCTGTTCCTGCGCATGTCCTATCCTATTAGATTTGGGAGTAGATAATACCCATTGCATAATGGGTATTTGGGGCCTTAACAATACTTCATGCCCTAGAGTCAATTGTTAGGTATCCACTAGAGCCCAATAACAAGCCAAAAATATTTATCTCCTGCACTGGGTAATTTACGATTCCAGAATCCCAGTGGGACTCTCTTCCCCCCTTGTTTTTGCCATAATGACCAATTAGCATAGTCTTGTTGTACAGACACATGAAGTTCTATATTCCCTTCCTGCACTGGCCATAGATCAACAGCCTGTTGTATGGCCTCTTTAACGGCTTCAAAGGCATTTTGTTGTTCCTCCCCCCAATGAAACTCGTATTTCTTACGAGTAACCTTGTAGAGAGGTGCCAACAGTTGTCCCAGATGGGGAATATGCTGCCTCCAAAAACCAAACAGCCCTATATATGATTGTATTTGCTGTTTGTCAACAGGGGTGGCAAAATTTAATATTTTTTGCCGAGCCTTGGGCAAAATCTCTCGGTGTCCTTTATTCAATTGAATGCCCAAAAATGTTACCACTTGGCTTGGTCCTTGAACCTTGGCTTCATTAATCTCCCACCCTTTTGATCTCATATGTGTTATTGTTTGACTTAACATTTGACTTACTAACTCCTCATCTTCCCCCTGTATAAGAATATCGTCAATGTAATGAGTCACTTGCATTCCCTTCGGAATCTTTATCTCATCAATATGTTCGGCCACCGTCCGGTGACAGATTGTGGGGCTATGTATCCACCCTTGAGGCAGTCTTGTGAATGTATATTGCCGACCTAGCCATGTAAATGCAAATTGATCTTGAGCTTTTTCCTCAATAGGTATAGTAAAGAATGCATTGGCTAGGTCTATTACTGCATACCATTGTCCCGCATGTGCCTGTATTTGTTCCACCAAAGTAATGGTATCTGGCACAGCTGCAGTCAATGGCGGAGTGTATTTATTTAATTCTCGATAATCTACTGTCATTCTCCAAGATCCATCACTCTTTTTCACAGGCCACACCGGATTATTCCAAGCTGTGGTCACTGGTTTCATCACACCTGCTTCGACATATTCTTTGATAGTTTCTCCTATTTTCTTATTTCAACCAGGTATTCTATATTGTGTCATGGCTATCAATTTAGTAGCCGGTGGTATGTGTACAGGTGGCATTTTTACTCGTCCTACCACCACCGGTCGTAAATTAATAACATTTTTCCTTATGCCAAATGCAAACCTTCCTTCTTCTAAATGCAATGTCATACTGTTACGGGCAAACTTCTACAATACCTCTAAGTATGTCTATTCCTATAATATATTCAGGGATTGGGACTATCAATACTTGATATCTTTGCAGGGGTAGTCTACCTATTTTCATAGTCACCATTGTCTGTACCCCTTCAGTTATCTTACCTCCCAATTCTGCGATCTTTACCCTGGGACCTTTAAATTTCTTAGGATTTCCGTAGATCAATGTAGCCTCTGCCCCTGTATCGACTAATGCTGGTACTCTTTGTACATTTCCTCCTTTCCAATGAATAGCTAATTCTACATAAGGGCGAGTGTCTCTCTTTATCCATATGGGGGCTTGGCTGGCTACCTATTCTGAATCCTCCCCCTCTGTTCCTATAGGAGGGGTTAAAGGTACTAGATTTTGGACCTTGCTAGCTACCATTGCAGCTATTTCTTCCCAGGGGTATAACATTTTAAAGTCATCCCATTTAGGCATCCCTTCTTCTCTCCCTTCTTTGGGGGTTTTCTTATCATTTTTCCTATCTCTGTCTACCTTTCTTGCAGATAACACTTTCTTTTTATACATTCTCCATAATACCTGCGTATCTTTTCCATCTATTTCTTCCTTCTTAATACCAGCTTTCAACAAAGCCTGAAACATTTCTTTCCTAGAGATTCTATTTTGAGAACCTTGTCCTCATTGCCCTGACTGCCCTTGATTCTGAGGGAGAGACTTCCGAGGGGTCTCGTTAGACCTCTTTCCCTCATTCTCAGGTTTATCCCATACCCCCATATCCTGCAGTTCTCTCATTCGATCCACCAAGTGGCTCAATGGTTGGTCCATAAGGGACAACAGCAACGTCATCATTACTGCTTTATAAGCCGGGGGAGCTGTTTTTAATATTGTAGCTCTAATTCCTGCAGTTAACCTAGTATTCAAATAATTTCCCATTTCAGCTACAAAACCCAATGAAGACCTCATAGCTTCTTCTTTCACCCTCTCTATTCCATCTCTAAGGGTATACCATGTTTTATCATTTCGGGGCATATCAGCCTCAGTGGGGTATTTTTCCATCATCCCCGAGGCTATTATCTGAAGCATATTAGCGGGTTCCTGACCCTGCCCATCAAAATAGTGTCTAAAAACTTTAGACACCATTGGATCTTTGGTAAGGGTCAAGAATCTTATTATATCAGTGGCATCTAAACTAATACCGTTTGCCCCGTGGTCAAACAATCTAATCATCCAGGCTAAATCCGATTCACCGTTTCTCTGACGGAATCTTTGCAAGATATCTTCTACCTCAGCCTGGGTAAAATCTTCCATTACTGCCTTTTCCCTTACACGCGGGACAGGCTCAGTTATAACCAAAGGTTCTCCATCTGGTCCTATCATTTGCTCTCCTCCCTCATCCAGAAGGGGAAGCATTTCTTCCCCTAACCGGACGATGGTCGGTGCCATATTCCGTAGTTCTACGCCTTCTATTGACTGGCTGAGCTCTAATAGGAGTTTGTGGGGCTAATTCTTCAACTTGATATTCATGATTATCCTCACTATCTGTTGAATCCCAAATATCCCCATCCCAGGTCTCAGGGTCCCATTCCACCGTAGCTACAGAAAGTGCTCTAGCCACTTTTCCTTTGTTAACTTTCCCTTTTCTTTTTCTGTATTTCACCTGAGCTACCCTTATAGCAGCTTTCTCTGCTATTCTCTGATAATGATCCAATTTGTCTTGTAATAACTTTTGATGGCATTCTAAAATTAGTTTCTTACCATCTAATTCCAATAACTGTTGTTCTAACTTTCTATTTAATAATTTTTCCTTCTCCAATTTTTTATGTATTTGTCTGTAGGCAGAAGCCAAAATCCAGCTTCGTCTCCCGAGAGAAACAACATCACCCGTTTTAACGGGGACTCCCTCCAGAGTTCTTACTACATCCAGAGGTTCCACATCTTTAAGTTTATCGTCCCATGATTCAGCTAAGCCATGTTCTCTTAACTCACTACCTAATATACAATACGGAGGTTCGGTCCAACCGGGGATCTCCGTAGGCACACAGGTTTTACTCTTAGATTTCTCTTTCCCTCCAAACATCTTTTACACAATTTTATTCAACGATATCTGGATTTATTAGAGAAATCCCATCCTCGTCGCCAATTTATGTATTACTAACAAAACAAAAAAAAACTGCTCTATACGCTCACTGTCATACAAAACAGGCTGGGATCAATTATAGTAATACAATTAATAATCGTTTATTACTTATACAACTTAACAGCTGAATCGGAACAATAATCATAAAGAGTAAGCATCAATACATCACCGGATATTGTAGAATCACTCCGTGATTGGGGAACTCTCAAACAATCATCGGGGGAAGACCGGGAAAACACCAGTAAGACATCTTCAATAGGCTCCGATCTTCCCCCGAGAAGTCCCCCAATTTATAAACTTGGAACATTAACCACACCCTATTGCGCAAGCGCAATTAATACTTTATTATATAAGCTTTGTGTGAACGCCCGTCCTGAATGTGCTAGTTCGTATGAGTGCGCTACAAGCATGCGCATGTTATATAAACATATCACGCGCTGCACATGCTCAGTATATTGTTTACAAAAGGTGCGGCGCGTGATCAAACAGCCTACACCATTTAAAATTTAAAGTAAAATACTCACATCCCCTGATCAGAACAAATAAGAAAAAAAAAGGTTTAACCTTACTCAAAATCCATCACTATATGCAGAACTGAGTCATTACTTAACTAATTAAAGTCACACACACACATCATTCTCGTCAGAATCGTATCACAGGAACTAAGATGGTTGACAAGAGGAGTGAAAGAAGGGTTAGTCATGAGAGAGAGAAGAAAAAAAAATAAAAGGAGAGAAACAGATATGTGGGAAATGAAGGTGAGGTGATCTCGTCTCCTCCAACCCAACACCCTTCATCTTAGCATTGTCTCAAAAGCCTGATGTGAAGGAATGTGGGGAGACATCCAGCAAGTCCGCAGGTGCCTGATCGCAAGTAGCACCTTCAGTTGGGCCACCGGGCTGTACCCCTAGACCCCGCCAGGCCCACAAGACATTTTGGCATGTTTCAGTGCCTAGACGCCCTATCTCGAGACGTAATTGAAAAACCAAGGCATCCAAGCCAGAATGCATTTTTCAGGATCGCCTCTAAACACAGAGTTCAGGGACTCCATATTATGAATATCCTCAACCCTAGCAACCCACCCTAGGTGCACCCATCTGCTTCCACATTGTGGGGATCAGGAGATGCTTGGTCAGTGACTTTTATTTTGTACATCGCTACAGTAGATTTGTTGTGGTGTAAGAGTATTGGGAGCAGATTAAGGGGAAAATCAGAATTGATTATGTCATAGATCTTAGTATGTATCATCATTCATTAAGGGGATATGGCCAGACAGGACCACCATATATGCAATTGGATACCCATCCCAGTACCACAATGCCAAGAATAGTTGGAAATTTCAACATTCCTCTGGGGTTCTGTACCAGTTAGCAAGTTATAGCCCATCTCTTGGAATTTGGAAAGGATTGAGCTTGTGGGTAAGGACATATATTTTGTCCCATTCCTGTTCTAGAAGTGTTTCCCCAACCCCCGCACCCCCACATGGCGATACATTTAGGGGCTATTCTTTTCCACTTAGCAGCATTGCATAGAGAAGAATGACCACCCTGGAAATATACTCCCTGGAGAAGCATATCACTTCAAATAGTGTCAAGTCTCTGTACAGTAGAGGTTTGCCCTGGATGTTGCGGAGTTACGTTTGTACTTGCAAATAGCAGAAGTGGATGAGGCCAGTATGGTGTCCCTCTGCTAAGCTCCATTGCCGTACATACACCCAGTCAGAGATCTGGAAGCCTTGTAGTCCTGATATTTTGAGTCCATCTCCTAGGTCTGGGTTAGGTAAGTTATTAGTGTCAAGGGATTTGGGTTAGTGAATAGCTCAGGCAACACCAGACCTGTATGGTGCCATCTGTCAGTGGGTTCCCAGTATGCATAGAGTGATATGAAAATGTACCGTATGAGAGGAGAGATGGGAGTTTGCCTCCCGTCTGCTGTAATTATAGCTCTACCCCAAGCTTGAAAGAGGAACGTACATGTCAATTTTAAGCAGGTGTGTTACCTTGTAGTATGGGGAGACAGACAGAAGTCCGATCCCAACTAGGTTCTTGGGCATGTTGAGTTGGGATCATTTAATCCACGCAGTGTTCCCTCCCCAAACAAACCAGTGAATCGCAGCTTAAGTGCCTGGAAAAATCTCTAGGGACTACTACAGGGATAGTTTGGAATAGGTACAGAAAATGCCTCATCATCTTAACTGAGTTGATACTTCCAAACCACGAGTTGTATTGGGCAGACCAAGATATTAAATCAGACTGTACCATTTTAAGAAGTGGGAGGAAGTTGCCTTGATACAGTAGCTTGAGGTCTGAAGTTAGCCTAATTAATATCTAAATATACCAGTTTATGTTCACACCAAGAGAAGGGGAATTGAGACTTCAAATGTGCCACCGCTTCAAGAAGCAATGAGATATTAAGTGCCTCTAAATTGTCCATATTTAGCTTGAGGTTGGAAATGAGGCCATTCTCCCAAAATAGGGAAATGAGGTTGGGTAGAGAGTTCATTCTTTCTCTACCGTAAGGTTTGCCTCAAAATATTGGGTAAGAACAGGACATTGTTCTGCTCTCCCAGCAAGCACTTCCTGTCGAAAGAGGATACAGAAGCTTCTCTACCAGAGTCCACAGCTCGACCACATTACATGCTGTGACCAGCAGAATGGAAGCACTGTGCTGTGCTCTCCCCTCCTGCAGTCACCCGGAGACTGCACCCTCTGGACCAGTGGTTACGCCAGCCCTTGATACAATGCATATTCACTGAAATTAGTACAAGACCTGTAATCATTTTTTTTCCAATGTCTTAAATATAATTTCATCATCTTCTGAGAATCATTTGTTCCTATTTACTACATTTTGTTAATTTCTCCCCTTTAAGAGCTAGGAGCTTTAACTGTGGTCGGAAAGATGAAACTGTCAGCAACTGAAACAAACACTTTTTAAGAAAAAAAGGCAAAAACAAAATAAACAGAAAATAATCTTAGTAACACATGGAACCCTATGGAGTTGTTAATCAGACATGTTCATGCATTTCTTAAAACATTTAGTGATTCAGCCCAGCAACATAAATTGCAGGTTTTTCCAGCACCAATGGCCTCTAAATGTTTTTCTCCTCAAGCCGCACACATCATGATGCTTATAAAATAATCTTGTTTATTATAACTAAAATCAAAATGCAGACAAAAATAAACAGACTGTTCATGCATTTATTATCTATTTTCTTGCCTTAACGTATAGTTTTTTTTTTTTTTTAAAAGATAATGTTTACTGTTTAAAGTCAAATGCTTATGTAGCTTCTGTAATATGTTGATATCTGTTGAATTCTGCTGCAAATGAGTTGATGGCATTCAATGAGAAGATTGTAATTGATTATCTCTTAGTTTGCCTAATTATTTATGTGATCATCAGGTCTTTGTATAGCACATCCCACAGATCAATTTTTAGAGAGTAGCATTTCTACCTTGAATTCCCATAGCTAAACAAATACAGTATCAGTTTTCCACTTTATAGTTCACTTGCAATTTCCTTGCTATTTATTTTAAGCAGTTTGGAAGAGTTCAAAGCTATTAATAATGATCCTTTTTTTTTTTTAATTGTAGTAGCACCACATCCTTTCTTGTAATATAGGTTTATTTTCTCATGACAGGACCCATAAGTATTTATGTTGGCTTATGGTTCCAAGACTGTTAAAACACAATTCCAAAAATAAATCAATGAATGAAAGAAATTAAATCGAGATGGAATTATCATACATAAAAAATAAAAGTTTCTAAAATATTTCTAAAAGTGAAATACAAACTGCAAAAAACTATTGGAATAAGCGTACATCAAACATCTTTCTTCCTATTCAGTGATGTTTTTCCCATGTGTTAAAAAAGTGCAGCCTGTTAAAAGAGTGAAAGGTGTATGCATTTTCCCAAAGGGTATTATTGTGTGTTCTATGGGCAATATACACCATTCACCCTGGCATAATTGTGATATGCGGAGTATTGACAACAGGTTGGATCTCCTGCTGGTTCTTACCACATATCTGTGATCAGTCTCCCATGAGATACATGCAAGTGCATCTCAGCAGATGTAGATACAATGTACCTGGCACCTGAAGTTCACATTAAAATCATCTCTCCATGATGAAGATCTCTCTCTGAGTCTGGGCTACAAATAGCTCATTAAATTCTTGATATTTCAAGACTTGTGCTATGACAAAGTACTGTGTCTTCTCTTACGTATAAGAGGTTACCTAGGTATTTATTATTTTATAATTAAAGCTTCCAAGTACAAGCCCCACGTTGGGCACCAATTGTAACCACGGCTGGTTCCCTTATTTACCACTATAATGTCTTAAAGCAGAGAACTTAGCAGGGCTAACCGTACAGATATCTTAGTCATAATGTTATATAGTTAGTAAGAGATCCTCTATTTAACATATATAAATAAATGAGAATACAATATAAAATAAGGATTGTCTTGGAAGCTATAAAGTTTTGTCTTTTTAGATCAAAAGAATACAGTATTACCAGTGGAACACATACATAAAGAAATAAAACAAGAGATTCTCATACACCTTAGTGAGTACCCTTCGCCCTCACATCAAACAAAGTTTACATACAATATGGGGTGGAGTATCTTCTTGTTTAAAGCAAGTATTGATATTGCCTAGAAATAAAACAGATAAAGACACATAATAGTGCAATATTGTCTAAATCTCAAATTGAATGAAAAGGAAGTGTGTGAAAATGCACTCACAAAATAAGAGCCCATAAAATAAGGCTCAATCTTCCAGCGTTATGGGATTAAGGATCCCACTACCTTCTTTATACTGCCAGGAGGTGGTGAATAATCCAATGTCCTCTCACAGGTGAGAGGTGAGAGGACATTGGATTATTCACCACCTCCTGGCAGTATAAAGAAGGTAGTGGGATCCTTAATCCCATAACGCTGGAAGATTGAGCCTTATTTTATGGGCTCTTATTTTGTGAGTGCATTTTCACACACTTCCTTTTCATTCAATTTGAGATTTAGACAATATTGCACTATTATGTGTCTTTATCTGTTTTATTTCTAGGCAATATCAATACTTGCTTTAAACATGAAGATACTCCACCCCATATTGTCTTTTTAGATATTTATTATATAAAAATATAGACATATAAAATCCATTACAATAATTTATAGCAGAGTGTATAAGATTAAACTAAATGCTTGCAAATATCAATAATAGATTAACATACCCTCCTGAACAAGTCATCATGTCAGCCTCTCTGTCATTTTAAGATGAAGCAGCGTCTGTCTCCAAATCTCTCCTCTCTCTGTGCCATAACATTTTAAAGTACACCTATTTATACCTTAGGTGTCTTCATTTTAGGGTAGTTCATATATGAAAAAGTAACTTATTTTACTTTTATTCATTTCAGCACCTCCCTTAAGGACACATGAAATGTGTGACATTTCATGATTCCCATTCATTCCAGAAGTTTGATCCTTAAGGGGTTAAAGGCCATAACTAAAGGGTGTACACGTCATGGAAATTTTCATGACGTAGGTCAAGATGGCATCTTAAAGTCTGAACATCTTTATCTACTTAGGGTTACCGCAGTATATTTCGTACTGAAAGAGTCGTAGCAAAGCCTTGAAGCTTGTTTAGGCATTATTGTTATTGTATTCCATCCGGGACAAAATGGCGTAAACATATTATGCACTGAAGGTAAGTAAGAAGTTATTGCTTAAAGAAACATGTATGAAAAACAATATGTTCCATTTCTAACACCTTGTCAGTTTGCAATATCTCTTAAAGAAAAGTACACCGTTTGAGGAATACAATATTTGCATTTGACAATAACAACCCCCACACTCTTATTTTCCATTAGTTAAATGTGGTCATGTAGTCACAAGGTAATAATTATATATTTACTGCTTCCCACCGTTGACAAATAGAAGCTCTAATGCAAGAGGTGTATCCTCCCCTTGCAAAGCCAGCAATAAACAGCCTGCAAAGTCTACCACTAAAAGGGATGAACTTGTATACCATGTATGTGAATTGACATATACCCACCAGGGTGATTATATAGTGGTAATGTCCCTCCCATCAGTGAGAAAATGTATAAGAATGGTTCCACAGGCAGTACCTAGGAAGTAGAGGTGCTTTATTCAATCCGCTGTAAGGTAAGTGGCTTCTGACTGAGTGAACACGTAGAGGTCACTGCTGGACTTGTATGTTAACACACATATAAATGCAAATAAAACTTAACAAAATATAATCATTAAATTATTTTACATTAATATAGGTAATATCTCACTATTAGCCCTGTCAAAAGAATAAAGGCTTTTTATATAAATACACACAGTGTTAATGGTTCTAAAAATTCCTTAAATTTCCTCTATATTTGATTAAGTGCACATAAATTTATTAAAGTGCATACCAAAGTGCTTCAAACCAAGATGCATTAAAGTGTTTCAAACCAAAAATAGGGTAAACGGCTTTAAAAGGGAAAAACAAGAATGACACCTCTAGAGGGTGCAAAAATGACTATTTTTAGCACCAGGGGTAAGTCATTTTCCACTAATTTCATTTATGTTTTTTTCTATATAAATGCACTGTTTTACCATATTATTTATGCCTGATCCTGATGAAAGTCCCTGCTGGGACTGAAACGTCAATCTTATTTTTAATGGATAATTAATAAACTTTATGTTTTAATCTTCAAAGTCCGAGAGTGCTTATCACTATCTACATATATTTAAATTTTCCTTGATTTCAAGCACCCGGCAAACAGTCTACCAAGGACTTTCTACATTTTGTTTTATATATTTATATATTAGTTAAATATATAGAAACTTCCACGCATGCGCGGTCACCTCTTTCGGTCCACACAGCGTTCTGAGCACCGATCTATTGGGCAAACCTGCACTAGGGTAAGTGATTATTTGTTTATGGTTTACCCTGTATATAAACTGCATTTTCCTATTTGTACACATCTTGATAAAGACCTTTTGGGTCAAAAAGTCGATAGTTCATCTCATCACTAATACACTTTAAAAAAATCCATTGAGTGCTCTCTTCATTCAGTTTCTATATTATATGCTGTGCAGCACCGTGGTTTATTGAACATCAATCGGATTTAAGGTAGAGTGCCAGATCATTGCATAAATATATATATATATATATATATATATATAAATAAATATTGCACTTTATAGGGTGCTGCTAACTTGATTGTTGTGTTTGGAAGGGGGTTATTTCGGAAGTAGGGAGGAGTTGCGTCCGAAGTTAGGCTGACGGATGTGACGAGTGGTTTTGATCCATGACATCACATCTGGCAGCCGCACCAAAGACCAAATGGTCTTACAATCAGTACCCCTGTCCACCAATGATATAATTAATGAAACTATTCATCATGAAATTATGTCCGCATGCCTTCCGGTGGTGGAGGGCAGACGTAGCGAGCGATACCACCCACAACGTCAATTCATCCAACCACAAACCGACGCGCAAAGATGAATATCACCAATTATATAGCCCCAATTTTAAGCGGCAATACAATTACCCAATAGTGGTTCCCAACACACAGCTGCAACCTACTATTCAGAAGGATACCATATAATTTCTGAACTTTGGCTAATTGGACACCATGTGACCTCAAAGGGGAGGAGTTCAAGGACTAGTTAAAATACAAAGGTTCCCTGAGGCTTCATCACAGCTGACTGAGGAAGTTCATAGAGCGAAACATGTTTTAGCAGATCTGGACTCTATTTGGATTTTTACTTTTATTTATTTTTATACTATATATGTTTTAATTTGTAACCTAATAAATGTAAAAGTTATTCCAAATCAAGTCCTTGAAGCCTTCAGGAATCTTCATTGGGGAAGTGCTATCCCAGAAATTTGCACCTTGCTGACTACCCTCAGAGCCAGGAATTTAAGGATCTTAAAAAGGTGAGCGCAATACCTACCATAGGTGTACTACCTGCATTCTGTATAGTACTGCACATTTGGTCACTTCTCTCTCTCTTTTTTTGTATTTCTCTTGGAGGAACATCAGTGAGGTAGTGGTGTGTTGCTGCCCTAAGAGCAAAAAGGTTTACCTTATGGAGCCAATACCATATAGGCTCCAGACCAGGAGTATTTCTATTTATTTACCCATCACCGATTATTGTCCAAGACCATCTGAACTATAAACTTTATATTTTTTTCTTTTCCATATGTACCATTTGCATTTTTAAGTTTGTTGTCACACTGAATTGATGGGTAGTGATGTCGCGAACACGAAATTTTCGGTTCGCGAACGACGAACGCAAACTTCCGCAAATGTTCGCGAACCGGCAAACCGGGCAAACCGCCATAGACTTCAATGGGCAGGCGAATTTTAAAACACACAGGGACTCTTTCTGGCCACAATAGTGATGGAAAAGTTGTTTCAAGGGGACTAACACCTGGACTGTGGCATGCCGGAGGGGGATCCATGGCAAAACTCCCATGAAAAATTACACAGTTGATGCAGAATCTGGTCTTAATCCATAAAGGGCAGAAATCACCTAACATTCCTAAATCACAATGAATATGGATTGAACCTGACATTTGACATATTGACACCTTGACATATGGATTGACACCTGTCCTCAGAGCCCCTGATGCACACGGACACAGAGCAGAATAAATACTGGTCCCCCTAAATAGGGTCACTTGGCAGATATGGATTGACACCTATCCTAACAATCCCTGATACACACTGACAGAGCAGAATAGGGAATGTTCCCCATACATAGGGTCACTTGGCAGATATGGATTGACACCTATCCTCAGGATCCCTGATACACACTGACACAGAGCAGAATAGGAAATGTTCCCCCTACATAGGGTCACTTGGCAGATATGGATTGACACCTGTCCGCAGGATCCTTGATACACACTGACACAGAGCAGAATAGAGACTGTTCCCCCTACATAGGGTCACTTGGCAGATATGGATTGACACCTGTCCTCAGAGACCATGATACACACTGACACAGAGCAGAATAGAGACTGTTCCCCCTACATAGGGTCACTTGGCAGATATGGATTGACACCTGTCCTCAGAGACCATGATACACACTGACACAGAGCAGAATAGAGACTGTTCCCCCTACATAGGGTCACTTGGCAGATATGGATTGACACCTGTCCTCAGAGCCCCTGATACACACTGACACAGAGCAGAATAGAGACTGTTCCTCCTACATAGGGTCACTTGGCAGATATGGATTGACACCTGTCCTCAGAGCCCCTGATACACACTGACACAGAGCAGAATAGAGATTGTTCCTTCTACATAGGGTCACTTGGCAGATATGGATTGACACCTGTCCTCAGAGACCATGATACACACTGACACAGAGCAGAATAGAGACTGTTCCCCTACAGAGGGTCACTTGGCAGATATGGATTGACACCTGTCCTCAGAGCCCCTGATACACACTGACACAGAGCAGAATAGAGACTGTTCCTCCTACATAGGGTCACTTGGCAGATATGGATTGACACCTGTCCTCAGAGAACATGATACACACTGACACAGAGCAGAATAGAGACTGTTCCCCTACATAGGGTCACTTGGCAGATATGGATTGACACCTGTCCTCAGGGACCATGATACACACTGACACAGAGCAGGATAGAGACTGTTCTCCTACATAGGGTCACTTGGCAGGTATGGATTGACACCTGTCCTCAGAGCCCATGATACACACTGACACAGAGCAGAATAGAGACTGTTCTCCTACATAGGGTCACTTGGCAGATATGGATTGACACCTGTCTTCAGAGATCATGATACACACCGACACAGAGCAGAATAGAGACTGTTCCCCTACATAGGGTCACTTGGCAGATATGGATTGACACCTGTCCTCAGAGCCCCTGATACACACTGACACAGAGCAGAATAGAGACTGTTCCTCCTACATAGGGTCACTTGGCAGATATGGATTGACACCTGTCCTCAGAGACCATGATACACACTGACACAGAGCAGAATAGAGACTGTTCCCCCTACATAGGGTCACTTGGCAGATATGGATTGACACCTGTCCTCAGAGACCATGATACACACTGACACAGAGCAGAATAGAGACTGTTCCCCCTACATAGGGTCACTTGGCAGATATGGATTGACACCTGTCCTCAGAGACCTGATACACACTGACACAGAGCAGAATAGAGACTGTTTCCCCTCCATAGGGTCACTTGGCAGATATGGATTGACACCTGTCCTCAGGGACCTGATACACACTGACACAGAGCAGAATAGAGACTGTTCCCCCTACATAGGGTCACTTGGCAGATATGGATTGACACCTGTCCTCAGGATCCCTGATACACACTGACACAGAGCAGACTAGGGACTGTTCCCCCTACATAGGGTCACTTGGCAGGTATGGATTGACACCTGTCCTCAGAGACCATGATACACACTGACACAGAGCAGAATAGATACTGTTCCTCCTAGATAGGGTCACTTGACAGGTATGGATTGACACCTATCCTAACAATCCCTGATACACACTGACAGAGCAGAATAGGGAATGTTCCCCACACATAGGGTCACTTGGCAGATATGGATTGACACCTATCCTAAGGATCCCTGATACACACTGACACAGAGCAGAATAGGGAATATTCACTAAATGCCAAACATTGTTATACAGGGGAATATTCAGTAAATAAGGATAAGGGGGGACCTACTGTATGATGTTGTATCGATCAGGTAGTGTAAGGGTTACGCCCGCTTCACAGTGACAGACCAAACTCCCCGTTTACTGCAAACTGCAAACAGTCCATTTGCACAACCGCAAACTCCCCATTTGCACAAGGTTGGATACCAAGCTAGCCATGTCCCATTCCTTGTCCTCACTGATGTCATTGAAGGTCTTTTCCTCCACCCAGCCACGTACAACACCAAGGGTCCCCGAAAGGTGACAACTAGCCCCCTGGGACGCCTGCTGTGTTTGGTCTTCCACCTCCTCAAAGCCATCTTCCTCCTCTGACTCCTCTTCTTCAGACTCCTCTCTCTGCATTGCCTCTCTCTGCGTTATTATAAGGTGTGTTAAGTAGTATTATTCCTATCAGTTTAATCCCTGTTACGTCCCCTATCAGGGGACGTGTATATGGCATCGATTTTAGGAACCGGGAGATGGAAAAAGATGCTTGGTCGGTCCTCCTACTTCAAATTTGGGGCACTGCGCGTGCAATCTAATGTGCCATCAGATAGGAGTGGTGTGTTAAGTATTACTATTTGTAACGGATCACCTGGCACCCCGACTGGGTACCTCCGTTGAAGGCGCTTCCTGAGGACTCCAAGCACTGCAGCAGACACCACAACCACCAAACCGGAGAAGCATATGAATACTCTCAAGCATATGAATGCTGTAGACAGTTGAATAGGAACCATACGAATAGGTTTACTCTCCTAGCAGTCAAACTGGAACAGCATACAATAAATCCTTCCCCCAATAATGAGACGACACTTCACTTTGAGGGTTAAAACAGGAACTCCCTGTACTGTCACATACAGTCTCTTTTATTCCCAATCCACAAACATAGTACAGCCCACAGGGCGTTACAAAACAACCAATCAATCCGTACAATACACCCAGACACTCCCACACAAAATCCTCCCCTCTGCAGGTGATATGATTACTGAACACAATGGGTAATCTCATTATCACCGGCAGAGGAATACAGTTTTTACACAATATTTATAACTTCTAAAATATACACGTCACAAACATAAAACATACATAAAACACAGACATGTCACATATCCCCAGATAGCTGGGATCTGAGCGCACAAAACTACCGAATAGCGCTCAGATCCTATTCACACAGTTCAATTGCCATGGAGCCGAAGTCTTTAACTACACGAATGGGCTCCATGGCATAGCTATCTGGGTTAACACATTCACATAAAGTCTGGTCCATAGTCCAAAGGGGACCGCTGGGGAGGAAGGACGACACCTTTGGCTCCCTGGGATACACACTGCCGCTGGGGAGGAAGGACGGCACCTTCAGCTCCCTGGTGTACACACTGCCGCTGGGAAGGAAGGACGGCACCTTCAGCTCCCTGGGATACACACTGCCGCTGGGGAGGAAGGACAGCACCTTCTGCTCCCTGGGGTACACACTGCCGCTGGGGAGGAAGGACGACACCTTCAGCTCCCTGGGACACACACTGCCGCTGGGGAGGAAGGAAGACACCTTCAGCTCCCTGGGATACACACTGCCGCTGGGGAGGAAGGACGGCACCTTCAGCTCCCTGGGACACACACTGCCGCTGGGGAGGAAGGACGACACCTTCAGCTCCCTGGGATACACACTGCCCCTGGGGAGGAAGGATGGCACCTTCAGCTCCCTGGGATACACACTGCCGCTGGGGAGGAAGGACGGCACCTTCAGCTCCCTGGGACACACACTGCCGCTGGGGAGGAAGGACGACACCTTTGGCTCCCTGGGACTCACACTGCCGCTGGGGAGGAAGGACAACACCTTCTGCTCCCTGGGGTACACACTGCCGCCGGGGAGGAAGGACGACACCTTTGGCTCCCTGGGACTCCTTTTTGGCCAAATCTACTAGAGATTGCAGGTATTCTCCTACTAGTTTCCTGGCGAGCTGCACGGCTCTCTCTGGGGGGTTGGGTCCAAAGGTAGACAGCACCTCATTAACCTCTCTGTCAAACTCCTCCTGAGTGTGGTCATACGCCATGCTTGCTCTGCTGAAGTTTGTTCTATTGTGGATAGGGTCGTGGTACGGGTACTAGCGTTGCCCTCAATTTGTAAATCCACGAACTTTGTCTCCGAGCTGCTTTACCACCACTTGCCACCAATGTAACGGATCACCTGGCACCCCGACTGAGTATCTCCGTTGAAGGATGCTCCTAGCGCTTCCTGAGGACTCCAAGCACTGCAGCAGACACTACAACCACCGAACCGGAGAAGCATATGAATCCTCTCAAGCATATGAATGCTGTAGACAGTTGAATAGGAATCATACGAATAGGTTTACTCTCCTAGCAGTCAAACTGGAACAGCATACAATAAATCCTTCCCCCAATAATGAGACAACACTTCACTTTGATGGTTAAAACAGGAATTCCCTGTACTGTCACATACAGTCTCTTTTATTCCCAATCCACAAACATAGTACAGCCTACAGGGCGTTACAAAACAACCAATCAATCCCAGACAATACACCCAGACACTCCCACATACTGGGGGTTCTTTCCCTCTGCCTGTGATATGATTACTGAACACAATGGGTAATCTCATTATCACCGCAGAGGAATACAGTTTTTACACAATATTTATAACTTCTAAAATATAGCATGTCACAAACATAAACATCCATAAAACACATGACATAAAACAGCTAATATCCCCAGATAGCTGGGATCTGAGCGCACAAAACTACCGAATAGCGCTCAGATCCTATTCACACAGTTCAATTGCCATGGAGCCGAAGTCTTTAACTACACGAATGGGCTCCATGGCATAGCCATCTGGGTTAACACATTCACATAAAGTCTGGTCCATAGTCCAAAGGCAAGAGGCGGGCAAGCAGCCCCCTCCAAGGACACGTGGCGAGGCCGGTTTCGCCACACTATTCTTATCAGTTTAATCCCTGTTACGTCCCCTATCCGTTGATGTGGAGCAAGACGCAGCAGCAGAAGAGGGCTCAGCCAAGGAGGTTATGGAAGAGGATGGAGTAGGAGGAGTAGAGGAGGTGGCAGCAGGCCTGCCTGCAAGTCGTGGCGGTGTCACCAACTCCTCTGCAGAGCCACGCATTCCATGCTTGGCAGCCGTCAGCAGGTTTACCCAATGCGCAGTGTAGGGGTGGCCTGCCTCTGCCTGTCATTTTTTTTTCGATTAGTGGTACTATGCGTGCAAGCTACTGTGACACAAGATATGAGTGGCACTGTGAACTGGCAGAGGTTGGCAGAGTACACGCTGTAGGGCTGACATACCCGCTTGAAGACAACTAACTGCTATTCAATCTATA